>CM053617.1:49083564-49118721 GCA_028646535.1 Procyon lotor | reverse complement strand
ACCACCATCCCCACCATTCCCACCACCATCCCCACCACCATCACCACCACCAGCACCAACACCACCAGCACCAGGAGCAGCACCAACAGCACCTTCACCTGCACCATCGCCATCAGAACCACTCTCACTTTCACCATCCCCACCACCATTACTGCCGCCATCACAGCCGCCACCATCACCGTTGTGACTCCCTTATCAAACCATCACTGTCTGAACAGACGGAGGAGCACCCGTGAACCCTCATACAGCATGGAGGAAAGACCCCTCGGGAAGGGCAGAAGGAAGAGGGCTCCCCTGCTTTCTAGGAATGCAGGGGGAAAGGTCAAGAAGCCCTGGCTTCTCCCACACCCCACCCCTGCTGGAGACAGTGTCTTCCCAGCCTGCCTCTGAGCCTCCTTCCTCCGCCCTCCTCCCGCACCCACAGAGAACTGGTGTCCATCAGGTGCGGCCCTCATGGCTTCCCAGTGCCGGAGGCAGCCGGGGGGAGAGAGAAACCCAGGTAGGGAAGGGAAGGGAGGGGCAGAATCTTGGCAGCACCCACAGGATTGGCTGACGTGTGTCCTCCCGGCCGGCCCCTGACCAGAAGATTCTCAAAGAGACAGCGACCTCAGCCACCGCCCTGAGCTCTGCTCATCCCAGCCATGCGGTGGGCACCCGCTGGGCAGAGTGGGCCCCGGGGGCCATCCTGAAGCAGGGGCGAAGTGGGAGGAGGCCGCCAGGCCCCACCAGGGGCACCATGGACAAGTTCCGGATGATCTTCCAGTTCCTGCAGTCCAACCAGGAGTCCTTCATGAATGGCATCTGTGGCATCATGGCCCTGGCCAGCGCCCAGATGTACTCCGCCTTCGACTTCAGCTGCCCCTGCCTGCCGGGCTACAACGTGGCCTACAGCGCGGGCATCCTGCTGGCGCCCCCCCTTGTGCTCTTCCTGCTCGGCCTGGTCGTGAACAACAACGTGTCCATGCTGGCGGAGGAGTGGAAGCGGCCCCCGGGCCGCCGGGCCAAGGACCCCGCCGTGCTGCGCTACATGCTCTGCTCCATGGCCCAGCGCGCCCTCGTCGCACCCGTCGTCTGGGTGGCCGTCACACTGCTGGACGGCAAGTGCTTCCTCTGCGCCTTCTGCACGGCTGTGCCCGTGACGGTGCTGGGCAATGGCAGCCTGGCCCCTGGCCTGTCTGCACCCGAGCTCGCCCGTCTGCTGGCCCGGGTGCCCTGCCCTGATGTCTATGACGGCGACTGGCTACTGGCCCGCGACGTGGCTGTGCGTTACCTGCGCTGCATCTCTCAGGTGAGGAGGTGGCACGGCTCCGGCTCGGGGGCCCTCTGGCAAAGGTGCAGTCCCTCACGTCTTGAAATGAGGCTTCCTCAAGTACAGTCGTGTTTCCCCCATAGATGGGAGCTCCCCACACTGGGCTGGGGCTTCCCTCAGATGGAGCTCTTTGGGGCAGGGGCACTTCCCAGCGGAGGCCAGGCCTTCTAAATGCAGAGCTGTGTGTCTTCCCTGGACCCGTGCCACTTGGAAAAAGGGCTGTGGCCAGCTCGATCCAGAGGCCTGAGTCCTGTCTTGAGGTCCCTAGAGTGGACCCAACAGCTCAGCCAGCCCCACGTCCTCCATCCGGAGCTCCAGCGGGAAGCCTGGTATATTTGCATCCTTTTCTCCTTCCAGGCCAGGGCAGTGGTGAGGCAGGTGGGTGGCTGGGCCATTTGGGTACATTTCCCTGGCAAATGCAAATGCCCCTGGCAGGTGCCTCCCTGCTTGGGGAGTGGGATCCGAGGGTCCCGAAGACCCTGAAAGGGAGGGCTTGGGTGAGGGGGATGCTCTTTTGGGATGTGCCCTTAAGGCAGGGTTGGAGGGCCCACTGACAGGGAAATCCATTGGTCCTCCCCGGACCCCCTGCCTTGTCTTCTGCCCCCTGGACCCTCCCCCATCCAAGCCCCCAGGCCTCCCCTGCAGTCCCAGGGAGGAAGCAGCCACATGTCCTTGCAGCAGATGGACCAGGGGCTTGGGGGATGGGTGCGGGGGGACCTGGCCTGCCAGGACAGGGCTAGAGGGGCACTCTGCTCTGGCAAGTCTAGACCCCTGGCTCCCTGGCTCCAGCCGGCCCGTGGGCCCCACGTCTCCACCAGAGGCCCCACGTGAACGTCAGGCCGTGAGTATACAAACTCTGCTTCCCTCCCAAACCGCTTCCTCCCTGTGGGCGCTCATGCCATCGCCCTAGGCCTCAGGGCCTCCGACAGCTGTCCCTCTGCCTGACCTTTAAACCACCGCATCATGAACTGAAAGGGCCCTGAGGAGGCAGGCTGCCTGGCCCGGAGACATGTTTCATCCAGCCTTCCAAGTGAATTCAAAATTCAGTTCAGCAATTTTAGAAAACCAAACATTTTCACACAAAAATCAGATTTCCGGCTTTCCTTGAAACATGAGGAGACCCAGCCCCGCGGGGGTCACTTTGCCTCTCCAGCCGGCACAGGGGATGCCTGCTCCCCCAGCCCCAACACGTGCTCTGCAGCCTGGCAGACTGGGTGCGCTCGGCCACAAGCCCCCGGCCCCGATGACTGGCGTTTACCCACCTCTCTCGTCCTGACCTGGCCAAGGCTTCCCCGAGCAGCTGGGGTCTGACCTGGAAGCTCAGGTCAAGAGAGTCTCCTGGCCCACGCCTGATGGTGAGTTACTGGCAGAACGGGTCTAGCACCCAAGTGTCTAGTGCTCTTCAGCACAGTTTGAGCAAGTGTCCAGTTTGTCCCTGTGACCTTTGAGGGCCCAGCTCAGAGCCCACACAGAGGAGGCCCGTTTAATGCCAGTTCCCGAAAGGCAGGCGATATCAGGAGCCAGAGGAGAAGAGCGAAGCTCAGAGGAGGGTCCCTGTGCCTCGGAAGGTCACCGAAGAGGCATGGTTAGTGAGCGCCTATTGACGTAATCCTAGAGGCTGACAGTTACTAAGCACCAACTGTGTACCAGGCACTGTGCTAGTCATGATTACATTGTCCTCACAACAACCCCACGAGATCTGTACTACCAACAGCCCATTTTATAGGTGAGGAAACCGAGAAGTCAGATACCTTGCTCCTGGTCAACGAGTAAGGACTGGAGACAGGCTCCAAAGCCAGGCAGCCTCAGTCCAAGGTCTGCCCAGTTAGCTCCTGGGCAAGCCCACACGTGGGCATTTTCCACACAGGATCTCGTTTCCATGAGATGATGTATTGGTGCCCATCGGACAGAAAAGAAAATGGAGGCCAAGAGTGAAGTCATTTGCCCAGTCCCCGCTCTCTGCCCTAGGGCCCTGAGGGAGGGTACTCTGGGGGGTGTAGACAGGCCCGGGAGGCCGGAGGGTGGGGCCAGCCGACTCCCTCCCGTCTCCCCTGCAGGCCCTGGGCTGGTCCTTTGTGCTGCTCACCACGCTGCTGGCCTTTGTCGTGCGCTCCGTGCGGCCCTGCTTCACCCAGGCCGCCTTCCTCCAAAGCAAGTACTGGGCCCACTATATCAACATCGAGCGCAAGCTCTTTGATGAGACGTGCACGGAGCACGCCAAGGCCTTCGCCAAGGTCTGCATCCAGCAGTTCTTCGAGGCCATGAACCACGACCTGGAGCTGGGTCATGCCCACGGGGCACCGGCCACGGGCCCCGCTGGCTCGGCTGCCCCCACGACTACGGACAGGGCCGAGGAGGAACGGGAGAAGCTGCGCGGCGTCACGGACCAAGGCACCATGAACAGGCTGCTGGCCAGCTGGCACAAATGCAAGCCGCCCTTGCGGCTGGGCCAGGAGGAGCCCCTGCTGGGCAACGGCTGGGTGGGGGCCGGGCCCCGGGCTCCGCGCAAGGAGGTGGCCACCTACTTCAGCAGAGTGTGAGCTGTGATGCACAAGTGAGGCTTGCTGGTGCTGCGGGGCGGGCCCCTGGGACAGACCCACCTGCCCATCGAGGCAGGAAACTCGGGAGCTAGCAGGGGACATTGATGCCCCGCCGTGACACAGCAGTATTAGTCAGAAGGGTTCAGTACTGGCTGGGGGTGGGGGATTGGGTGGACAGGCTCCCACCCGCCCAGCCCCCACCCCCCGGTCCCAGCCAGTTCATCCCTGTTTCACTATCTGCTCTTGAGTCCCACGTCCACCCTCGCCGTGAATTTTTATGATCTCTGTCCCCTTCTGCTCAAGGCTCAGGGAGTGGGAGGGCGTCCGGCTGGACGCCCTTTGATTTGGGTCCATCTCCCGAATGAGGCTGCAAGTGGGCCGTGAGGACAATGCCCCCAGCCTCCCCTGATGTAAGTGGCAGGAGAAGAGACAAAATGCCAGAAGTTAGGTCTACTCGGGAGAAGCCAGAGCGTGTGGGCACCATGGAGGCCACTCAACACTCATCGAGTGGATGGTACATTTATTTGTCCCAAGCACGAGCGTCTTCCTGTCTTAGCCTTGTGCAGCTGCTACAACAAAATACCAAGGACTGAGTCGCTGAGAAACAACAGAACTTGGCTTCTCCCAGTTCTGGAGGCAGGGAGTCCAAGACCATGGCCCTGGCATGGTCACATTCTGATGGAGGCCCTCTTCCTGGTTCAAAGCCGGGGCCTTCTTGCCGTGTCCTCACAGGTAGAAGGGGCAGGGGGCCTCCCGGGAGCCTCTTTTCCAGGCACTGATCCCATTCATGAAGCTCTGCCCTCCTGACTTAAGCACTTCCCAAAGGCCCCACCCCCTCATGCCATCCTCTTGGGGAGTTAAGATTCAGCACATGAATTTGGGGGGACACATTCAGACCACACCACCCTCCCTTGGAGACAACCTCCGGGACAAGTCTCTGGGAAATCACACCTCCCCAGAGCTTGGGGATTTGGAAAACAGGCTAATATCTTTCCATTTTCTCAAAACCCCTACCCTTGGGGAGGAGGCTCCAGAGTGCTGAGAGACTTTGGCCTGAGGTGGGGAGGAGGGCGGAGGGGTGGGGTTGGGGAGCTGCCTAGAGCAGAAACAGCCCAGACTACAGAGGGAGAGAACACTGAGTCAAATGCTGGCTCTACCACTTATAGCGTCCCTCAGGCCAACTGCTTCCTTTTCTGTGCCTCAGTTTCCTTATCTGTACAATGGGGATGGGGGCACCTACCTGATGGGGTTGCTGTAATCTGGACACAGGCGAAGCGGGTAAAGCTTGTGGGACAAAACAGGCCCTAGGTAGACGGTGGCTAATGTGTTTGTAGATTCCTGAACCCAAGGGCTTATCCTCCGTCCCTGGACATAAGGGGAGGGCGACATGAGGAACTGGAGCCACCTTGTCAAGCAGGGAATTGAGGGCCCAGAAAATGTTAAGTCCCACTCACCTAAGAATTCATTTTGATCTTGACCCCTGCCACACTGCTTTAATGAATCCCCTTCTTCCCATCTATTCTTCCCGCCATTCCCACTTCCGAGACCCAGTCTACTTCCTTTCATTATCTGGAGAAGGATGAGCCCTGCAGGCCCAGGAGGCTGGAGGAGGCTGGGGGGCTTCTCTGGGGGTGGGACTTCATCTAGGCCCTGAATGTGGACAGGGTTCAAAGGCCTAGTTGGTGGGTGGGGAGGGGCTTCCAGTGGGAAAAGCCAGCCCAGGATATCAGGAGGTACAAATGTCAAGGAAAGAACAAAGATTTGGGTCAGGCCGACTGAGGTTCAAGAACTAGAGCAGTAAGACCTCACCAAATCCCTCCAAACCTCAGTGTGTCTATCTATAAAATAGATCTTTAAAAGGACCCACTTTTCAGAAGTATGGTGAGAATAAGGGAGAGTAACTTTGGAGGAGGAATCTGGACTAGTGTTTGGCACACAGGAGGACCTGGATAATAACTGCTGGTCCTTTCCCTCCATTTCTGCCCATGACAAGCACAGCTCAGGGAGACCAGCAGGGCACTCAGCAGTTCCGCTGTCCTGGAATCAACCACAAGCTCTTGCAGAGCTGACGGGAGGCTGGGGGGGTCTCCCTTAATTGTAGGGTCATCTAGCCTGTCCCTGGACAGGGCTCTCCCCTTTAGCATTCTTGACCCATGACTTTTCAGCCTCAGCTTGCACACTCCCACGGATGGGGAGCTCATTATCACTTTCTGGGACAGGCTGGGCAGCTCTGATGGTAACAAGCCTGCCCTCCTGTAATTTCCACCCACCACCCAGAGCTTTGCCCACAGGGCCTCAGAGAATCACTTGCCAGCCCTCCTGAGATTTGAAGCAGTACCTGGGAGTAAGCTGAAGTATGGACAGAAGAGTCAGCAGTCGGGAGGAGGACCGGCAGGGGCAGGATGGCTCTGAGGGAGAAGAGCCAGAATCAAGTGGGGAGGCCCTGGCCCACGCATCCTGCTAGGGCTCCCCATCAGTCTGATGGCATGACACTCCCCTCCAACCCTGCTGGGGTCTGGCGGGAGTCAAGCATGGGGAGTGCTCCTGAAACTGGCAGGGAGGGCAGGCCCAGGCAGGATGTCCCAGCAGGACCCCTGCCTGGCCCTGGAACTGGTCCCTCTGGTGCGCAGGCTGCCGGGGCAGCTGGCTTAGGAGGGAAGGCAAGGCCAGGCACAGGCTGGGTTGCCTCTGCTGCTGCTGCTGCTGCTGCTGCTGCTGCTGCTGCTGCTGCTGGTGCTGCTGCCGCCCCGGCCGGCCGCCCAAACAGGCAGCCCAACTTCCTCTCCTCTTGCACCGCCCTCCCTGTCCGCCCTCCCCTGCCTGGCACCGGAGGGAGGCTGTTTTTCCATTCGCCGCTGCACGAGTTCCATCCTGCTTCTTTCCTCCGCTTCCCTGGAGTTTAAAACTTCTTTGAAAACAACACTGGCCCCAGGCCCTGCTCGTCTCAAGCTCCCTGCTCCAGTGCAGAAGAAAGCAAAGAGGGTTGAAAACACCCCCAACCCCAGGCCGGGCTGGTTTCAGGCTCCTTGCTCCGGCGCAGAAGAAAGTACAAGGGACCCCGCAGAGGCTACCGCCGGCAGCACTTGGGGTGCCCGCCCTGCAGGCCTACGCCCCGCGAGGCCGGAGCCACTGCTTGGCGCCACAGCTGGCCCCAGGTAAGGAAGGGCCCCTCCCTGGGGCGTGCTAGGCAACGGGGAGCACGGCAGGACTGCGCAAGGCTGCCCAGAGGGACTGTCCTGGGGAGAAAGGCCCCTCACTGAGCCTCCTCACTCCCAGCAGCCCTCTCCCAGCCTGTCCTGTCTTCCATCCTGACTGCTGCTGTTGGCGGTCTCACCCAGGCCCAGATGCGACCCTTCCCTGGCCTACAGGACAGATGTCTCAGTAGTCTCAGATGATGGCCTCGTTCCTCCACTGTTCAGATATCTTATACCCCACTTTGGGCAGTTTATGAACCCAGGGCCCCACGAAAGCTCATGAGAAGCCCTGAAATCAAGAGGGGAAGAGGAAGAGAGGAGGCTGCCTTTAACCCATTCAGCCCTGGCAACATTACAAACTCTTCCCCAGGGAGTAGGATGGAGCCCCCGGGCTGGGCGTGGGAGGAAGAGTCAGATTCCCTCCCCGCTCCTGACTCACCACGTGGTCGTGGAGCTCTGCCCATCCCATCTGGCAACACTGGCAGAGACTGGGAAGAGTGCTGGCAGAAAGAGGCACAGAAGGAAATACATCAGGTCCCCACCCCCACCCCCGTTTGCTGCCCACCCTATCCCTCCATCCCCTGGCTGCTGCTGGCTGTGGACTTTTGTTTTTCATCCCCAAATGGGGAGGACACCGGCCACACCCTAGGCCGTCTCCGCTTGTGTGGGTGGGGCCTAGAAAGGGAGCCCACTTCCTGGCACTGCTGGAGCCCAGACTGTGGCCGAACAGGCTGGGGATGGACTGGTGGGGATGATGGAGCCTTGGCCTCCAGTCCCTGTCACTGGCAGGCTGGGCGACCCCCTGGGAGGCTGCTAGATAGGGAAGGGCTAACGGGTGGGGAAGGGAAGGTTTGCCAGGACTCTAACAGATGAGCACAGAGCAAGGGCCAGAGACCAAGAAAACAGAGGACTCACTCGGCTCGACCCACTCGTGTCTGCTTCCCAAGCCTCCTCAGGCCGACACCTCTGTGCTGTCATGGCCTCAAGTGAGGCACGTTCTCCTCTTTAGGCCTCAGATCTTGGCAGGAAGGAGAATCATCCCCACTGCCTCACCTGTGGGAGCCACCCTGAAGCCCTGACAGGATGAAATGGGGGGTCTCACACAGAGGACAACCGTCAGGCACCGTTTATGCCCTTTCTTTTCCCGCCAGCATCCCTACGGGGAGACCAAGGGCCAGGATGATTTATCCTCTTGTCCCAGATGGGGACACAGACCCAGAAAAAAGTCATGAAGTGTGTTGGGAGCCAGGATCTCTGGCTGTGTGTTGAGAGTCCGGACTCTGGGGTCTCCAAAATGAAGTTCTCATGAACTCCAGGGACACTGTGCCTCGCTTGGCACTGACCAGAGCCCCTTTCCTCCACCCTACCCCACGCCACTGAGGCAAACCCACACCCTTACCTCCCAGGACACCCGCTCCAGCTGTGATGCCCATGGGCTAGAGGCCTGGAGGACAGCAGCCCCCAAACCGTCCTAAGTCCCCCAGCACACTAGCACTACCGGATCCCCACCTTCCCTGGTGGCACAAGGGACCCGGGGAATCCCGACTGCAAGGGAAGCTTGTGGGAGTAACAAGAACCCAAGTGCCTGAGGCAGACAGAGCCTGAATCTCAGCTCTGCCACTTGTGTGTGTCCCTGGCAAGCCCCTCCGCTCCCAGAAGCCTCGTCTATGCACACTGGGGACGCGACAGCTCTGGGAGGGGTCGTGACGGTGGGCAGTGAGGGACAGAAAGCACCCGACACCCAGTGGGAGCTCGGTGAGCAGTGGCCACATGTCCCTGAGGCTCAGGGCTCCCCAAGTCTCCTCCTTTCTCACTAGCCGGGCCTCGATTCCTTTCAGTTTTCCGAGGCAAACATTTATCGGCCGACTACTATCCCACAGGAAGCACGAGGCTGGCCACTGGAGGAGATAAAATGGCAACACCGTTCCCTGCCTTCAGATGCCCCCCAGCCTGCCCTCCCTCCTAGTCCCATCAGGAACCGTCAGAAACCGTCGATCTCGGTCTCCGCTGCCCCTACCCTTGCCCCGTCGGTCCCCACCGCTGACGCGTCACCATGGCGGCCCTGATTGCAGAGAACTTCCGCTTCCTATCGCTCTTCTTCAAGAGCAAGGACGTGATGATTTTTAATGGGCTGGTGGCGCTGGGCACAGTGGGCAGTCAGGAGCTGTTCTCCGTGGTGGCTTTCCACTGCCCTTGCTCGCCCGCCCGGAACTACCTGTACGGCCTGACAGCCATCGGTGTGCCGGCCCTGGCGCTCTTCCTCATCGGGGTCATCCTCAACAACCACACCTGGAACCTAGTGGCTGAGTGCCAGTACCGGAGGACCAAGAACTGCTCAGCCGCCCCCAACTTCCTCCTCCTCAGCTCCATCCTGGGCCGTGCGGCGGTGGCCCCCGTCACCTGGTCTGTCATCTCCCTGCTGCGCGGGGAGGCCTACGTCTGTGCTCTCAGCGAGTTTGTGGACCCCTCCTCCCTCACGGCCGGGGAGAAGGGCTTCCCACCAGCCCATGCCACCGAAATCCTGGCCAGGTTCCCTTGCGGGGAGGGCCCTGCCAACATGTCGGGCTTCCGGGAGGAGGTCACCCGAAGGCTCAAGTATGAGTCCCAGGTAAGGCTGTGCAAAAGGAAGCCCCTCTTCTTCCTTCCCTAGGCCATGGCGGGTGGGGAGGTACTGGGCGGGTCCAGTGCTGAAGCCAGAGCTGGTCCTTGGGGGCTAGGGTCTCCAGGAAAGCACTAGATCATCAGCATTAGGTATCTGACCTGGGCAGCCTGTGGCTTAGGACTTGGTGAGGCCAGTTTTAAACATTAAAGGAATGTTCTTCTGGCTCAGACTGAGCCTTGATCCCAGTCATCACTACTTGTCCCAGATTGGGCACAAACCCCTGTAAGCTTATGAAACATTTGTAGTCAGCTAGGAGTTGACATGTTCCTAACCCCAGAAGGACCCCAGCCCAGCACCGAGTGAGCCCCAGGTGTTGCTGACCTCGGGGAGTCCCCTGAGCGAGGAAGGGGTGCCGAGTGGGGAAGCGGCGGCTGCTGCCCTGATCCGAGCCTCAGCTGTGACTCACCTCTGAAGGAACGGAGGTCAGTCGGGGCAGAGGCCCGGGCAGAACACGCAGCTAGAAATGCTTGCTCAGAGCAGCAGGGGGATGGGAAGGAGCCCAAGATTTTCTAAAAAGTGAAAACAAAAACCAAAACCCAAGCACGTGAATCAAAGGGGTGAGGACGGAGTAGGATCATGGCCGGAAGGGCCAGCTTCCCTCAGAGAGGGAGAATCTGCTCTCAGGGGTGTGTGTGGCCCACAGGGTCGGTGCAGTCCAAGCCCTCTGCCCAGCTCGTCCGAATCCTTCCTGGGGCGGGTGAGGGTCCAAGCAGCCCCCTGCCCCTCCTCACGCCTGCCCGTTCTCCGGCCAGCTCTTTGGATGGCTGCTCATAGGCGTGGTGGCCGTCCTGGTGTTCCTGACCAAGTGCCTCAAGCATTACTGCTCGCCGCTCAGCTACCGCCAGGAGGCCTACTGGGCGCAGTACCGCGCGAGCGAGGACCAGCTCTTCCAGCGCACGGCAGAGGTGCACTCGCGGGTGCTGGCGGCCAACAACGTGCGCCGCTTCTTCGGCTTCGTGGCGCTCAACAAGGAGGATGAGGAACTGCTGGCCAGGTTCTCGGTGGAAGGCACGCAGCCTCGGCCGCAGTGGAACGCCATCACCGGCGTCTACCTGTACCGCGAGAACCAGGGCCTCCCGCTCTACAGCCGCCTGCACAAGTGGGCCCAGGGTCTGACGGGCAACGGGACGGCACCCGAAACCATGGAGATGGCCCCGCTCGCCTCCTAGGGGGCCGGGTCCCCCACTCTCCGCAAGGGACGGTACTCGGTCTCAAACTGAATTCCACTGCCTGCTCACACCAGCATCATAAGAGGATTTTTTTTTCCTTCGGGGGGAAATGGGCCAGGAGCCAGGAGCACAAGGGGCCGAGGGCATGGAGAAGCAAGTAGACAGTGAGGTCCACTCTAACAGGAGGCCCCAGACCTGAAGAAATCCCCTCTCCCACGGCCACCAACCACTCAGTAAACAGCTTGGGAAAAAAGACCCTTCTGCAGAACTACTGATGAGTGGGACTCTGACCCTGGGCAGCCCGGCCAGCAGAGCCAGGTGACGGGGAAGCTCCCCAGCTGACGTCTCGTGCAGGACACCGTGCTGTTACCGTACGCGTCACCGCACATGGTGACCTGGGTCAGCGGCGTGCAGCTGGGAGACGCCCTCCAACATCCTCCCCTGGCTTTATTTTACATACTTACGTTTTTGATAAAGTTTCTCTCAGTATAACGCACTAATTCGGTGTCTGCATGATTGGATGGGCCATGCCACGGTAGGCTAGTGGTCATGGAGACAGCCCCAAATCCCACTCCCTTTGTGGGAGGGGTGGGGGACAGAGAGACCCTGGGCGAGATCAAAATAGATGGGAGGGAGGACAGGCGTAGAGAGAGAAAGCCAGGTGTTGGAAGGCCCTATGGCTGATGATGTCTTGACAATTAGGTTCAGTCACCTGATTTGATCTGGAGAGCAGGTGATGCCTGGCCTTTCTCAGAGCAAAGACCGTCTTAAATTTCCTGAGTCTGAAGACCCCGCACTCAGTAAGGTAGACGAGCTCCTATAAGCTAGTGCTGGTGCCCCCAAACCAGGACAGTCCCAACTATGCCTGCCCCCGACCCACACACGCCCGCCCGTGCCTGATCACCTCGGCCACTTCTAAAACCTCTGAAGCTCTCCCTGTCCCTGTCCTGCTTCCTAGCATTGGACCCAGTCACTTCCCATGGAAAAGCTCTCCTGTTCTCAGGGCACTTAAAGCTCTGCCAAAGAAAACATTTAACCCCCTTGAAACCAAGCTGAACAAGAACCGGATTCAATGACTAGCTGGGTCCGCACTGGTGTCCAAGAATTCTGAAATATACACGATTATTAGGTATCAAAGGAGGTGGAGTCCATCTTTCTAGAAGTTTACAAAGGTCACAGGGAGGTGTGAGTGTGGTGGATCCATCCTGCCCCCTTTCCCTCAAGTCTCAAGGAAAACCATCAAGCCAGTCAATGCCCTCCAGCCAGCAACCTCTCCCCAGAGGAGCTATAGGAAGAAACTGTGCGATTCTCCCCAGTTCACACAGCACGGCAGTCTACATCCTCACCAAGCCTCCTACCCACCAGGCCCTGTGGCCGCGCACAAACATACACACTCTCATTTCATCCACAGAACAATTCTTCAAGGTAGGACTTTTTGACCCTATTTCACAAATGAGACATCTACCTTGGACAGCTTGGATAATCTGGGCCTGGTGGGCCTTGGAGGAAACACTACCAGCTGGTTTAAGCCAATACTTACCAACACCTATGGCTTTGCTCTCAGATGGCTCGGTTTCCCGACTGTCCTTCCCAAAGGGGTCTCCTTTGTCCTCCTGCCCCAGCCTCATGTATTCCAGAAAAGGGCACAAGAACTGGCTGAGCTCAGGTCGAGGGAATGCCCAGAGATTCCGAGAGCTAGGGGAGGAGGCCGCTCCCCGGGCCCTGCTGACTCCCTCCGGCTGGACCAAGAGGCTGCCAGGGCCAAAGTGGGATCCTGATCACAAGATAGTCAGGAGTCAGCCCCTTCATTCCCCCTCCCCAAGAAACTCCCAAGAGGGAGAGAGTCTTCGCTTTTCTAAGAGTCTAAAAGCCTGCTATCTATAGCCTGCTCAGCTGCCTGACAGCAGCAACCTCAGAAAAAGGGAAAAAGGGAAAATGGGCACCTGGGTAGGTCATAATCTCAGGGTTGTGAGATCGAGCCCCATGTCGGGCTCCATACTCGGCGGTGAGTCTGCTTGAGATTCTCTCCCTCCCTCCCTTCCCCCTCATGTGTATTTTCTCTCACTCTAAAAAAAGGGGGGAAACAAAATAAAGCATTACTAAAATAAAACACGCAAAAAGGAATTCTAGGAAAGCTCACATTCTTCTTCATCCTGACAGGATTACCATAAAGGTGCCGCAGAAAAAGCAACACTTAAATACGAGTCCTCAGGCAACACAGTTTTCCAGCTGCCCAGGGGCCCGAGAATCAGCCGGGCTGGCCCACTGCTCCCAGTGGTCATTTGAGGCCAGCAGGCCACTAGTCCTCCAACACCGAGCTCTTAGCTTCCACGTATTCCAGGGCCTTCGCCTTTACTGCCTGCACGTCCTTCTCAGTGCCATGCTGTTTCTCATAGTCCAGGTAGCGCTTGAAGAAGAATTTCATTCGCTTGGGGGCCAGGCTGAGATGAATGACCCGTTCAAAGATGTCCCTGTGAGGAAGAGCAAGGCAGCATTTGCCTCCCGGCCCCCGGCCGCTCGAAGGCTGACGAGCCTTCATCCACTTGCCCTGCGGCTCTGCACCAGGCCCCCTGTTCCCCAGCACTCTCGCTCCTACCCTTTCATTTACTACCGTTTTAAACTCCTGAGGTGTCCATGGGGAGAGAGACTGCCACCCTCACTTTCTAGATCAGACAGACACCCACGGGTGTTAAAAGGACTTACTGGCCTGAAGCGACACAGTGAGTCAGGACAAAGCTGCTGGGCTGGGGACGCACACGAGGTAGGGGTCTGTGAGAAGGGCTCTGTTTCAAACTCACTGATGGGCTAGGGCGAGGTACCAGTTCTTTCTGTACCTCAGGCCACCTGCCTCTAACCCCCCTTGGGGATGTAGGTGACAACTGCAAGCCTTGGGGATGTAGGTGACAACTGCAAGCCTGTGACCATTCTCTAGCACGAGAGCCAGGCTCAGTGAATCATGTGGGAAACTCAAATCTCCTGACCCCCACGCCAGGCCCAGCCTACTGCCCACCCAAGACTCCAGACACAGACCAGGGGCTGGCCCCTGAGGCAGCAAAACAAGCCGGAAAATGAATACCAAAGGATCTGGTATGTCATGTCACAGCTGTTCTTCCAGACAGTAAGAGAACTAGGGATGCTGGAAGATGCTGTGGGGCTAAAACTCATCCACTTGGCCCACATCCCCAACCTCCCACAGTTAATTCAGCCCTGGCCTGTCTTCGCCTCTCACCGGACTTCCTTCTGGGTGCCATGCTTAATGGTCATGTCGATGTAAACCGACCAGACGTCCGTGCGCTTCGGGTAGGTGCTCAGTGTGTTCTCAAAAATGGCTTTGGCCCGTTCCACATCCCCCAGCTGGAACTCCAGCTGGGCAAACTTGGCAATCAAATCCACATCTGCAGGGAGAGGACAGCTCAGATGCACAAAGCAGACAGATCCCTCCCCAGAGCATAACATGCTGCACAGACGGTCTGACTCCCCACTCCCTACTCAGAGGTTCCACGACCTGGATGATGACAAGTGAACACTGGGAAAGTTTGGGGCCAAACACACAGATGGGCACTGATCTAGGATTCCCACTGCATACACCCTACTCTCTGGGCTCAGAAAGAGGGGGCAGGGGCAATAAAATCAGTGCTAATTGTTTTTTGTTCCTCCATCTCTGAAGTTCAGCATCTGAAATGCAACACATGTCATGTTCGTGAGCATATAATCAACAGAGAGATCCATGCCCTCCACTAGGCTTTCCTGATACCACACCGCCTTCAGATGAGAAAACCTCCAATCCCTATACCCAAATACCACAGAGCTTAATGTGACCAGGAATGGGGCCGGAGGGCAGGGGTGAGCACTCACGCTCTTTATTGGGCAGACACTCGAGAGCTCGCTGCATCACACGGTGACTGGCCTCAGCCTGGCCCCTCCGCAGAAGAAAGGCGCCATATTTGATCCAGACAGCTTTCTCCTGCCTGAACCGCTTCAGCATCCGGTTGTAGAGTTCACCAGCTTCCTGTGGGAAAGACAAGGTAAGCTGCGGAGTGTGATATAACAGAGGGGGCAAGGGCAGAGACAAAGAGAGCAAGCCACGGGCAGTTATGCTCAGGGGAGGCTAGATGTGGCCTCCAATTCCAGTCACCATGTAGGTGTGATTTTAGATCCTGAGGAAGCGGGCAGGCTCCCGGAGCTGGGGAGAGCACAGGAGGGGGCCTGACACGGTGGGGAGTCCCCCTACTAACCCTGAGCTGTATGGCGGCCCTAAGAGCAGAACGTGAGAAGGACAAGGGAGAACAGGAAGAGAGAAAAGGGACATCCGGCTGAGCTGCTGCCTTGTGGCTGAGTGCCCATGGGACACACAGCAGGGGTCCACTGTCCCTTCACTTCCCTCATGCTCACCCTGCATCCCTAAAGCAGAAGTGGGAGAAAAGGACTCCTCCCACTTTGAAGATGAACAGGTTGGGGCCCAAAGGCCACAACTGCAAGCCTCTGCAAGCCTGCAGAGGACCAGATCCAGAAGAGGGGGAGTCTTCCCTGGACTTCCCAGGAATTAGTGTCTGACAGCGGAGCGCCCAGCCCTGACCCCTACCTGGAATTTCTCTGACTTGGCGTAGATGTCAGCCAGATGGAGAAAGACCTTGAGAGGATCATTGTACTGCACGGCCCGCTCAAAGACCTTGGTCAGGGACTCCTGAGAGCCGTACATGTTCTCCAGATTCAGCAGTGCCACCCACACGTTCAGCTTCTCCTGCTCCTCTCTGGAGGGAGAGGCGGCGCGTGAGCTCCATCGCCCCCGCCCGAGGAAGCCCGCACTACCACCCAGGGATGCCGGCTGGGACTACTTCTTCCTTCCCAGGCCCCATCCACATCGTCAGCTCCCGCCCTCCAGCGAGCCACGGAGCAGCCCGGTCCCCGCTGCAGCTCGCACCCAAGCAGGAACGCCCACCCCCGACTGCCGGGCCTCCTCTGGTGCCCGCCTCCATTCCGAGAAAGGAAGCCCACGAAATCTCAACTATGCCCAAAGTTTGGGCAGAAAGGAACAGAATCTCTGGTCTGGTTCTGTCTCCAAACTAAGAGAATGAAGCGAAGGCTCGCCAAGCCTCCTCTTAGCTGTCAGGAAACTCACTCTACCCTGGGCCTGGCAAGCGGCCAGAGTGTCTGCACCCAGCCACCTGCAGGCATTGTCCCTGTTCTGCTTCTGTTCCAGGCTGGGCACCGCATCTAAGCACAGGGACTCCTGGAAGTGCCACCCTTCGCCACCTCACTGAGGGGACTATAAAACATAAACGAGATCTGGTTCACAGCTGGCACAGCTAGGAGCCGGAGCCTGAAAACCCACAGGTGCTGGTGGCGGCCACCCCAACTGCTGCCAGCCTCCTGAGGAGGAAGTGGCCCACAGGCGACAAGGCCTGCAGCCCCGGGAAACACCTCCCTTCGAGAGCCACACACCCCCCCCCCAAGCAGGGGGCCTGGCCAAGACCTGAAGGAAATTGTCTTGAGAGCCCTCTCGGCCACGGCCCGGGCCTTCTCGATTTCCGTGGCCTGCAGGTGAAAGACCATGTACTGCAGCCACAGGATGGAGCTGTTGGGGGAGCTCAGCAGGAGGCGGTCAAAATCATCCACGGACTCTGGCTGTCGCCCAGGGTCCATGAGCGCCTCCTCGATGCGGGACAGCTCTTTCTCTGCCTTCTGCTTCTCCAGCAGCCTTTCCTTCTTGCTCTTCTTCTGCTACGGAAGGCACAGAGACTCGTGAGTAAGCTGCTCCCCAGACCATTGTGGCGGTCTGTGCTGGAAGCCAGGGGCCAGCAGGGCGCTCCGTGAGCCCCAGGGTTGCTCGCAGGCCTGAGACTGCCTGGCCCTTTCAGAAGGGACCCTCAGGCCTGGACAGAAGGACAGAGCAAAGGAGACAAAGGAGACCGGCACCCAGGGGTCCCTGCCAAAGGACAAAGCCCTGCAAAATACGCCACCGTGGCCTGCTGCGGCTTGTCATTGTCGTCCTCGCTGTCTGAGCTCTCTCCTCGAGGTGGTAAGGCTGGAGTCAGAGAGTCTAGTCCCACGTCCCAAACAAAACCGGAGGACAGCTGTAGCCGGGGCGCTTCTGCCAGCCTGGTTGGCTTCTCCTGAAGGATCGCAGAGGTGTGTGAGGGAAGCACTCAGCTTGGGCCGCGCCCTGTTCCCCAGCCCCAACCCCTGCTGAGAAGCCGGGGCCCCGACTGCACCAAGGGACCCTTCCTCTCCTCCCAGGGCCAGGCTACGCTAGGCCCACTCCGCCAGAGAAACTACAGGGCAGGGACATAAAAGCTTTCCTCATAAATAAACTCATTTAGGCTACAAGCTTTTAAAATATATGTATGTAAAAACAAGTGAACAAAAAACCCCACAGGTATGTGTATTCACATACACGTTCACGTCTGAAATACCGAACTTGTGTAATGTGACGGCAGAGCTGGGACAGGGGCATGACTGGCGTTCCGAGGGTGTAGGGATGGGAGGGGGCAGCCCTTCCAGTCAGGCCTCAGGCCGAACGATACCATCCCCATCTTTCAGAAGGGGATGCAGGCTCAGAAAGGTCAAGCCTTTATTTGCCTAACCCGCTAATTTAATTCCGCCCCACTCAACAAACAGCTGAGGAAAAATTCATTTCATGCAGCCCATTCCTTAGATAAAGCAGGGTCTCTGTCCCCAGGATGCTAATGATCGAGTGGGGACTAGCAGCCCCGCCTGAGGCCATGGGAGAGAAGAGACGGAGCCGAAGACCGCCCAGCTCTTAGGCAGGGGACCAAGGACCTCCCGCCCCGGCGCAGTCTCTCCTCCCCAACTCAGCGCAGTCCCTCACCTTGGGCAGCACACTCCTCTCTTCCTCCTCCGCGTCTCCTTCCCGATAGTACACTTCGACACCGCTGTCGTCGTCCTCTGACGGAGCAGCTTTCTTCTGCTTCTTGTTCACTCTTTCCTGAGGTGACCGGGGGAAGAGATGGCCAGCCGCCCCTCCTGCCCTGGAGAACCACGGGCAGCCCAGGGCCTGCTCTCCCGCGCCCCTCCAGGCGCCGCCCAGGGCCCGGCTCCAAACTCAGGGGGCTCTCAGTCCAAGAGGAGGCTACCCGGCCGGCTGGCCGGCTGAGAAGCGCGCTCCCTTCCCCGCGAGGAAGGCCACCCTCCCCGAGGGACGCACCTGCTCGCCTGCAGACTCCCGGCGCCGCCGCCTGCCCCGCTTCTCTGCCCGCGTGGTCTGGGCCTCACTCTTGTCCTTGCCAGGCCGCTGCTCCTCCTCCGGTCCCTCCTGCTTCCTCTTCCTTTTCCTTTTCTGATTCTTCTTCTTCCCTTTTTCTCCTTCATGCTCTTTCCCTTCCGCCTCCCTTTCCCTCTCCTCTTGTTTTAGAAGTGGCAGTCCTAGGGAGGCTGGAAACACGTCCGGTCTCCCGGTGTCACTGGGGAGGAACGACAGCTCTACCAGGTTCTTCTGGCGGCTCAGGCTACAACAGGGAGGGCGGGAGGACAATGAGGACAAGCACGGCAGACAGCCCAGGCCTTCCACTCCTGAGCAGCCCGGTTTTCTGGGCCCGGCACCCCCAGCCTTGGAACCTACTCAGTATTCTTCGGAATGACCTGCACATTTTACCAGGTTGAACAGTGAAATACAGGGGCAGCTGTGATGTCCCCCTACTCAGTCAACAACAAGTGTCTATGCACAGAAAAGTCTTCACATCAGCTTTCAGGAGCTGAGGCTAGGCCTGCGGTAGAAGGCCCCAAACAAAGGGGCCTTGTTCATCAGAACGCTGCACCCCCCCACCCAAGCCACTGTGTCTAGTTTACCTCTGAATCTCCTCCCAGGGCTCCCAGGGAAATGAGGGGGTGCAGGGCAGGGTGCAGCAGGGGAGACACCTACCTCAGGACCTTGGCTGTGAGCAGCTTCCCTTCCGGGAGGTGCCTGCTATAGAGGGCTTTCTTGGAAGGACTGTACCGGGACACATATGGATATCGGGCTAAACCTACGACGGAGGGGCCAAGGCTGACAGGAAAGAGACAGGGGTCCTGTGGTCATAAATACAACAAGAGAGTCCTGGTCTAGCCTAGAGCCTCCACTTTCCCAGGGACCCAAGTTGTGACAAAGATTTAGGACAGAGAGAAGTTCCCGGCACTCGAAAGGATACAGAGAGCTTCGTAAACTAGTAACAATTATCAGGCCTAAGGAAGATGGGACTGAAGGGAATCCCCCGCCCCACACCAGATGCCCAACGACTGGAGAAGATGAAGATGACGAAGCTGTGGCAGAGAAGGCCGTGCTCCCTGCCGGCTGTGACCGCTGCATGATTTCATAGAACTTTTACAAATCATGATCAAACACTGAATCAAAGAAAATCCAAATGTATTTAAAATTGAAATTGGACATGCCATGCTCTTTGTCCAAAACGCCAATAAAAATAATCCAAAACTTTTTAAAATGTATAAAACATCTCAGAATTTTAAAAAACTGGTGGGAACTCAGACTCCCCTTCCTCGTATCTTCTTCAGAGAAGGTGACCGAGGAACGGCACAGACTGAGGACCAGACAGGCCCAGGGGCGCCCACCAAGTGCCGCCTCACTCACCTGAAGAGCACGCCATGCGGCTGGACAGACTTCACGTAGCCCCGCAGGAGCTGCCCTTCCTGAATGTCCTGGATGGAGTTAATCTCAGGATCGGTTATTTTGCTCTTCGTCTCCGGGTTTGTCCTAAGGGAATAAAAGGCTTACGTACATGTACCCCAACCCTCCTTTCCCCACGCTCACCCCCAACTCATTTTTGATCATTCAACTCTATGTGTAAGAATACAACTCTGGACCCGCCCGTAGGCTATACCCTTCAGAGCCCCGCCCTACTCTCTCCTGAATTCCTGTCAGGACTTGGCCTCAAAAACATCCATTTCTAACCATGGAACAGACTGACTTTAGGCCAATCACTTTATGACACACGCCACGAACTACGGAACCCAGGGGCTGGACCATCTCCCCGGGGTCGCCACATGGCCACCTTGAACATCACATTGAGATGTCCAAACCTTGCCCTGGGCAACAAGAGTCTGAGCAGACAGGTTCTTCTAGCAACGTGAATGCCCGCAGCTTTTCTGGATAGACAGGGCAGGGCAGAAAGGGCACAAGCAGAGAAGAAAGGGGGGAAGCCCCGAGTCCTGTGTCAGGTCTGTGCGGCCTCTCATCCGTGCCCTTCTCGTCCCCACCACACACACTCACCTGGACGATCGCAGTGACAGAGTCAGTATGTGGCCTGTAGTAGACAGGACGTAACACCTGGAATGAGAGCCGGAAAACGAGAGGCTGACTTTTCAGCATCCCAGGAGACAGCAGAGGGCCGGGGCTTCCTCTCCACAAGGCTGACCAACAGGCAAGAGTGAGGGGACAGGACACCTGGGCTCTGTTCTTCAATTCTGTTGAGAATGTGCTGAGGGACTCTGGACAAGTCACCTCTCTGGGCCTCAGTTCACTAGCCTGTCACTACCTATTCTTCTTACCCAAGAAAGGTGCTGGGAGAAGAAAATGAAAGGAAGCATGGATCCCTTGGGAAGACACACAGAGCCACGTGGGCTCTCAGTGAAGGTGACACCAGCCTGATGCTGGATCCCAGCAGTATGCAATCTCGGCCACTAACCACCGGAAACTCTGACCAGGGGATGACCCAGGCCCAAGGGCAGGCTCACAGCAGCACAGCAGAGGAAAGAGATCAGTGAGGCTGAGCAGGGGAGGCTTCCGGGAGGGAAAGCAAGGTTTACTCTTTGGTTAGGTTTCCAAACTTTTTTC
Organism: Procyon lotor; assembly: GCA_028646535.1. Taxonomy (NCBI): domain Eukaryota; kingdom Metazoa; phylum Chordata; class Mammalia; order Carnivora; family Procyonidae; genus Procyon; species Procyon lotor. Next base: position 49,098,063 of record CM053617.1, on the reverse strand, counting down.
ATTGAAAACACCACTTAGCAACCCAAAAATCACAATTTCAAAGTATTGAATTTTGGCAGTGGAAAAGAATTTCAGCGATAGTCCACATTTTTCCCACGACAACAGTCCCAAATTTTTCCTGCCTCCTAGCCCCTAAAGCAGGAAGGACCTCAGGGATCATCCACCTTTAGGCAATATAATTTACTATCCACATTAGACAGATATCACAACTGAATACATCTCACGGACTGGACTACAATTAAATATATCTAAAGTAAATATTTTGGGGCGCCTGAGTGGCTCAGTCGGTTAAGTGTCTGCCTTCAGTTCAGGTTGTGAACCCAAGGTCCCGGGACTGAGTCCTGCACTGGGCTCCCTGCTCAGCGGGAAGCCTGCTTCTCCCTCTGCCTGCCGCTCCCCCTGCTTGTGAGCACATGCACTCTCTCTCACTCCGTCAAATAAATAAAATCTTTGAAAAAAATAAAATAAAAATTTCGCTAAAAGCCACCACTACATTTGTAAGCCTCAAAAAGACAAAGCAGAGATAATCCTGATTAATCAGATGTGTTCCTTTTCTTCTCCCAGGCCCTGGATATCTCTGTGCTCTTTAGCTCTGACGAGTGGTGGTGGATTTATTAGGCATGTGCTGGGGGCTGGGATACTTTAGGTGGGAAAGAGCATTACAACCTTCCCGCCCGTCTCCTTGAGGCTTCCCACTCTATTGTCAGCCAATCTGGATTCTCAGAAGTCTGTACAGTCTCAGGCTGAACCCTGCCTCTCCAATGCTAATTTACTCACTCTAGAAAATGACTTTAAAACTCTGAAACAGGGGCACCTGGGTGGCTCAGTCGGTTGAGCATCTGACTCTTGGTTTCGGCTCAGGTCATGTCATCAGGCTCTGTACTCAGCGGGGAGTCTGCTTCTCTCCCTCTGCCCCTCCCCCCACTCATGCTAAGATAAACGATCTTAAAAAATCAAAAACAAAAACAAAACTCTGAACCAGGCTCGTTTTGGTGCATATAATATAGTTCATAAAGCAGCCCCCCAACTGCAAAAAGTCTCTTTTTGCAGAAATCATATATAGATCATTTTTTTTTTTATTAACAAGATGAATGGTTCAGTAGAAAAATGAGCAAGCAAAAGTAAAGAACAAGAGAAGCAAACCACAGAACAAATGGAAACAGCCAATAAAGAGGGAAAATGACCAGTAAGAGAAATGCAAATTAAAATGAGAGATCAATTTTTGCCTATTTAATAGCTTAGATTAAAAAGTAAGAATACCCACTGTCGGCAGGGGTGTGAGACACAGTCATATTTATTACAGGAATATAAATCGGCAGTCGTTTTGCAGAGCACTTTGGCAAAATGTGTAATGTCGTTTGGCCCATCAATTTTAGTTCTGGGAATATATTTCACAGATACATTTGCCCTTGTGTCCAAACACATGCACAAAGATATTCACTTCATTATTTTTTTTTAAAGATTTTATTTATTTATTTGACAGAGAGAAAGAGATCACAAGTAAGCAGAGAGGCAGGCAGAGAGAGAAGGAAGCAGGCTCCGTGCTGAGCAGAGAGCCTGATGTGGGGCTTGATCCCAGGACCCTGAGATCATGACCTGAGCCGAAGGCAGAGGCTTAACCTACTGAGCCACCCAGGTGCCCCTCGCTTCATTATTATTGTCCATCAACAGAGGCTTTAGATAATGATAAAAAAAAAAAAAAATAACGGAACACCAACAAAAATGTTAAAAATAAGGCAAAAGGACAAGGTAGAGGGGCGCCTGTGTGGCTCAGTCATTAAGCGTCTGTTTTCAACTCAGGTCATGATCCCAGCGTTCTGGGATCGAGCCCCGAGTCGGGCTCCCTGCTCAGTGAGGAGTCTGCTTCTCCCTCTCCCCCTGCTTGTGTTCCCTCTCTTGCGGTGTCTCTGTCAAATAAATAAATAAAATCTTAAAAAAAAAAAAAAAAAAAAGAACAAGGTAGGTTTAGATATACTAGCACAGAAAAAGAGAAAGTCCACGATAAACTGCTACGAGAAGAAAAGCAAGCTGTGGCATATATAAGATGGAATTCTATTATTACATTAGAAAAATTAAACCTCTATGTCTGTAAAAGTCTCAAAAGATAGAAACCAAGGTACGTAACGGTGAAAAGTGGTAGAGAAAGGGAGCAGCAACAGAACTTTTCTTTTTTTCATACAATTTTCTTCTGGTACAAAATCACATATCACATCTATATTTTTTTTAAATAAGAAATCTAGAATCCCACATAAAGCTGAAGAGGAAAAAAAACTAAACAAAATGGGCCTACCTGACAATCTTCTGAGGGACGAAGTCTTCCAAGGGCGTTTCTGAGTAGGAGTCACTCACGTGAAATACACTGACTCTTCCGATCTTCCCAAAGGGGAAGGAGACAGTGAGCCCCTCCTTGGGAGTCACCTTCACCACTCGGCCCATGGCCACTTCCCCTTTCTCAAGCTTGTGAGGACCTGGTAGGCAGGAGAATGGTAGGAGAATAAACCTGATTTGGGGAAGGGCAAATGAAGAGAGAAGCTAGAGCAGGGGCTAAGCGCAGGCTGGGGAGTCAGAGGCTGCCCAGACTCGGGGATGTCTAGGCTAAGCGGACCAGAACGATCACGAACACCCACATTATCACGCCATGTGGTCGGGAACTCTCAGCGCCTTGTGGTGGACAACCCCTTCTGAGAGACTTGAGAAAACCAACTGTGTGGGGAAAGGTGACTCAGACAATAGCAGAGTGACAGAGGCCACAGAGCAAAGCCCCCAAAGAAAGAGTTCCCAGAAGGCACAAGCCACACTAGGCTTTCCGAGGACTCAACACCTGAGGCATCCTTGAACCTGGGCACTACCTGATGACTCCTTCCCACTCCTTTCTACCCTCTCCCTTCTCTGACCAGGCAGCCTTTTTTCACCATACCTATAAGTGAGAGACACAAGAAGGCCTTGGAAGAATCTGGGCCAACCACAGTGGCCTTCAGGGCCTGGCCAATCCGGAACTTCTTATCTGGATGTTTCAGAACCTAAAAGGACAAGAAGATCCCTTTAACGTTTAGAGAAAAGGTCTGTCATTTACCCAAAACTAGCATTTAAGTCTCTGTACCAAACAAGTCCCAAGCCAATCCCTGGATAAGTACATGGCTTCTTGTACCCACTGCAAACACACCACACACAGTCCGGCTTAGGGAGCCCGGGTGCCCTCTCCAGGGGCCTCAAGCACACTGACCTTGAAGCTGAGAGAAGTGAGCAACAAGGGAATCCTGCCCCGGATGTCTGGAGCAATCTCCACCTCGAGCCATTTCTTAACCACGTTGTACTGGAGAAAAAAAATAGGAGAAATGGAATGGGATGGGTAAAAACATCTCCTTTTCCTTTCATTAAAACAGAAGACTCTCCTAAAAATCACGGGGTTGGGGGCACCCAGGTGGCTCAGTGGGTTAAAGCCGCTGCCTTCAGCTCGGGTCATGATCTCAGGGTCCTGGGATCGGGCCCCGCATGGGGCTTTCAGCTTGGCAGTGAGCCTGCTTCCCCCTCTGTCTCTGCCCGCCTCTCTGCCTACTTGTGATCTCTCTCCTCTCTGTCAAATAAATAAATAAAACCTTAAAAAAAAAAAAAAAATCACGGGGTTGAAGGGGCCCTTAATCCTACAGTTTTCCCAAGGGACAGGAATCCACCCCCTACATCCCACTGCCCCTGCCCAGTCTCCACTTCTCACAGACTTCACTCAGAGCCTCTGCTAGACTAGCCGACCATGCATCCTTCTTGGTGCCTCAGCCGATCAGGAGGCAAAAATGATCTCAGAGGTGTCCTCAAGCAGCAGGAAGAATCCCACTAACCTCTGCAGACTCCTCCAAGATCAGCTCTGCCCGGTGATGGTTGATATCTATCTCCAGGGCTCAACATCTGATTTCTAAATCAATTTAGATTTTGATCCTTCACTGTTTACAGTGTCCTGCCCTAAACACATAGCCCCAGTTTTCAAAGTGAACTCAAGAAAACATTTATCAAGCAGCCACTATGTACGTGGCATTATAGTGATAAATAAAAGCCAAACCCTACCTTCAAGATGACACTCTACAAAGAGTAAGTCAAAAAAGTATGCAAATAACCAGTGCAGTGGAAATACGATATGCTATGGAATATATAGGAGAACTAGGAACACGGTGGGGGAAGATATCTGTCCTGGGCCTTAAAGGATTGTAGGTATGAACACAGGGTAGAAATAAAGACAAGAAGGGAAAAAGAGGAGGTTTTCCAGGCGGAGTGGTACACAAGGTGTATGAAGTCAGATTATGAAAAGCCTTACAGACACTCTAAGACAGCAGAGGTTTATGAGCCCCACCAAGCGACAACAGGTAACTAAAGGGCAGCAGTGACATGCTCAGCCAGATGCTTATGAAGAACAATCTGGCAGCAGTGACGAGGAGCTATCCTCAAGGTCAAGCTACCATTCAGCTTTCTCTCTTATATTCCAACTGGTACAGCTTTGATCGCTTCCCTACACATAATCTGGTACATATTACTCTGCATTGCACCTGAACTTCATGAAAGACAAAAATCTAGAATCCAATAGCACATTTACTTTAAATCTTGCTCTCTATTTTTTCTTTCCCTTTCGTATCATTAATCTATAAACATGTTCAACTGTGAGCTGCTTGCTAATTGTTTTGTAAGCCATAATTTCAGTTCCTCAAGTAGGCTTCTGCTCTCCCACAAACCATCAGGGTAGTGAACAGACTAAATGTTAAGTGCTAATGGCCGCTGTCTCCCGCTTCTCCACTTTTTCTTCTGGGAAAAAAAAAAAAAGGATGGCATCACACTGCAGAGTGTGCACTACTCACCTTCTTCAAGAAGCAAATCAAAGTCTGCCCAGCCTGGTACTGTTTAATCTTCTCCAAGGGGCTAACAGAGTGAGTGTTGAGAGCAGTGCAGCCATCCTTCTCCAGCTCACTGTTTGCAGAAAAGCAATGGAAAGAGTATGCCAACCTCCGCATAGGGCTTCTAGCTTGAAACCATCTCCCGCACGTGGCCATGGACTGACTGTACCCCCCTCGTTCATGCACACCTCCCGCACGCCCATTTCTCTCCTCCAACGGGAATGTTCGTAATACCTGCATGAGAGCTCATTTCTTCCATTTCATTCACCTAGGTACGGACAAGCTAAAGTAGGTAGCCTACAATCTTTACAAATTTAGGAAACAAAATTGTTTTACTTCTTTTGTAATACTTCAGCTATTGCTTTACAGTTTGCAGAACTTTCCCAAATAATCTCTCCATGAATGTGACAACAGTCTTATGTGTACATGAGGCAGGGTAGATATTATTAAACTCATTTTATGCTATTGAACCAGGAGTTGAAGTCAGGGCTCTGACTCAAAACTCCAGGGCTCTGTCCCCTGTGCTACCTTGAAATTATTACTTCCTTTATCCGCTCAGAAAAGCAACAAGGAGATGTGGTTATCAGTCCACAAAGCACTTCAAAAAAAGAATCACAGAACTCTCAGCCCAGCTTACCAAGTCATTTCTAAAACAAAACCAAACTTAACAATAAAATAGTACAAGTAATACTGGCAAACTATCACATATAACAGCAATCACTAGCGAATGTAGAAAAACGGAAACCTTCATATACGAGTAAAGTTAAAAATGCTTACACCTTATAACCCAGATAGTTCCACCGTACAGAAATCCTTGCACAGACACACAGTGGAACAAGTTCAAAGATGTTCTCTGTGGCATTACTTATAAAAGAGAAAAACTGCAAACAACCTTAAACGTCCTCCATCAGCTGGAGAATATATATAGTTGGGCACATTCATAAGATGGATTACTATTTTTTTTTAAGATTTTATTTATTTATCTGACAAGGAGAGAGAGATTACAAGTAGAGAGAGAGGTAGGCAGAGAGAGAGGGGAAGCAGGCTCCCCTGAGCAGAGAGCCCGATGCGGGGCTCGATCCCAGGACCCTGGGATCATGATCATGATCAGATCATGACCTGAGCCGAAGGTAGAGGCTTTAACCCACTGAGCCACCCAGGTGCCCCGATGGATTACTATTTTAACTACAGACACAAAAGCAGATCTCAAAAACAAAACTTTGACTGAAAAAAAAAAAGTTGCAAAATATTAAGTAGAGCATGCCATTTATGTAAAGTTTGAAACCGCACAAAATAATTTTGTAGACATATAGATGTGTGCATATAAATATATTATGTATGTATACATAAGTATGAAAGAGTTGGATATATATCTGGGTGCCTGGGTGGCTCAGTCCTTAAGCGTCTGCCTTTGGCTCAGGTCAAGGTCCCAGGGTCCTGGGATCGAGCCCCACATCGGGCTCTTTGCTCAGCAGGGAGCCTGCTTCACCCGCTACCATTCCCTCTGCTTGTGTTCCCTCTCTCGCTGTGTTTCTGTCAAATAAATAAAATCTTAAAAAAAAAAAAGAGTTGGATACATATCAAATGAATAATGGGTAATTCATCCTCTGAGGGTGGAGAGAGAAGCCTAGAGAAAGGAACATCTATAAAATGTTATTTCTTAAAACATACACACACAGAACATCTACGTGCCGGGCACTAACATAGGTAATTTACACACGGCATCTATAATGCTTCTACAGTAGGATGAAAAAGCTTACTCGCTCAATAGCTGACACTGGAATGCCTGTTACAGGCTAAACCGTGTCACCCCCACCTCCAAGTTTATACATTGACATGCTAACCCTCGGTATCTCAGAATGTGACTGCATTTGGAGATTGAGAATTTAAACGGGTGATTAAGTTAGAATGTCAGGGTGGGCCATAATCCAGTTTTGAATAATAATAAACACTATTATTATTATTAGGGTTAGCCTATAATGCAACAACAAAACCCAATTAAAAACCAGGACTTGAACAGACATTTCTCCAAAGAACATAAAAATGACCAACAAGCAGAGAGCCTAGGTGGCTCGGTTGGTTAAGCATCCGACTCTTGATTGCAGCTCAGGTCATGATCTCAAGGTTGTGAGATCTAGTCCTGAGTTGGGCTCCGGCACTGAGCATAAAGCCTCCTTAAAATTCTCTCTCTCCCTCTCCCCCAGCCCTTTCTCCCTCTCTTAAAAAAAAAAGAAGAAGAAGACAAAAAAAAAGACCATAAGCATAGGACAAGGTGCTTCACATCACTATCAGGAAAATACACACCGATACCACAGTGAGACATCTCACCTCCCATTATCAAACACACAGAATACAAGTGTTGGCGGGGATATGGAAAGAAGCGAACTCTTCCTTGCACACTGTCGGCAGAACTAGAGGATGGTATAGCCACTATGGAAAACAGTACGGAAGATCCTCAAAAAATTAAAAACTGCCATATCATTCAACATTCCCACCTCTGGGTATATATCCAAAAGAACTGAAAACAAGATCTCAAAGAGGTATTTGTACACCCATGCTGACTGCAGGGTTATTACATTAGCCAAGATCCAGAAGCAATCTATACATATCTGTTCATGGACAGATGAAGAAAAGGTGATCTATACATAGAATATTATTCATTCTTTTTTTTTTTTTTAAGATTTTATCTATTTATTTGACAGGGAGAGAGAGGAGAGAGAAAGAGACAGCAAGAGAGAGAACACAAGCAGGGGGAATGGGAGAGGGAGAAGCAGGCTTCCTGCCAAGCAGGAAGCCTGACACGGGGCTCAATCCCAAGACTCTGGGATCATGACCTGAGCCCAGGCACCCTTATTCAGCCTTTAAAAAGAAGGAAAATCCAAAAAAAAAAAAGAAGGAAAATCCTGCTACATGCTACTATGTGGATGAACCTTCAGAATGTTGTGCTAAGTGAAGCCGGCCAGCCAGAAGGACTGTCCATGACTCCACTTACATGAGTTATCTAAAGTAATCAAACGCAAGAAACAGAAAGTAGAATGGCGGTTGCCAGAGGTGGGAGGTAGGAAGAAATGGAGCGTTGTTCTATGGGTATAGAGTTTCAGCCATGCAAGATGAGAAAGTTCTGCGGATCTGTTCTACAATAATGTGCACACAGTTAACAACACTGTGACACGTACTTAAAAACTGTTAAGAGGATAATTTTATGTTTTGCGTTTTTACCATAATAAAACAAAAAAGCAAAAAAAGGGAAAAGATTAGAACACAGATATATACAAAGAGAACACCGCATGAAGACACTCAGATAAGATAACCATCTGTAAGCCAAGAAGGGAGGACTCAGAAGAACCAACCCTCAGTAACTGGACATATCGACCCTTAGCCAGAATAAACTACCTGACCCCAAATCTTAATTGAATAAGGCATCACACCTCAGGTGAAGATCTGGCAGACTCAAACGACTAATATGGCGCTCTCTGTTTTCACAACAAAGACTGGAGGAGGACGTGATCAAAATCAACAAAACTAAGGAAACCACACAGTAAACAAATAGAGGAGTGTGTGTATCCACCAAATCTCACGATTCTGGAACTAAAGGGCTTACTCTGAAGTTCCAAGAATGTTGTTAGCATCTTGAACTCAACGTTCCAGGAATCTTTGCCTATCTCAAACTCAAGCCTTCCCAGACATATTCCTCTTCTATTCTGATACCTTCAGGACACTGAGCAAATCTTACTCCCAGATGGAATACTACTCAGCCATAAAAAGGAACGAGATCGTGCCATTTGTGACAACATGGAAGGACCTAGAGAGTATTACACTAAGAAAAAGACAAATACCACATGACTTCACTTATATGTTGAATCTAAAAAAAAAAGGAATAAACAAAAAAGTAGAAATAGGCCCATAAATGCAGAGAACTGATGGTTGCCAGAGAGGACGTGGGTGGCAAGATGGGCAAAATGGGTGAAGGGGGGTGGGAGATACAACCTTCCAGTTATGAAATTAATAAGTCACAGGGCTGAGAGATACAGCACAGGGGATATAATCAATGGTACGATAAGAGCATTTATGGTGACAGACTGTTACTACACTGCAGTGAGCACAGCATAAAGCATAGACTTGTCCAATCACTATGTTGTACACCTGAAATTAATGTAACTTTGTGTGTCAACTATAATTAAAAACAAGCAAACAAAAAACCTTACCCCCTCAAAGTTACTTAAGAGGCCCTTCCATTATATCCCTCGGCATTAAAGACTTAGACCCTGGATGGATCCCATGGCTGACTCTGAAGAGCCATTCTCTTGGTCATGTGTATCTAGCTTCATCCATTGATGACCTATTAACTTCAAGAGGCTGAGTTTTTAAAGGAGGAAGCAGAAATAGGCTCATGGATCAAAATGCTTAAGATCCTCTGAAAAAAAAAATGATCCCAAACAGGATCCAACATTAAATGGAACTAGTTTTCCTCCACACAGAATCCCTCACTGACCACCATTCTATAAAATCCACTAGAACATGACCTAAAATTCCAGTCACCAAGCAGTAGTCTTATACTCAATTCTTGGCTACATGTTATTTATTTTTGTAATTACTGACTTCTAGAAAATTGAACTGAGAGCAAAAATGTGCCTTTTTGTTACGTGCTGACAAACAGAAGTGCAACCAGCCTTTTAAACCCTAAATATAGCTTTTACATGAAGTTTCCTGTAATCCCTCTAACTAGCCTCATCAGAGCCAAGTATCCTTATTAGAGAAATAAGACAATCTAAACAGATAAGGGTAAAATAAGTCACAACACTGGCAGAATCTTGGCAGGAACTCAGGACCCTGACTCCAAAGCTCCCCATTCTTTCCATGAGACCATGCTGCTGGGGTTCCTCTCACCTGGGCCGGACACTCAGCTCCGGAATGGTTCGAATAAATCTGGGATGACTTATTGGGAGAAACCTGGAGAAAAAAATTAGGCCAAATCATTTCTCTTATTCTCGGTACCACCATCATCTGGAGATCATACTTTCTCTCTATTCCCAGGAAACCCAGCTTAAAAGCCCCCTGGCTCCACGGCCAGCTGCCCACTGGTGACGTGTAAGGCCCGAGGGCTTCCTCTCTCTTTCTCCGCAGCAAATGCTGGGGAGCTGGCTCATCTGGTCTTGTAGTACTGTCTTACTAAACCTTGAGTAGAATTTTCCATACAGACTATGTTCTCCAACTCTTTTACTCTGAAAGTAAGGAAACGCAGGTCTAGAGTGTACGGTTACTAAAATTAATATGCAAATTACAGACTAGGAATTACTTTGCTTTTCTTAGTACAGCAAAGATTTCTGCTACAATAAGAAAAGGAGGATGACTATGGTAGGTAGTGGAGAATGGACTATGATAACCTCTGACGTATACTGAGCAGTAACTGTGTCAGGCAACCTGCTAGGCTCACTCGGTACCAGATGTTTTCTCAAGCTCTGCACGAAAGGTACTAACCACCCATACTCCCATTTCAGAAATTAGGAAAATAAAATTCAGAGTTAAGTAACTACTTAAGTCATGGTCGCACAATTTTAAGTGGCAAATCTGGAAAGCAAACCCAGGTGTCTCACTTTAAACTAATGCCCTTAACCACTATACCATATGCCATTTATTTTTTAAAGGGAAAGAGACAAAAGGATTCTCTTGGTGAACATTTCTGCTACCTAGAAGAAAATCTGATTCATGCACAACTTTTTCGAGCCTGCCTCAGTGCCCATTCCTTCTCCCACAATTACAACTATCTCCTCTCAAACCCAGCCCATTTCCCAAAGCCTCCATACTTGAACGTCTTCATGTCTCGCCCACCAATCACTCGGGCAGTGACTGTCTTCCCAACTTTCAGCTTGGCAGTAGGAGCTGTGCCCACTGGGACATCATCTAGAATGTGGGAGGCGTGAATGCAGCCAACGATGCCGTCTTCCAGGGTCACAACCACATGGGTGGGCTTAACGGACTTGACAGTGCCTGTGACCATGTCCCCGATGGACAGGGTGTGCTTCTTTACAGCCCCCACAACCAGAGCTGGATCTGCTTCCTCATCCTCATCGACTGTCTCGGAGTCCTTCCGGGTCTGTCTCACAGTCCTCTTAGCCGCTGGCCCCTCAACAGCCAAAAGAAAACCAGTCGCTCCTGGTTCCGTGGTCTTGAGGGTTAGGGAGACACCCTGTCCCACCTGCAACTTCTCTGAGTCAAAGCGGAAGGTGTCATTGAGGTGAGAGGTCAGGGAAAAAGCTGCCAGGTGGCCAGTCTCTACCAAGGACGCGATAGCAAAGGACTCCTCCAAGTGCTGCACGGTCGCCTGGTACTCGCTGCCTTTCTTCAGCTGGAAAACAGAGAAAACCCACCATCCCCACTTCCTACAGGGCACAAGTGCTTGGTCCTCACCCACTGGGCAGGCCGCCCGAGTCCAGGGGACCCAGGGTTAGGATGAGTTGTATCAAACTAGCCTTCACTCTCTCCACCTGGCTTCCTCTCCTGTTACTGAGGTGACCTGACTAAACTCAAAGCGCCGCATCAGAATCCCTGGGACTTAGCTTTTGTTTGGAATTCAGATTCCTAGGTCCTATCCTAGGACTAGTGAAATCTGAATTTTAAAGTTACTGAGGTGATTCTGAGCAGTCGGGTGGCCCCTAACGGTCAAAGACACTGTGTCCCTGACTCTTGGAGTTCTGCAGCGCCTCGCCTGGTTTATTCACCCTTCCAACCACTCACCAGGGTCACTACTGAGAGCTCATTGTGTGCGAGGCATTCAGCCCACTCTTCCTTAGAGTCCAACCCGTGCTCACACCCTTATGTATGCACCATCTTCCCTTGGGAGATATGGAATACGGGCCTGCTAGAAAACTCAGTGAGAGGTTGACACTGTTTCTATTTCTCTTTGTTTCCCCAAGCCTTAAAATTATAGGCAATCAGACATGAGGAATTATACCTATATAATTCTCTCCACCTTACCCTACACAGTTAGATGCTTAATAAGTACTTTATTTATTCGTTCGTTTATTTACGTAAGTGGAGCCTAACATGGGGCTTGAACTCATGACCCTGAGATGGAGACCTGAGTTGGGATCAAGAGTTGGGATGCTTAACGGAATGAGCCCCCCACGTGCCCCCTTATTACGCACTTGAAATGAGGACCAAATATATACATCATCCAGAGAAAAACACTACATGTGTTGAGACTCCCCTAGAAACCACTCTTCTCTCGCACAAAAGTGTACAGGAGGGAATGTGGATGAGCAGCCTGGAGGTCAGAACTATGCACAGACATGTTTTGTTTGGGTTATAGGTTTTAAAAAACAGCTTCCAACATTTCCCACGTTTATTTCAAATGAAAGCCAAATTCTGCCTTGTCTTAAAAATCAGATTCGGCAACACGAGACGCTGATGTTCCCACCTGGCAACGAGCAGATGGACGTGAATCGTCTCTGCTCCTCTGTGGGCTGGCCACGCCCACTTCACTCATTTACACTGTCTGCCGGGCCCTGAGGCCAGGGGGGCCACATAATTTACCACTGGCTCCTGAGTGCAAGTCAGTGCTATTACTAACCGCACCGAGACAAGAGAAGAGGCATAGGAACGACCCACGCCAATCCAGGCAGACGATCACCTCATCCACAGGCATTTGCACTAAAACCCCTGAGCAAAGTGTGTGGGGCTGAAGAGGTGGGTGATGCCTTTGAAACCTTGGGAATCCAAGTCTTCGCCCGCTTACCTTTTTAGCTCTTCTGTTCACCAAATCATGGCAAAGGGAGACATGGACCTCCAATTTCAACATATCAACATTTAAGATGACAACCTTCTTTTTCTGCCCAGGTTCCACCTCCTGCCCTGCAGTGCAGAAGCAAACACAGCATGATTGCCCTCGTGGAGCAGGGAAGGGAGCGTCTCTCCAAGAGCCCTGCAAGTCCTCGGGCACAAAAAAGGAAGGGGACATCCGTCCCGGGAGAATATGGGTGAGGAAAACCAAGAGTCTGGCTCCCGCACTTGGAGCTCAGGTGTGCCTTAATTCATGCAACCCGAAGTATAAAAGCCTAGATTTACCCAATTATAACAGCAGAAGGATTCACACTTTAACCTTCTTTGGCAAGCTGTCAGTGGTCTTGACATTTATCGATGTAAGACAGGGATGAGCTGATTCTGAATCAGCTCCTCTATACCCTGCATTTGAGAATTCTGTATCCAAGAGAAGGGAGAAGGAGCGAAGAATATCCCCCAGAAACCGCGAGGGGCGAGACAGCAGAGCTCACCTGCCCGATGATATCTGCTGGCCCTCAGGACCAGGCCAGGCACAGGGCCCTCGCTGAACACCACAGAGCCATCCTCCAACACCTCCCGCACCTCTAGGTCAAGGACCATGCCGGGGGTCATCTCAGCCAACGTCTGGATCAACACAGAGTCTGCCAGAGACCCAAAGGGAACGGGAATTAACCAGCAGACACAATACTCGCCGTTCTCTTCCTTTGGCAATCCGCTGCCCACGGACGACAGCGGAGCACTGGAGCACTGTGAAGGTAAGATCGCTTTTGATAGAAATATGCGACACCCGTTACCACCAGACTGCAGTGCAAGAGACCGCACCTCTTGCTGATCCTCCCTGGCCCTCATTCATGAAAGTAGCCAACAAATACCACAAACACACCCTCCTTTGCTTTCTGAATTTTCACGGCTTTGGTTTGGAACCTACCCTCTCAAGCTTATTCTCAAATCCCGGCAGGGTTCCAAAAATCCTCCCCGACAGTTCAGAACTTTGGAACTAACCAACCCACTAACCCTTCAGGGTCCTCCAGCAGGTCCCTGCTCCATCCTATCAGCCACCAGATATTTGTTGAGTAAGTGAACAGTGAAGAGGAAAATGGATTCACAACAAATGCAAACCTGAGGACAAAGAACTAAGGGAAATTTTGATTTTTGGTCTGGGAGGGAACATAAGGGGGACCTCTGGGATGCTGGTAATGATCTTTATCTGAATCTGGGGAGTAAGCGAGGGTGTTCGTTTTATAAACATTTACTGAATTGTACCTTAAATGATTTATGCAGTTTATACAGGTTATACTCCCATTTAAAAAAAAAAGGCGGGGGAGGGGGGTTCCTGGGTGGCTCAGTCAGTTAAGCACCTGACCCTCGATTTCCACTCAGGTCATGATCTCAGGGTTATGGAATCAAGCTGAGCATGGAGCCTGCTTGCGATTCGCTCTCCTTCTGCCTCTCCCACTCGTGTGCTCTCTCTGCCTCTCTCCCAAATACAACAGACGTTCCCCACCCCCGACCCCCACCCTCGGCCCCGCGCCCCCACCTCGGTTGCTCATGAGGCTGCGCACACCCTGCCGCTCTTCCAGGCACTGGCTCAGGAGGAGGAGGCTGGTGGTGGCCAGGTCGCCCAGACTGCAGTCCGACAGCCGCAGCGAGAGCAGCATGCGCTGCTTCTCCTCATCCACGTTGGTCACCTTTGCAACCACTGTCTGCCCCTCCACGAAGTGGTCACTTGTGGAAGTCACAAACTTGTCACTCATGATCTAAAGAGTGGGCAGAAAGTAAAGACAGGAAGTCTCTATCAAGACAACTCACTTCCTGCCCCCAGGAAAGGATGTGTGGGGGAAGGAGT
>CM053617.1:49052930-49083064 GCA_028646535.1 Procyon lotor | reverse complement strand
AAAAAAAAAAAAAAAGCTGATTATCAGCTCAAGGGAAAAAAGCTATTTGAGAAACAATCATAGTATGATACCTAGCTCAGCAGTAAATAATATTTAAATAACTGTAGTAATTTAAGCTCTGAATAATGATTTAACCAAAAATTTGTTATACCTCAGTTGGAGTGACCGGTCAAGGAAGGAAAGGGAAAATTAAGAAAGCCAAATCATCCTATCATCTTATCGTGGTAAGATGTTAAAACTCAATGCCTAAAATTGCTAAACCAAGAGATACCAGCAGAAGCTTATTACTTAACGAACACAGAGGTAAATTTCCAAAGATGAAAGAGTTAAAGATGGAGTTAGAAGAGATAAGATAGTTCTTTGTTATAAAAACCTTTCAATACTCTTTAATGCCAGTGAAGCATCCGACTCTCGATTTCAGCTCAGGATGTGATCTCAGGGCCCTAGAGCAAGCCCTGCGTTGGGCTCTGTGCTCAGTGTGGAGTCTGCCTGAGATTCTCTTCTCCCTCTGTCCCTCCCCCCTCTCTAAAATAAAAGTGTTTAAAAAAAGAAAAAACTGTTTGACTTTTTCAATCAGTACTGTCCAAAAGAAACATAATCCACACATAACTACATAGTTAAATTCTCTAGCAGTCATAGTTAAAAACTACAAAAAAAGACAGATGAAATTTATTTTAATAACAGTTTAACCCAACACACCCAAAATATTATTTCAATATATGGCACCTGGTACATTTCCAGTGTGTAATAAGCCACAAGTGACCAATGTCTACCCTATTGGGCAGTACGGTGTTAGACAGACAGTGCACATGCACTACTTCAACACAAATTATCTCTATTTTAGAAAACAGTAATGACAGAGGTGCCTCGGTGGCTCAGTGGGCTAAAGCCTCTGCCTTTGGCTCAGGTCATGATCTCAGGGTCCTGGGATCGAGCCCCGCATCGGGCTCTATGCTCAGCGGGGAGCCTGCTCCCCCCGCTCTCTCTGCCTGCCTCTCTACTTGGGATCCCTCTCTCTGCCAAATAAATAAATAAAATCTTAAAAAAAAAAAAAAAAAGAAAATAGTAATAACAATAATGGCTTACCTTCTGTACCTGGGCTTTGACCACCAGTCCTGGTAGCAAGTTATTAAGGGTCCAGTTTTGCTCCTCAGTAGCAATGGCAGTAGAAACTTCAGAATGACCAATAGACAGACCAACCACTCCTCCGTTGCCTTTGACCTCTTCAATGATGCAGTTCAGGTACTGACCCACCTTCAGTTTAGCACCTGCAAGCCCCAGACCCAGCCCCCAAAAGGAAAAATACCTTCATGAGAAGGGCTCTTAACTTGGGCTCAAGCAGTATCTGAAAAGATCTATGGTCCACCCGCCCAGGTACCACGTAATACCCATGTTCCCTATCTCTTAGTGACCAATTAAAAGAGGGGAATAAAGTGACCCCAACTGATCTGGAATCAACACGGCTTAAAAATATGAAACTCTCAACAAGGCAGGAAGAGTGCTGGTTCAGGGGCCCTGGGGGCCCAAATTTCAGTGGAATTTCGAGGTGAGAAAAAGTGAAACTGGTCCATTGGATCTCAGACGCTGTCACTCACTGGCCCTTCGCTCATATCCCCTTCTCTACCAGCTAGGATTAACACTGTTAGCAAAGTCAAACAGCCTCTGGGGTCACCATTCTGTCATTTTACTCGCCAACTGGTATTTACGCACCATCCCCACATGCACCGCCTCACCACCATGCGGCAGGCCCTCCTCCTCCCCTCACCTTTGTTCTTCTGTCGGATATACTCCTGGGCTTTCTGAAGTGGCAGAAAGGCTCTGGCCCCACTAACACCAATGTCCACTAGGTAGCCATGGTCTTCCAGGCTGGACACAGTGCCTGTGAGCAGCTGGAGGAAGAGAAAGCATTCCCCAGAGTTCGAAAGTCAAAGATGAGGGGACACACCACAAAAATCCACTACCAAACACGAATGTTCCCACCATCAGTCTTGACACATCATCCCACAATCCTCCCCCAAAACCTCCCCCAACAACTTTGGTCCCACTTGAGGACAGAAAAGGGAAAAACATCAGCTTTAATTCTCCCAGGGCTCGAGGGATCTTATGGTTTCCAGACAGCGAGAAGTGTTATACACAGCTGAATGGAATGAAAAAGAGGGGTTTCTCCCCTGGAGGATTTTCAAAAGACAGGAAAGACTATTGTTACACAAAGAGGAAGAAACCAGATTTCCCTGCAAGGTTACTCCCAGAGTCATGACTAATCCAGAACGACTCTTCTAGCTGTCACCATGTCTTTTCTAAGTGCCTCCAAGACTTCGAAAAAAGAAGAAAAAAATCTGGCCAACCTCCTTTACATTTCCTGGGAAGCAATGTGAAATTCAAATCTGACCCTTACCATTTGGTCTTTGGCAAGTCATAAACCTTTCTGAGTCCATTTTCCCAAATATATAAGAAGAACATCTACCCTTGGCCTCCCAGGGTTGCTGTGAGAATTTCTTCTGATGAAACGTCTAGAAAAGCCCCTGCCAAACAGCAGGCCCTTGACACTTGTCAATTTCCTGCACCTTGGCTTACTTTTATTCCCCTTTCTAGACGGCTCTCAGGGCCTGTCCCAAACTGACTGCTTCTAACTAAAAGTTAAAAAAATCATATTGATCGCCTTCCTCTTAATTACAAGAGCACCGAGATAAGTGTGTTTCATACCTACTGGACGTTGAGACTCGGAGCTAGGACTGATTTCTCCTGACTCTCCAGAGGACCGGGAGACTCAGTGGTGAGCTATCCATCAGTACGGCTGGCAGACTAAATGCCCTATCTACCCTGCCTCTTGCTCTCAGAGAGCAGCCCTCAAGCATTCTCCAGAGAGGCTAGAAAGCCTCTGAAAATGACTTAATCTGTAAAGAACTAGTCTTCGAAAGTAAGGCACTTTGAGGAACTCCTTGCCCCTGCTAAGCCTCGTTGGAGGTTTGTTTTTTTTTCTTTTTTAATTGGCCACCAGTGAACCTTCCCTTTCTCCCTTCCAAGATAATATGATTAGGCTCAAGCCTTCAATTTCCATTAAGTACCCAAGCACCCTGGAAGACCCTACCCCCCAGGAAAAAACCCACCCTTGTGTATAATAGTTAAGCTGAAAGTAAAAGGTGGTCTAGATACTCCCGAGGAGACAAAGCAGGAAAAAGGCACATGGTCTGCTCCTCTTCCCTGACCCCATACGTACCATGCCAGGCTTCAGGGCCTCAGCACTTAGCACTTCGTTGACATTTTTGGGGTTCAGAGATAATTTGACGCTCTTTTTGCCCCTCTCCGTATTGCCCACACTGCTCACCACACACCTCACCAGCATCCCAGGTGAGAAGAGTTCAGGCAAGCCGACCAGGTCCTGCATAATACAGATGAAAACGATCTGATACCCACTCCTCCCCTGAACCAACATACCACTGCCCAACCCTCGCTCAGTGGTTTCTCATCCTCAGACCCCAAAGAGCCCAAACAGTGGATGAAGAGAGTAACCACTCATCAAAGGAAGAGGGATCTGTGGCCAAGTCACGGTCTTCAATTTCAGCATTAAGACCTCCAAATAGCTCCACAGAACAAGCAGATGTAAATGACTTATCAAGAGTTGTCTGTATTCACGGTCTCCATTTCCTCACCTCCTGCTTGCTCTTCAACTCACTGTAACTGTGTCCCACCCCTCGCCCACCACTTTATCTCCCAACAAAATCGTCAGGGATCTTCATGTCGTTAAATCCAGTAACTCATTTTGCAGTCCTTCTCATATGTGACCTTTAGAGAGCATTTAACACTGGTTGGGGCACCTGTGTGGCTCAGGCTTGAGCGTCTGACTCTTGGTTTTAGCTCCAATCGTGATCTCAGGGTTGTGGGATTGAGCCTTGCATGGGCTCTGTGCTCAGTGAGGAGTCTGCTTGAGATTCCCTCCCTCTCCTTCTGCCCCTCCCCACTGTGCAAAGATGTATACGTGCACTCTTAATTAATTAATTAGTTAATTAATTAAATCTTTAAAAAAAATATTCAAGGGTCAGTCTTTCTCCAGGGTCAGTATTCACTTGAGGGCCCATCTTTCAGTCTCTTCTCACTCTTTCCACTCCTTCTAGGCACCTTCTTCCCTCTTCTAGCTTCAATTACCACCTATACAAAGCAGTCTCACACGTGTACGTTTCTAGCCCAGACTACTCTGAGCTCTGGAATTCCACTGGATATCTCAACCGTTCCTCAAATTCAACACAACAAAAAATAAAATCGTGATCATCTCTCCCAACCCAGGTCCTGTCTCAGGGTTTCTATCTCAGGATGGCAAGGCTGACCATCAACTCACACACAACAGAAGGTTAGGACTCATCCCCCCATGAAATCCGTCAGTGGGCACTGACTTGACCTCCTCAGTAGGTAAACCCTAAAGACAGTCTGCTGTCAATCTCAGAGCTGGGCTACTACCATAACCCCTCACTGGTCTCTAGGCAACTACACGCCTCTCCCTCTCCCATTCTCTGTGCTGTCTACGAGTCACCCACCCCAATGAGAACACTGCAAGGGCTTCCCATTGGTTTTAGAATTAAAAACCAATCTTTAACATGGTCTAGCCTCTACCCAGCTCTCCTACCCCAACCCACACACTCTCCCTTGCTCTCTCCGCTCTAAGCACACTGGCCTTCTCTCTGCTCCACACTGTGCTCCCTCTGCCTGCATTCCCTTCCTCCTTTACCCAGTACACACTCATCATTCAGATCTCAGCTCCAGCATCCCTTCCTCAGGAATCCTCCAGGCTCCCTGGGCTAAGCCAAAATCCTCTTATTTAAGAAAGAAAGAAAAAAAAAAAATCCCCTCTTATAAACTCTCGTGACCCCTTGTGCCTTGACGTCTTGGCCCTTACCAAAGTTGTAATTTTACATCTACTTGCAAACCACTTAGTTCCAGTTAGAGTACATTCAGGTTTCCCTTACCTTCAGAGGTTCTTCCTGAGCCACCTGCTCATTCAGCTTCTTGGTGTAGGCATCGCAGATTTCAGTCACTTGCACAAAGCCCCGGAGTCCATTGGGGAGACTAATCACCAATTCCAGTTCATTTACCTCCTTCACACAACCCAAAATCCGCATCCCCTCACACAGGCACTAGAAGAGAAGTGAAATGTGCACAATAGGGAAAAGAACAATGACTGAAGATGTTAGGGGGTCTGGCTTCTAGCCCCCACTCTGACACATAAAAGCTACAGGAGATACGTGTGTGTACTATTATCAAAGAGCTGACCAAGCACTTGTAAAACAGTACTACGATACTGGAGGACACTTCTGTCTTTTGCTTTACTCCACACAACCCAAACTCAAGTGCCTGACGGGAAACAGAGTGAAGGAAGCAGGCCAGGGGAGACAATGGCTGCCTGGGGTGTGTAAGCCAGGCCTAACGGGCACAACCACCACTCAGCTCCATGGGACTATGAACAGGAGGGAATGTGATTTGTGCTGTCAGCACTCTCCAATTTTTACAAGAAGCCAGAAATCACATTTTTATGTGAAATTTTTTCTAATGTTGGCATCAAGTTAAGTAATTATTTTTCTAAGTTTCACATAAGACAAACAAAATACTTCCACAGGCTGAATTTGAGTCTTTTCCTTAGGAATCATTTGGCTTTTCTTTTTCTTTTTGACAACACATATCCAAAGTTATAATCCAAAAACGTAAAGAACATTAAAAGATCACTTCACTTCTCCAAAAGAATTTCCACAGCTATGAAATGAAAGAGTAGAAGTAGAAAGGTTTAAAAGTTATTGCCAGTTCTAACCTATGAATCTACTAAAACACAAATTTCATGAAGACACAAGCACAATGAGGGACTTAACAGCTAAAAAGAAAAACAACACATGATCCCAGGCATTGGTTAATAATCGAAGGTGATAATGCTCAATTCTGAGCACAAACTGCAATAATCTCTACGGGGGCACACACGTGTATATACACAAAAGGAATGAAGGAAAATAGGGTTTAGAATAAAACTAAACTGTAACAAACCTCAATATTAAGGATTTCAAACTTCTCTCTTATAGACTTGCTGCTTTCTCTCTTTTCAGTTTTCAACTTTTTTGTTTTTGCTGGCCCTTTCTGGCTCTTTTTCCTTTTGGTGGATTCTTCTTCTGTAGAAATCTATGGGGGGGGGGGCATAAAAGATCCAAAAAAATGAAGAGAAATAATCCTGGGCTTTCCCTTCAACTTCAGGTCACCTGTCACCTTGCTTTGTTACTCCTCCACTGCACTCCACTCCCAGTGTTCCTGTAATTCCTGCTCCAATCCCATCTCTCCCGTTCTGTCACCAGTGCTCCCTCTGCCCAAGGTGGGAGCCATCTTCATATTCTCAAAAGCCCCTTCGCTCCCATGTTCTTCCTCCCTTAACTGGGAAAGACACTGGGGTCCCCACTATGAGAAGCAATTTGGAACAGTGTGTAAAAATGGATGGTAGAGACACCGAGACCCAAGTTAAATCCCCAACTTCACCGTAACAAGCTGTGTGCTTTCAGTTAAAATATGTAACCTCTCTCAAATTCTGACCATTATACATGGCAAGGATCCCAATTAAAAATCAATCACCAACTGCTTTCTCTCCATCCTTTATTTTTAGTTAATTGAAGTACAGTTAACACACAATGTTACATTAGTTTCAGGTGTACAGCAGAGTGATTTGACAACTCCACACATTATGCTATGCTCACCACAGGTGTAGCCACCACCCATCACCATATGATACTATTACAATACCACTGACTATATTCCCCATGTTGTACCTTTCATGACTTAGTCCATAACTTTTCTCTCCAACCTTAACCAAAATGGCACAAATTTCCTAAGAATAAGGAACAACAGCACCGCAAACCCAAGTACTAAATGCCACGCTTCGAAAAACATAGCTTCATGGTGGTATAAACTCTCCAACAAATTCAACTTCCAAAAGCAGACTTCAAAAGAAACAAATATGGAAAATACCACATTCTCAAACAAGGTTCATTCTAAATGTTCTGTGAGTTCTTATCAAACAAGCATACCACTTACATCAAATAAGTTGTCTTGTTCAACCGACTTCTGCAAACCTTTCTCTGATTTGTGGGTCTTTCTCGTACCCCCTCGGGGGAAGCTTTCTTCCATGGTTGCTGTGTTTGAGTCTCCTAAAAACAATGCAATGCAAGAGCATCAGTGTCACATTTCCTAAAGGTTATGATCAGTGAGCAAGAGATAGAGCCTTCTAGCACCAATGTACTAGACAACATTCAGGACTAAGAAATAAGATGGTTTGATGCTAGGCCCCAGATCCCATAATTCATCTTTCCAAAGATCTCTGCTTCAAAACCACAAGTCCATACATTTTCCTCCAGGAAAAGAAGTGATAGATCCAATTTAGTAAATATGATGGAGTAACTACAGTTAAATCAGAGATACACAAGTGAATACATAAGTCCCTATCTTCAAAGAACATGCACAATTTTGGACCGCCTGGGTAGTGCAGTTGGTTAAGCATCTGATTCTTGCTCCTGGCTTAGGTCTTGACCTTAGGGTCATGAGTTCAAGCCCCATGTTGGGTTCCACACTGGGCGTGGAGCCTACTTAAAAAAAACTTTTTTAATTGAAAAAAAAAAGAACATGCAAAATTTTAAGAAAAATGAAACAATTATGCAAATAACTTAAAACACAAATTGGGGTGCCTAGCTGGCTAAGTCAGAAGAGCATGCAGCTCCTGATCTCAAGGTCATTAAGTTCGAGCCCCATGTTGGGTGTAAATATTACTACACCCAATGATATAAAATGTTATAATGTTAATATATTATATATTAATCATATATATTAACATATAAAATAATAAACTTTTATTTTTTAATAATAATAAACTTTAAAAAAGTAAATAAATACAAATCAAACTATAAACAAAGAAATTGGAAGTAATGAGGCTTCAGTTAAGAAGGCAAGCTTCCTAAAGATGTCTTTGAGCTGTTGAAAGAGGAAAAAGATTTTGACAAGCAGAAAAGGAAAAGCAGAAGGAATGTGAGAAGCACAGAAACAGTTAAAGCAAAATATTTCAATAATCACCAGCAATTTCTCAAAATATTGTTCAAGAAGTTGCTGTTTCCTTTCTTTGAAGAACTGTTTAACTAGGCCACAGAGAGAATAAAGCATATTAATCAGAGTTAAATTTTAGAAGACAGCGCAACTTCTTTGTGAAAGATTTTGAACTAGATATGAGTAGTTTAATGTTTACTTTGAAAAGTCAGAGCCTTAAGTAGGGGAAGAAAGAGAACAGCAATCAAGAACAATATACTGCAGGCTACAAATAGGACAGGTAGAATGACAGAACTAAAGGAAAGTAAACAGTATAAGTCAACTGGACTACAGCAGAGAAACCATGACAATGAGAACTGGGTCTAAGAATGGAAGAGAGTAGAGATTGGTTCTGAGAGACACTGGGAATAAGCCCGAAGGGCTGAGACTGTAGAGGATGTGAAGACCAGTGGAAGCCTTGGATTTGGAATCAGGAATAGGTGGGTGCGTGCTTCGTAGAAATAGGAAAGAGCCCCGAAGTCTAGTGTGCGGGGAATTTGACCCTTAATGTCATTTCAGACAAGGGGAAACTGAAGCTTCAAAAAAGCGATCCAGAGGCAAAGAAGGGACATAAGCAACTTCCCAGGGACAGAGCCTGATGTTACAAGGGCCAGCTTCTGAGCTTGTCTGCGGTGGCTGAACCACTCACCCAGCACTGTTAGGTGCATGGCAAGGACCCAGATGACCTAGCCCTGGGACAGACCTGGAAGCCACGAGGTTTCCTCCCTTCTCGCCTTTGTGCTCACTCACCAGTCCCGCGACGCCAGCACCTCTCTACTTCAGAGCCAGTACCGCTGAAGACACACACGCGGAGACCAGTACACTAGGAGACCAACGATGCTATACCGGAAGCGTGGGCGGGCCCAATTCCCTACTTCCGTTACCAGGAAGGGTCCTACTGGTCGGGGGGGAGGAGAGTTAGAAACAGGAAGCGGAAAGGCGGGACTTCAAGCCATAGCCAATCGACGGTGAAAGCTGAATCCCTCTAGTCGTTGAACGCGTGCGGGGGAGGAGGTTTCTTCCGGCCGACTGCGGGATTGCTGCGTACGTTGAAGGACACAACCCGCGGAATTGGTGTCTTCTGTAAGGTGGGTGTGTGGACGAGAACCCTGGCTCAGGCCTCGTGCCTCCGCCTTGCAGGGCTGGCATAAAAATCCGACCATTCCTGGTCCAAGAACATCGCTAGGTCTTCGCTTTGCTGTGCGAGGACAGTGGAGAATGGAAAAGGAATTAGAGATAACGAGAGCCAGGGTGCGAGGGGTTGTACTGGGCTGGGAAGCCTCGCGGCGAGGCGGATAGAGGGTCCCATAGTTTCCCGAAGGCCCTTTGATCGTACATTACAATAGAGAAAAAAGAGGCCCGCAGCGAAGGGAGTCCCCCCAAGGTCACCCAGCAACGTAATATTGAATAGAACTCGGGCTTCTGGCCAAACTAACCTCTTTTCCTCTGTTTGTCCATAGCAGTTTATTTCCCCTGTGCTATGCTTAGGGAGCTGGCCAGCAAGGCCTCCTTTAGCGGCGCTGCAGCCTTTGTCAAAGCGAGTGTGTGTGGCCTAGCCCCTGCAGTTCGCCAGGCCTGCAGTAAGCTTAGATTTCAGTCTGTGTCGGATCAGCGGGAAGGCCTTTCCCAAAAGATAGCCAGAACAGAGAGCTGTATACTCCTTGAAGTGCAAGAGGCTGCTCGTGGTACCCGAGTAGCTTTCGACTTGGCCTCCTTTTAGCCCGTGATCCCACCAATCCAGGTAGATGTTCAGAGAGGAAAATAATCAGTTTCAAAAAACAAAGTACCGAGGACAATTGGTCACTTTGGGCCTTTTCTGAAATTTCCGTTTCCCAGGTGAAGAAAGACGTGGAAAGCTTCATTAATGTTTAATAGCAGTGGGCCGGTTAATTAGAAACAAGAGCAAGACCCCATGCTTGGACTTCTCTCCATGGACTGCCTTTTAACAATTAGTACAGTTATTGGTCTTAGGTAGCTTTTTCCTTGTTATGTCTATCTAAACTTTGTACGATTCAAAAGGGAATGGTTTCAGTTTGAGTTATTCCACAGAGGGTGCTCTAGCACAAGGGTTCCTGATCTTTGTCCAAAAGTAACCTGCAGTTTGTTGAAGGGTGCAGACGCCAGCGCATGTAGGCTTTTGTCCCATTGTTTATTTCACCAGCAACATTTTACTCCCCGCTCCTACCTTCATCTCACCTTCACAAGAGTCTAAATTCCAGTTCCTATACCATGCTCTTCCCTACAGTCAGAATTAGTCCTCTGTGGAATATCACAGCCTTCCTTCCATATTGTGTAGAGAGAAGCTTAAAACACTTTAATATTGTTCCATTTGGACACCACCATCCTCCTAAAAATTTTTGTTACACACAAGGTAGTGGGGTTATCAGTTAATAATTTGACCAAGCTCCTGTTTTATGTAGGGTTTCTCCCAGAAACCCACTTGATACCGTGAGAATCCAAAAGTGCATCATGAACATGAATGGGGGGGCTACGCCTTTAGGAAGCCTAGTAAAATGAAACCGTTACTATAAAAGCTACATTATAAAGATTTATTTAAATGCAAATTTTCCTACTTGGGCTGGAAAGGCGAAGGTCCCTGAGGAGGCCCAAGGAAGCTTGGATTTCCTTCATTGTTCCAAGAACCTTCTTGAAATTGTTTAGAATTGGGGCGCCTGGGTGACTCAGTGGGTTAAAGCCTCTGCCTCGGCTCAGGTCACGGTCTCAGGGTCCTGGGATTGGGCCCTAATCAGGCTTCCCGCTCAGCAGGGAGCCTGCTTCCCCCTCTCTCTCTGCCTACATATGATCTCCCTCTCTCTCTCTGTCTCTCTCAAATAAATAATCTTTAAAAAAAAAAAAAGAAACTGTTTAGAATTAAGGTCGTTTGTCCAAATTATTGCCAATTCTGTGCACGTGAATGCCTCTGCAGGCCTTTGAATGGTAAACAGGGGGAGTGCCAGTTTCCATAGCAACGACTTCCTCACAGATCTCTCCCTCTTCCATTTCATCAAGAGCCAGCTGAGTCACGGCCACTGCCTACCAATCTCGACCGGACCTCGACCGGCTCGTCTATGTTGCCAATCGACTCGGCGTGGCGTCGGTCGTGGTAGATAGGCGGTCATACATACGAGTTGTCCAGTGTTGTTTGGGTGACCTTTGAATGTGCCTTTGTTATTTTTTATTATGACAAATATATGTGTGTGTAAAATATAGGTACTTATAGATATAACTCCAAAAAGCTTGCTGCATATCTTTCCAGAGTTTTTCTATATAATTACTAACAAATATTTGGTTTTCTATACCTGCAGTGTCTTTCAAACTTTAGCTTACATCAGAAATGCCTATTAAAACAGATTACTGGGCCCCAGAGATTTTGATTGCATAGGCCTGAGGCTGGGCCTGAGAATTTGCATTTTCAACAAGTTTCAAGTGATGCTGTTGCTCCTGGTCTAGGAACCAGACTTTGAGAACGGTTCATGTGCTCTGTAATATGTCCAAAAATATAATTTTTTTTTTACTGTTTAACATTACATAGGGACATCTTTCTGTGTCAGTGCATAAGGATCTATGCACATTGTATTTCCTCAAATGGAAACCATCATTTTCTCAGTCTCCTGTATGTAGATGACTTTTAGTTTTTCCAGTTTCTTATTTCATAAACAGTATTTCAGTCACTATACTTGAACTATATAACATGTTTCTCTTTGTGATATCTCTGTAAGGGTAAATTCCTAGAGAACAAATGAACCAGCTACATAAAAGGTATACTAATTTTATAATATAATTTTATAATATATAATAGGTATGGCAGAAGTGCACTTTAGGAAAAGTTTTATCAGTTTATACTCAGGCAACAGAGGAAATGCTTATTTTTCCCAGTCTGATAGTAAAATATCGGCCTCATTTTACATTTCTTTGATCACTTTTTTTATGTTTTCCCTTCGAGTCTTTGTCCTTTATATTTCCCCTTTCCTAAGATAATTAAAATTTTAGCCCATGTTTTCTTCCAGGATTCTTTGGTTTTACTATTTATATTCAGATCTGTTATCTATTTTGCTGTGAGGAAAAGGTATTCCAGCTTTCTTGCTACCAATAGCTAGTATGTATCCTGGGGATGGGGGTTAGTCGCTGAGCGCACTGCAGCCTAGACATTGGGTATCTGCTCTTCATAACCAGTTGACAGACTTTGATAATGGCATTTTGGTAGGATCTCTTATCTTTAAGCCCTTGAACCAGAATGCTCTTATTCTTTAAACGATAGAAATGATCTTCGAGTTCTTATACTCAGATGTGCATCCCTTTTGTTAAAATAATGCTAATTTTTTAAAAATGGGAGTATATATCAATTCCATTTAGTAAATGATACTTTCTCTTCCTTCATGGAAGTCCTAAATTATTTCATAAGAAAAATTGTGAAAGGAGTTGCAAGTTGAGCTCTTTAGCTGGTGGTTACCCTTCTTAGAAACTTTGAAAAGTATCACAAGCTCCAAATTTCAACTACTCTTAAAATTGTGAGTCCATGCACAGTGTAACATGCTGTAGCAGAGCCAGGAACGAAAATATCAAGCAAGATTGGGTTAAAGGGGAGGGGGCCTTAGAGGCAACTGTGTTCTTTTCCTGTGCTAAGTGATTTGTTGTGTGTTTTGGAATGTTATACAATAGCAACTAAAGTCTTCCTTCTGAAAGTTTCTCTTATCAGCAAGCCTTTTTCCACCATCTTTGCTACTTCTGTGTTGGGCAAGACATAAAAAACCTCATTAATTCTTTTGTGCAATGACTTTTCAGGTTTGTAAACTTTAAAAAACAACAAAAAACAAGGGGTGCCTGGCTGGCTCAGTTGGTGGAGCATGTGACTCTTGATCTCTGGGTTGTGAGTTCAAGCCCGATGTTGGGTGTAGAGATTACATAAAAGAATAAAATCTTTGAAACAAAAACAAAACTTAATTTTCTTTTAAATTGCATCCAAACCAATTTATTGTTGCTTTCTTTTCTTTTCTTTTTTTTTTTTTTTAAAGATTGAAATCATGGCAGGTCCAGAAACTGATGCCCAATTCCATTTCACTGGTATCAAAAAATATTTCAACTCTTATACTCTCACAGGTAGAATGAATGTAAGTATTAGCAATACCTTTAAGCAGTTATGTTTTATAATAATACAAGTGGCAAAAACTCTTATTTTCTTTTTTCTTTTTCAGTGTGTACTGGCCACATATGGAGGCATTGCTTTGATGATCTTATACTTTAAGTTAAGGTCTAAAAAAACACCAGCTGTGAAAGCAACATAAACGGTAAGGAATTTGACAT
This sequence comes from Procyon lotor, assembly GCA_028646535.1. NCBI lineage: Eukaryota > Metazoa > Chordata > Mammalia > Carnivora > Procyonidae > Procyon > Procyon lotor. Next base: position 49,069,672 of record CM053617.1, on the reverse strand, counting down.
GTAAGTTTATAACAGCCATTTTGTTGTTAGGGCTTTTTCCCTCAGTTTGGGAGTAAATTGTTGTCATTGTGCAAAGTTACATACAGGAGGAAAATATTATTCATATCCCATTATCGTGACAATTTTTGTTAACATTTTGGGTTGGCTCTTTTTTTTCTATTTTTTATTTGGTTTCCAGTGGCTGTGAGTCATGTCTGTAATATTATCTTAAAACAAATATTTTCTCTATTATTTGAATGCATGAGTATTTATGGATATATGATTTATATCTGTTTCCTATTGAGATTTTTTTAAATATAGATAACATTGCATTGAACACTTTTGAGCGTGATGTGTTATCTATATGATTGTTTTAGGCTTAAGTGCTTTCCCCAAGAGTTAATGGGGCACCCAGCTCTGTTAGAGGGTGTCTCTTTTGCCCTACCCAATGTTGAATAATCAGTTTCTGATATTTGCTCATCCAATGTGTGAAAACTTTTTGATAAAGTTACACGTTTTTTCCATTTGTTTACTGTTTGTATTTTTCTTAACATTCCCTTTATGTTTTTCTCATTTAACAATTGAGTCTTTCTTTTTAGGAAGACCTTATTTCTCTTACATAAGCCCTTTATGTAATAATTATTAACCAACCTTTTAAATACACTGCAAGTATCTTATTCTTTTTTGCTAGTTTCAAATTTTTATATAAGCTATTTTATATTTTCCTTTAATCCCCATAGATTTCATTTTCTTCTTATGGTGCACCACAACGTCCATTTGCCTATGCTTGAGTGAATAAATATTTGTTTTGGTAGCAGATGATGTGCAGAAAACCCAAAACCCAGATCTTTATCTACTATAGCTCTCCACAGAAAATTTTTCCTTTGCTCTTAAAAGCTTTTCCAATCTCAAAACTATTGACTAAGACTACATACCCCACCGTGCAGGGGTCCATGACTTATTCCTAACAAATAGGTAGTCTTTGCCCAGTTTTCTATATTGGGTACCTCCCAACTTGGAGGAGAGTGGTAGTATCCCCATTATAAAAATGGAGAGATTTTTATCTCTGACATATTTACTCCTATTTAAAATGTACTTTGTATATTAGACCTTTCCAGTAGCATACATTCAGGGTCATGCTAAAGTCCCCTCTTTTGTTAAAGGTAAAGCGTTAGGTTAAACTGTATTAAGCTGAGAGACACCTTCATTTTGGGGTGGTTACTGACTGAGAATCTGATGAATTTGCATTCAGTTTCAGGGGGTTCAGGGATAGTCCTATACTAGTAATTACTGAATGTCTTAAAAGTAGAGTTGAACACAATTGTGTCTAAATTATTTTTGCTTTGTTTATAGGATTTTAACCTGTACCTCATCTGTTAAATTCCCATGCCTAGAGAAGCTAATGTCAGCTCATCATGTGATACTCAATTTGTACAATAAATTATGAACCTGGAAAAGCTGGTTGTCTTTATTTACAATATATCAAAAATATAAAAACTGTACAAAATGCAACGAAGGCAAAAAACTGGCAGTGACTTGGTCTAAATCTTTTAGTTTCCAAAGCAAGGCTCAGTACTGGAGGTAAGCAACTGAAATGTCTGTCTGACTTCAAGTGTACTAGGTTTTATGTAGCTGTTTTAGCTGAAGTAGAACATGGAAGCTAAATTCACCTGGTTTATAGAGTGTTTGGGTGCACTCAGAATCCAACAGGTATAAATTAAGATGTCAGTGGATGGTTGTACTTCATCTAGTTCTTAGAAATTGTAGTTCACCCTACCCAGTAACGTACATCCCACTAATCATGGGCCAAGCAAAAATGTTAGTGGGTCATTTAACATAGTACTTGAGTGCCATACAGTAACTACATTTTTACAGCAGAAACAAACATGCTCATAAAATTCTTCAGCTAAAATTCAAGATGGTATTACTCGATTTGAATCTTGAAGCAGGATGAATTACTGAAGTCAATTGATTTTTTTTTTTCTAAACATAATAAATTAAAATAGCATTTGAACAGAATATGCATAGTTTCCACACAATCCAAAGCACCATAAATGTCCCCTCCATGAACATAATACCTCTTATTCAACTAACGGAAATTAGTTAAATGTGGTTGCTATAGAAACGTGGAACTGTCCTGTTCAGATTTTCCAAGCAGCATCCTTCCAGATCCATATAGACAAAACATTCTTTGTAGCTTAAATATTAATCACTGAGGTATTTGCTTTTAGTCTCCCTTTTTCAAACAGTAGCTTCCAAAAGGTCTTTAATACCGATGATTTATTGCGGACTATAAGCTCCTGCAGCTAGAACCAAGTTTCTTCGAGTAAAATGGAGGTGTACAACTGGCGTTGATTTGGTCATATATGTTCCCAACAATAACTCCTGTGAATTCTCAGGTAAATTTATATGCCCAGTGGCTGTAGTAAAGTCATCGGTCTCTAAATCTTCAAATGCTTTGACAGCATCCCACAACCGGACTGTATTATCCATTGAACCTAAGGGAAAGTGAAAGGAAACCATTTAGTGGCATCTACCATATTTAGAGTCTGACATTTTGTCAGATATACTTCATATATTTCTGGTGAAAAAAATCTAAACTTGATTAATAAGCTCTTCCTTCTAAAGGACTGTTTCAATCAGTTTAACCCGAGACACATATCGAGGGATACTCTGGAATCGTGGCTGAGAGAAGCAAAACCTAACACAGTCAACACTAAGTGTTTCATTTCAACATACTATTTACCCTTTAACACAAAGCCATTTCTAGTCATTTACCTGATGCCAAAATTTCACCATCTCTACTAAACCTAAGTGAACAGACTGTATCAGTGTGGCCTTTTAATTCTCCAACCATCAAACCATGTCCAATATCCCAGAGGAGTACTCTGCCATCTGTGGCTCCTGTAGCCAGGAATCTCCCATTGGGAGAAAATGTCAAGGAATGAATTGGTCCCTAGAAAAGAAATCCAGGGAGAGAATCAACAGTGGGTTAAAAATATCTAAGTAAGAGAAAGCTAGAATTTTAAAGCTTAGCGGAATTGAATAGTTTCTTTAAAATGTGTTACTGGGGTTTTTTTTTTTGAAATATTTTTATCTCAAAAACAACCTTGTGTGCCGTAATAATGAAGTTATAAAATACCTTGTGTCCAGTGAATATTCTTACACAGTTCCCATTTAGGACATCCCAGAGCCGCACAGTTCTGTCTGCAGAGCCGGTAGCAACATAATTAGAATTTGGATGGAATCTGGTACAGTTCACATCAGCAAGATGGCCAGCAAATATCCTTAAAGGCTGATAGTGGTCTGTAGCCCAGAGCCTTTTAAAAAAATGCATTGAAAGGAAAAAAAGGTAATAGTTAACTGCCAAAACTCTAGAACAAAACACCCATGTGAGATGTTAGCTCCAAATAAGTCCCCCCTCACTGGCTACCTGAGGGGGAAAAATTGGAATGATACAAAATAACATTCTTAAGGAAAACTAAGTTGAGCTAGTACAATTTTTTTTTTTTAATTCTCTAGTTCTCTGTATGTACCCACTTTTCCTACCCCAATTCCTAGTCTAACCCATAGAAAAGTATTTTTTGCTAGTTTTGCCACCATAAAATTAGTTTCTAACCTGAGTTACCTCATCCTTTTAAGGAGATCATAGGAAAATACCAGCAGTGCTCATAGTGGTAGTGAAAATCTAGCTGGTGGGAGCTTGAGGGGAAAAAAAGGAGGATTCTCGATACAGACATAAATGCAGACATAGTAATACTCGCCAAATTCATTTTCAAATAAGGAGCTATAAATGCTGACAATCTCAAAAAGTTGATCGATCCCAAATAATAGAAGTGAAAATGAGTTCGGCTGGAGCTTGTAATTCCCTTAAAAAGAAACCATTCTGCCAGTCATAAGATCACAATGTTCTTACCGAGCTACTCGATCGTGGCCCCCTGACACAAAATAATATCCATATGGAGAAAACTGTGTGTCCCATACTGGGTAGTTGTGTCCTTTATATCCCACCAAGCAAGTAAATGTTTGAAGACTCCACAATCTAACAGTTCCATCCTCTGAAGAGGAAAGCAAGTAGTTCCTGAGAAGAGAACGTGATATATTTGATTCCCAGAATAACTTAGTTACCTGTCCAGTTCCTCTGTACATTAGAGTATGATAAATATACATAACCTGACATACTACATCTTTTACTTTATACGTGGAATCCACAGTAGATAACAAAAGTTGAAAGTAATAACCAAACTAATGTTAGCTCTAATACTCTACATCTACCGAGCACCTACTAAGTGAGATTAGATTGTTTTTTAAGATTTTATCTATTTATTTGACACAGGGAGCACACAAGCAGGGGGAGAGGCAGAGCGAGGGAGAGGGAGAAGCAGGCTCCCCACTGAGCAGGGAGCCAGATCCCAGGACCCTGGGATTATGATCTAAGCTGAAGGCAGACACTCAACCCAACTGAGCCACACAGGAGCCCCGAGGTTAGATTATTTTTAAAAGTATATTGGAAAAACCACACTTCTTATAAAAAAATTATACCAAAGGGTATAAAAGGTTAATTGAGCAAAGCTAAGAAATGTGATGTCACTTAAAACTCAACAATTTTTTACAAATCAAAACCACATTGAGATACCACCTCACACCAGTCAGAATGGCTAAAATTAACAAGTCAAGAAACAACAGACGTTGGCAAGGATGTGGAGAAAGGGGAACCCTCCTACTCTGTTGGTGAGAATGCAAGCTGGTGCAGCCACTCTGGAAAACAGTATGGAGGTTCCCAAAAAGTTGAAAATAGAGCTACCCTACGACCCAGCAATCGCACTACTGGGTATTTACCCTAAAGATACAAATGTAGAAATCTGAAGGGGCACATGCATCTGAATGTTTATAGCAGCAATGTCCACAATAGCCAAACTATGGAAAGAACCTAGATGTCCATCAACAGATGAATAGATCAAGAAGATGTGTGTGTGTACACACACACACACACACACACACACAATGGAATGCTATGCAGCCAACAAAAGAAACAAAATCTTGCCATTTGCAACGACATGGATGGAACTAGAGGGTATTATACTGAGCGAAATAAGTCAATCAGAGAAAGACAATTATCTCTCTGATATGAGGAATTTGAGAGGCAGGGCGGGGGGTTGTGGGGAGTAGAGAGGAAAAAATGAAACAAGATGGGACTGGGGAGGGAGACAAACCATAAGAGACTCTTAATCTCATGAAACAAACAGGTCGCTGGGGACTGGTGGGGGTAGGGACGATGTGGCCGGGTGATGCACATTGGGGAGGGTATGTGCTATGGTGAGTGCTGTGCAATGTGTAAGCCCAGTGATTCAAGACCTGTACCCCTGGGGCAAATAATACATTATATGTTAAGAAAAAAAACAAAACAATTTTTTACTTTAAAATGGAGATATTCTTTTCCCTCTGACTTGCATAAGCATTTAAAAGGAAATGTCTTTTTGACCAAAAAACAAAAAAAAACCAAAAACACTATAGACATGTAAGTAATACTTTACCTTTTTCAGGGATAAACACAAAAGGCTGAACCACTCAAACTATTATGGTTTTCACTGAAATTAGAGTTTTCCCTCAAGTAAAGATGTATCATCTGCCTAAACCCTATCAAGATTTCATAAAGATGAAAATGTTGATGGATTGAAAATTATTATCCAATTAAGATACAAGTGGTTAATATGAATATAAAATTCCCTTCCATATTTAAAGAATGTTAGAGATCATGAAAAATAAGCAAATACCTATTTGTGGGTTTCAAATTCCCTTTTCAGTATCCTCTTAGCTCTTTTGATTACACAAAATCTTTGATTAGACAAAAAACATGCCTTTAATATCAGGAATCTGTTCTGAATTTGGAGATGATGGAATACAGCAGAAGCCACAAACCCAAGGCAGGAACCCAAAGAAGCAATTCAGAAACTGAATCAGGGTTATACAAAAACTGAAGCTAATTTTTAAAACCAACAAACCCTGAAGCTGTGCATCTTGATTCTATAAATTTGGGTATATATTAAGTTGCTATCTTGTAAACCAGTACCCCAAGATGAATTAGCAAATGGCAAGATTCTAAAAGATAATGCATAAGAGGCACCCATGAGGTTTTTCTAATAGAATTTTTCCCAACATGTTTCCAGTAGTTAACTTATATATTATCTCAATATAATACAGCAATATTTAATTTTTCATTGTATGTTACCTATCCGGACTGAAGCTGGCTCCATAGACAGGTCCGCTATGACCATACAAAATCTTCAACTCACTTGCTGTTTTCTCATCCATTATTCTTTCTAAGACATCATCTGATTCTTTGTCTATGAGGCTAAGATCTAAAATGGTCCAAAAATATTGATTTTTAAAAATACATTCATTTAAAAAAAAAGTACATTCATTAGAATATTTCAAGGCAATCACATCATGGTTCAGAAAAACCAACATTTGAACAGTCCTCCTACATACCACCACAGTGTTGATGCCTCTAACCATCCCAGTGTAAAGAGGAAACTGAGGTTCAAGACAGTTAACAATTTGCCACAGTGCACATAGCTGCTCAGTGTCTGAACTATGATTAAAACTCAAAGTAACCCAATATATCATACACAAATGAAAACTATGGAAATAAAAAATTTTTTGAAAATGTATTATTTAAATAATACACTTAGCAAAAAACTTTCTTTAAAGTGAAATCCTATAATTATTTTTAAGCCATTTTTAGAGCTAAAACAGAAAGTACTCTCCCATTATTCAAAGGCATTTTTAAAATTCACAGGCAAATAGTCATAAAATTAGATTTTTAAACCCATGGAGTTTTCTAGCCCCATCCCCTCAATCTACAGATGAGAAAACTAGGCCCAAAAAAGTTAAATCAGTTTAACACCCCAGTCTCCTGATTGCCACTCCAGTGTACTTTTTGCTTGGGAATGTTAGCATTTTGAGCTAAAGTAAAATCAAGTGAAATTCTGCTGAGATCACAATCCCTTTTGTATACTCCATGAAATCCAGAGTGGTGTAAACTAAGGGCAAGTTCACATCCTCACAAGTCATCTCAGTTACCTGCTGCTTGTTTAACACTACGAAGCTTTTTGGGTGTCACAGACCACACTCTAACTGTTGAATCTGCAAAACCTCCAGCAATCAAACTAGAATCATCAGTGACATCCACTGCAGTGAGGCCCTGCCAATAAAAAAATAAAAACTTTATACTACACAATATGGTCTTGGGAAAAAAATTACTTCTCAGAAACTACATAATAACTCTTTCTCATAGAAAAGATTTCATTCTCCCATGAAACCCACTGTTAGAAAGTATTTACTTTGAGAACATGTCACCATTCACCCCTTTTGTCCCCCAAATTTAAAGCACATAAGATGAAGAAAACGTTAATCATTTTTGTACTTTAGTAAATATATCCTCAGCAGCTTATTACAAACAATCCATAAAGACATAGAGAATCCTTAATAAAAAGTATTAGGTTTATATAAATACTTAAGCCAAGTTAATAGAGCTAAACTACAGTTTCCTCCTCCTCAAAAGCTAGCGGAATTCTGATCAGGGACACACATAAGCAACATTCTGGCACCTACAAGTTGTAAAGGTCTTTCCAACACTGCCTTCTATCTATTCCAAGCAGTGTCCAATTATCCTTTCCTAACTTCTGTCTTCAAGCTATATTTACATCAAGAGTTTAAAAAAGAAAAAACTCCATCTTAGTTAACACATCTGAGTTTCTTTTAGTGGTAAGTCACCATATTACATGACTCTCCAGGCAGAAATTGCACAATTATCTTACCAACCTGGTAAGCATTAAGGAATGTATAGAAACAAATGGAGGGTAAACAGTCTGGCCCAAGGCGTACTCGTTTGGTGGTTTCTTTCATATTCATTATCTTATCCAACTTATCTGAATCTTTCAACTCTGGAAGAGGGATTCTGTGAAAGAAAAACAGACTGAAAATCACTCTATTAAGAAACCGAGTTCTCTGTCATAACAGTTCATCTTAAACCTCCACACGTGTTTCTGAAGTTTTTTCCTTACCTATTTTGAGGTGGAGCATTGGGATCTTGTTTTTTGCTTTTGGATCCAATGCTATCTTTTTTAGGCTTCTTCTTTTTAGGTTTTCCTTCTTCATTTTCTCCTTCTTCATCTTCATCATCCAAAGGCACCTCAATTTCTGGCTCTTTTAACAAACCAAAAAATACCTACAAGTCAAAAGAGCCAACATTTCCAAAATTAATATTTCATTCAGTAATACATCCTTTTCATATCTTGATAGGATGAATCACAATTACAATACAGTAATTTATACCCTGAAACAGATTCTGTACTTGTGTACCCAAAAGCCAATCTCCCCTTCTTCCTTACTAACAGAACCCTGATTTTGTTGGAGCCTCAATAAGCTCAGTTAAATCATTTCTGTCCCCAGACTCCCCTGCAGTTAGGGATACCCATATAAAGTCATTCTGGCCAGCAGATGTACACCCAAATATACTGGGTAGGGTTCTAGGGAAAAAAATACTGTTTTCCTGATAAGAGATCTAGCAAGGATATGCCTTTTGTCCTCCCCCTTCTGCCTTCCTGGAATGCAGGTGCAATGCTGGAGCTACAACAGCCATCTGTGAGCACAAAGAAGAAAGCCACATTCTAAAGATGATAGAGGGGAAACTAGAAGGAACCCTTATGCCAGAGCAAGAGGGCTTTCTTCTGCAATTCATTATATGTATGCAAAATCCCTTATTTGTTTCAGTCACTGGAGTCAGGGTTCTGTTAAATGCAACCATTCCCAAATTCTAATTTACACATCATCCTTAGAACATGAAACTTAGTAAACAGGGTTCAGTTATTCCCAAACTAGCTATAAGAAAAATGTGTATATTATGTAGATGGAAATGCTACAGTTTTTCATAATCTGCATTATATAGTTCTTAGGTTTATTCCCATACCTTTGATTTGTTTGCCTCTCGTTTAGCCTCTCCTGCCAAACTTCCCACCATCGCATCTATCTGTTGCTTACTACGCGGCATCCCATCAAAGATGTCAATGTAGAGGTGCTCCTGAACTATGTTCCATATCTGATTGTTCTGTTTCTCCTGAAGATGCCTCTTCAAGAGTTGGTACGAGTCACGGGAAATACGCAGAACAAATTTACTTGTTCGAAAATCCAACATGGTCTCATTCCCTTTCATGTGTTCCTTTTTGGTAAGACTAGATAATACTCGTAGGTCATCCTGGTAATAACATTCCTGATCTCCATGGAACCTGTTTCAGTGATTTTAAAAAGTCATTTTTCAATGTAATCATTAAGGGATCTGCTCTCCCCCATATATTTATAAACATCCCAAAATATTTTCAATGTAGCAGTCTGAATAATCCTAGACTACGCTACAGGATCAGAAGTAACTCATTTCAAAATGATTACAATTCAGTTTCTGAATTCATCCTGAAATTTAAAAATTTAATTCTCTAATGAAATGTATCATTAACATTTTAAGAGAATTTGAAATAAATTCTATTAAGTGAACAAAAGATATCCACCACTGGTAGACATTTGAATTAGAATTTCTGCTTTACTAAATTTTATGTTCTCTCAAAACCCACTTTTAAAAACTTTTTATTATGGAAAGTTTCAAACATACACAAAAGTAGAAACTAGTATAATTAAATCAATGGACCTATCGCCCAGCCTCTTAACAATAATCAATACTTGGCATTCTCATAAAACCAAACATTTTCAATGACTTCTTATATTCTTTATGCCAGACATATTCATTAAACATCAGTATAATAATATGACTAAAGGACAAACAAATGTTGATATCAAAGAATGAACATTTCCATTTACTCACCATTACCAAAGGTGATTAAGTAAAGCTTTCAGCCTTGGTGACAATTAGTAAATTTAAATGTACTTTTGTTTCTACAAATCATAATTTTCCTGATAAAGTAAAATTAAAAATCATGTATTTGGCACTCGCTAAGAGCAGCAAACAACGCAAAAACATTTAGAGAACAATGACTAAACATAAGATATTAGGCTCTAGCTCTGATACACAGCCAATAGATGCCTAAACTGTTACCCCTGTTACCCTTTTATGACTCATTAAGACATGAACTAAGGGTTTCTGTCCAAGACTTCAGTGAAATTAGAAATCTCAGCCTCTTGGTGTTCACATCGGTCACTGCCCATAACCTCATCTGAGCATGGTGTCTGGGCAAGAGCTGAGATTGTCCGTAACAAGGAGACAGAGTCCCCCAGGATATTCCAGCTTCCCATGTGAGGAGATGGCTATCCCATGAGACTGGGAAAGAGGTTTTTTGATGACAATATTGTAAGAAAAATTAGGTTAAAGTAGAAGTTCTGTCATCATCAGCCTTTGTTAATTTTTTCAAAATGCTGAGCTACAGAACATTTGCTTTATAAACCTTCTATTAGGCGTCATACGATAATGAATGGACACAATGGCAGAGAAGTTACGTGTCCTGAGTTCTATTATTCCTGTATTACCACTACTTGTGTTATCTGACAAATGCCGGCTTTTGGATCTATTGCTTGTACTAAAATGCTCTCATTCAAACTGTTAAGTACTGCCTCCTTTTTAACCACTCCTTTCTTTGGCTTCTATAACTCAATAGCCTCCTGGTTTTCTTCCTACTTCTCTGACCTCCCCTTACATACCTCTTCTACTTGGCCATCTCTTCTACTGTTTTTCCATCTCTTGTACTCCAAATGTTGGTCTAGCCCTCTCACTGACTTATTTCATAACCCCCACCCCCTCCTGAGACAATCTCATCCATATCCATCAATATTACGCACAACTCCAATTTATGGCTCCAGTCCCTAATCTCCTCAGAGCTCCAGAGCCTTCTATACCATTCACCTACCAACTTGGTATCTCTTAAATGAGTCAAAGGCATATTCAAATCTGAAGTCAAAATAATCCACACCCTGACAAACCAGGTCCCGTTCCAGGGTTTTGTATCTTAGTGAAGGGCACTCCCCCATCCAGATGGGGGAGCCAGAAACCTAGGGGTTATCAATAATACCTTCATCTCCCTCACCTCTATACCCAATCCATCACCGACTACTTACCTTCATAAACACTACTGTACCCCAGTCTAGTGTTTCTCAACAGAACATTTTGGGGCAGAACAATTCTTAACTACATGGACCACCTGCACAAATTAGAACATCTGGCATCCCTCAGCCACCTGCTCTTCCCCACCCTAGTCATTATGCCAATCAAAACACCTCCACACATTTTCAAATAGCCCAGGGGAAGCAGGAATAATATTACCCTGGGTTGAGAACCACTACAATAACCTCCCAAACTGGTCCCTCTAAAATCACTCTGTTTCCCCTCACCACTATCTATTTTCCAGACTGCAAAAAGGTCCTTTCAAAATGCAAATCGGGGTGCCTGGCTGGATCAGGTGGTTGAGCGCACAACTCTTGACCTCGGGGTTGTGAGTTCCAGCCCCACGCTGGGTGAAGAGATTACTTAAAAAATAAAGTAAAATTTTAGAAAATGCAAATCTAATAATGACATGGTCCTTCAATGACTTCTGTAGCAGACACACCTCACTGTCCCTAAACATCCATTTTTTGATTTCTTCCTCCACAACAAAATACCTGAATATTAGCTGAGCACATAAACACCTGAGCAAAGGCCGCACTTCCTACCTCCCTTGTAGGTAATTGTACCTGTTGCCTAACAACATAAAAAAAAAGGAAGAACTGTGTGCAACTTCGAGGAAGGATGTGTGCCCTCCCAGCTGACTGTAACACCGATGTGATTGCTCAGAGCCAAAGAGCCATCTTGTGCCACAGGAGGAAGCTGCATGACAAGGATGGAAGATCATCAAAATGGAGAAAGCCTAGGTCCCTGGTAATCAAAGACTCCATACCAGTCCTGGACTGCCTAACCTTTATGAGAGAGAAATAAACTTTTATCGTATTTAAGCCTCCATTGTTTGGGTTTTCGGTCACTCACAGTCTAATCTAATCCTAACACAGCTTCCTATTGCTCTTAGGATAAAAACAAAAAATAAACTTGTATTTTATTTATGCCATTATTGTTGGGAGTTTTCAATGAATCTCAGCCAGATCTAATACTACGCAATACAACCCACTACTGCTCTCAGGATAAACAAAGACCCTCCACATAGCCAGAGAACCTGCCTGTTCGAGCCCAGCTTCAATCCCACACTCTGCTCTAGCCACACTGGCCTTCTTTCATCTCTGCACCTACCATGATCCCTCCCACCAGAGGTGTCACACGTGCTTTTCCCTCCTCTCTTCATCTGGTTAGCTCCTACCCAATCTTCAGATCTTACCTCAAGCATCACTTCCTCTGGGAGCCTTCCCTGACTTCTCCAAAACTCCCTCTTTTTAGGTTCTCCTAGCACCAGGTACCTCTCCTTCATGAAATAATTTTTCAGTTACAATCTTACATTTGTGTGGTTACAGATGTGTATATACATTATATATATGTGCTATATATATAATATACATAAAATTCACATACTTCTCAAAAAATGATTTTGCTTCATTCTCATGTTGATTGTAGACTAGTTCCAAGTACATGTGTACAAACAGAGGATAAAAGAGTTGGGATAATTCTGCCCGATGGCAGTCCAAGGAACATTCAATGAAGTGTTTCAGTCCACTATAGTATTCTTCATACATTGTGGGGTCTCCTTGTTGGTTGTAGGCTGACAGCACAGCACTGACATCTGGCTGGTCTTCTACAGCTACACTTCCAACTGTTTAAAAAACGAAGAACAACTTTCAAAAAATATATTTCGAAAATATATACCAAGTGACTAAGGCTGTTTTGCTAAGGTCTAGAGGTAAACTGTTTCTTAGATGTTTGTCCCTCTCCTCTCGAAGTCTCTTCCCCAAAACAATCAGTCTTTCAGTGGGATTATTTCAGTCCCTATCCAAAACTCCTTCAGCTTGTCCATATCTTAAAATTTTCAGATCAATAACAAAAAGGTTCAATATATTTCCTACAGCTACCTCAAAGACAAATTTCATAAAACGTGATATGTACAAATCAAACAACTATATTAATCTTCTCTCAAGGCTCAGTGTAAATGGCACCCACCACCACCAAGACATGCCCTGAAGTAATATTCCCAGCCCTCTGAGCTACCTAAGTATTTTGTAACTTTCCTGTAACACATCTTAACCTGTAGGATATGTGTACATCTATCACTCCTTATAAAATGCAAGCATTTCAAGGGTGGGAATGATGAGCCTTATTTGTTTCCAAAAGATAACTCAATTTATATGCTTAAAATCATTTCCATAAATATCATTCCAAGGCAGAAATCATGAGTTTTATTTGGAATGTACCAATACCAAACAAGGATACACCTGTCAATCTAATCAGAGTTTGACTGTTGGAAAATTTTAAGTTGCAATTATAATACTGCTGTGCTTTTCACTGCACAAATGCTTTAAGTTCTCTTGGTTACTCTGATGGCCTCTTCTCCTTATTGGTTTCTGAGTTATAATAGGTCAAGTTTCTGAAGAGATGAGAGATTACAGAAAAATAACCTACATAATTCATCCATCTTATGGTTCATTCACAAAGTTCAGCATTCAGAAAACATTCCTCTCAGTCACATTTTTGCACATTTCTATTTGTGGGAAACAATGCTACATATTCATACTTCGCTTCTGGCAATGCTGCAAAGATTAGGTGTCATAGAGATTAATTTGGCTAGAGGCTCTGCACTAGATAACTTAATTCAATAAATGTTTATTATCAGCTCAGGATCACCTTTGAGATCTCATATTGTGGATGAATTTTACTGCATGGACTTTGCAACTACAGTTGCTAGGAAAAGGCTGGGGAGGGAGGTCTCAGATGTTAAGTGTTAGGTGCTAGGCATATACTTATCAGTACCAGGCATTTTATATATATATTATATCTGAGCCTCAAAATAACCCATTTAATGGGGAGGGGGAAAAAAACCCTTAACCTCAGGAAGATCAGCATCACACAAGTAAAAGCACCAGAGACGAGTCTGAACCCAGGTCTGTCCAAAGTCCATTCCTAAATGAATGGTTCTCAACCTCTGCCCCAGAGTAATTTCTCTTGGAAGCATATATCCAAAAATGGAGATTCCTAGACTCCACCTCTACGTGATCTGATTCACTAAGTCTGAAGTGACACCTAGAAATCTGCATTCCCCAAAAGGTTTAACACTAGTTAGCCTATATTTTGCGAAATAGTGGCTACACTATGTTCCATCACTCCCTGACTGTTTGGTCCAAAGCAAGTCCCTTGGCCTTTCCGAGTCCGTTTTCCCACCTCTAAAATAGAGGTAATGTCGAAGCTCAACAGCGGAATTGTGAGAATCAAGATACGTAAAGTATGTTTAGTAATTACTTAAAGAAGCTAGTACAGAGGTGTATAAATACTGTTGGGTGTTAATGCAGATCTGCCAAGGCTCAAGAACTGAAAAAGAAGAATGGGACCAAAAGCCCGAAGGTCCCTGCCTCTCAGCGCCCACCCTCCCCAGACATCCCCAGGCTCAACAGCTCTCCTCAGCCTCTCACTGGAACTGACAGCTTGGAAGAGGGTTTGACTGCGCAGCCGGCGCACTAGAGAAAGGGGCGGGCAAGTGGCCCTAGAGGCGGGCCCAGGAAATTCAAAACAAGCCCGCAGAGGTGCAGGCCTGCCAGCCTCTGCCTTCCCGGCTTGCTCCCCTTCGTGCCCTGCCTCCCCGGGACTCCGCGGCTCACCTTTCCCCGGAGCCGCAGAACCTGTCGCTAAGCCCGAGACCGCGGCGGCCCCCGAAGCGCCAGTGCCCGGAGGGTCAGGGGCCGCGGGGCCAGGGGCCGAGGCTGTGACCCGGCTGAGAAGCGCACTAGCCGCCTCTGTACCGGCGCCGTCCGCCTCTCCCGGGGCTCCGGTGCCCGCCACTGCCTCCTCCAGCAGCCGGGCCTCACGGCGCAGCGCCTCTTCGGCCTCGCGGAGGTTGCTCTGCCGCAGGAACTGCAGCACGGCCAGCAGAGTCTGTCGGTCGTGGGGAGCGCCGGCCTCCGGAGCAGCGGCAGGCACCGGGGCCGCCCCCGCCGGAGCAACGGCGGAGACAGCCACCGAGGGTTTGGGGGTCCCACCATCCCCGCCGGCCGACGACGCTGCCGCCGCCACGTTCCCGCCGCCGCCATTGGGGCCGTTGTTGGTAGTGCCGCCGCCACCCTCGCCAGCGCCGTCCCCCGCCTGCGGAGGTAGCAGCGTCGGCGGTCCCTCTGGCTCCAACTTGACCGCCACCTCCGTCTGCTCCTCCGCCAGCGCCGCCATCTTGCGGCTGAGCCACCTCGCGCCGTCAAGCGTGATTGCGTTTTCGCCACATGGAGGGCGGGGAGGAGCGTTTTACGACACCTTGGGAAGGCAATATACGGCAGTAGGAGGGGCGAGAAAGAAGGAGAAAAAGAATAGGAGCAAAAGCAATTTTCAAAAGTGAGTGACAGAAAGGCAGGAAACGGGAGGTGGCGACCGCCTGTAACATTTGACTGTAATAATTGCCGTTTATTGCAGACCCGCTATTTTTAGGCACTGTGAGAGACATTCTACATTTTATGGCCTCCTTAGTTCAACAATCTTATAAGGCAGTATTATCCTCTCTTTACAGGTGGCTCAACCGAGACCCAAAGAGATTAAACTTGCTAAAGTCACGCAAGAAGAAAGTGAAAGTGTCAAGATTTGAATCCAGGTCTAAAACTCAAAAGCATATCCTATAGCCAGAAGGAGCCTTCTGAGATACTGGTAATATTTTATATTTTGATCTGGGTAGTGGTGACTTTGTGTGTGTGCGCAGCTTTTACCTTAGTAAAAATTAATCAAGCTACACACTTAAGTTTTGTGAACTTTACAGCATGTATGTTATAATTCAATAAAAAGTTTTTAAGTACCTAAATTTTGTCATTGTGAAATGTGTATGTTCTGTATTAGTGCTGTTATCCATTATTATTACAAATAAACTGCGTTTTAATTGTATATTTTTAAAAAGTGTATGTGCCATTTTGGAATATGCTTCATAGGTTATAAAACCTTGCTGCATATTTTATTTCATTTGAATCTTAAAATTCTGGGGATGGGTGCAGACAAGAAAAGTGAGCCTGGGAGTTGGGAAGATCTAGCATAGTTATTACTGCCGTTGGTTTTTAAGTCCCACTGGTTTCTTTCAATCCTGTTTAGTAGCTAAATGACGCAGATCGTTACATAATTCAAGTTGCCCAGTTTCTAAAATAGGGATAATAATAGTACAGACCTCACAGAGTTGTGTAAGGATTAAGTGAGATAATGTATATATGATACCTAACACACATTAAATAGCTGTTGGTTATTTTTCCTTCACCATAAAAGCTGTTCTGTAAATGTTTGATAAAGTCCAGTTATGATGTTGAAGGTGATCCCAAGACTGGAATATGAAGCTAATCTAATTGGATATATAAAGTAAAATTATGGAATGTGGTGGGAGTGGGGAGTAGTGGAAGATGATTAAGAATTGGTTAACTTTGGGGGCGCCTGGGTGGCTCAGTGGGTTAAAGCCTCTGCCTTCGGCTCAGGTCATGATCTCAGGGTCCTGGGATCGAGCCCCACATCGGGCTCTCTGCTCCGCAGGGAGCCTGCTTCCCTCTCTCTCTCTGCCTGCCTCTCTGCCTACTTGTCATCTCTCTCTCTCTCTCTCTCTCTCTCTCTCTCTGTCAAATAAGTA
>CM053617.1:49012925-49052430 GCA_028646535.1 Procyon lotor | reverse complement strand
AAAAAAAAGAAAAAAGAGTCCTATGCTAGGAGAGGGAGAAAGCACAAAGACCAAAGGCATATTTCTCATCATGTCACAGTTTCATTATGTCCTTTCCATTCGTGTGCCTTTTATTTCTTTTTCTTGTCTTACTGCATTAGCTAGGACTTGCAATATGGTTTTGAACATGAGTGGTGAGGTGAAAGTGGACATTCTTCATTCCTTAGGGAGAAAGTACTTAGTTTTTTATTTTTTATTTTTTATTTTTTTGACAGAGAGAAACACAGCTAGAGAGGGAACACAAGCAGAGGGAATGGTAACGGGAGAAGCAGGCTCCCCGCTGCGCAGAGAGCCCGATGTGGGGCTCGATCCCAAGACCCCGGGATCACGACCCGAGCCAAAGGCAGACGCTTAACGACTGAGCCACCCGGGTGCCCCTAATTTTTTATTGTTAAGTATGATGTTCACAGTGGGATTTTTATAAATGCCCTTTATCAAATTAAGGACATTTCTGGGCACTGGTGTACCTTGTATATCAGTTCTTAAAACCTGTAGAACATTGACTAGGCTCAGATCATGCATATGCAGCTCTAGGATAAACCCAACTTTATGGGACCATTTTATTAATCTCCTTAATCTCCCCAACACTTCCTTTTCTGGTCCTCCAGCTAGAAAAGGGAGTGGGCTTTAGTTTTCTCACTCTGTTGTGTACTCCCTGAAAATGCAACTGCTATGGAACTGAGAAGCAAGAGGATATACGGTGAAAACAATAGTGGGGCTGCCCCCTTGCTCTTTGCATTAGAGTTCTCCCCTCAGAGTTTTAGGTGCCTGCCTGGACTCCACTGCTATCCCCCTCCATTGCTACTATGGATGAACCTATGGACTGGTGTGGAAGAGAATGGAAAAACAAAAACAAACTTAGGATTTCCATCACAGTTTATGACTTACAGAGGCCCCCTTTCCTGTTCTTCAAACCACGATAGAGGATTTCCCTTGGGAGTTCTCTGTAACCACACCTGGTAGACAGTTCTGGGTTTCAGCTTCTGTTTGAATCCGGGCCAGGAGATAACCAGAGGAAAAACAAATTGGGAATTGCAGTGATGGGTCAGTTGTAGTTTGAGTCTCGGTTGACTTCCCCAACCTGCCTCTTAACATTTGCATTCTAGTCTGTAGATAGCTATTCCATGCAGTCTGTCCAGAGTTTTTACGTGTATTGATAGGAAAATACAGAGTGAAGCACTAATTATCTTGACCAGAACCCTAGTAATCTCAGCCACCTTAGTCAATAGGTATTTTAGTTTATATTTTGTCTTATCATGAGAATGTTTAAACATCTTTTCACATTTTGGAGCTGTTTTGGTTTTTTTTTTTAAGATTTTATTTATTTGACAGAGAGAGAGAGATCCCAAGTAGGCAGAGAGGCAGGCAGAGAGAGAGGGGGAAGCAGGCTTCCGCTGAGCAGAGAGCCCGATGCGGGGATTGATCCCAGGACCCTGAGATCATGACCTGAGCGGAAGGCAGAGGCTTTAACCCACTGAGCCCAGGCACCCTGGAGCTGTTTTTATATTACTGTGAGGGGATTCAGTTTTATCTTTTTCTTCTAATTTTTAAGTTTTTTTATCTATTTAGCATAGTAGTTCTTTATCTGAGATACGTGTTGCAAATACTTTCTCCTAGTTTGTCCAAGTTTGGCCATTGTCTTTGGTATCATTTATATTTTGGGGGCCATGCAGAAGTGTGTTGTTTTGTTTTGTTTTAGATTGAATTATATATTTGAGTGAGAGAGACAAGCAGAAGGGGCAGAGGGAGAGGAAGAGAAAATCTGAAGCCAACTCCGTGCTCAGCACAGAGCCCAACACACAGCTTCATCTCATGACCCTGAGATCACAACCTGAACTGAAACCAAGAGTTGGATGCTTTACCAACTGTGCCATCCAGTGCCCCCAGAAGTGTTCTTTAATGAAGTCAAAGTTACCAACTTTTATTTTATTGCATCTGGATTTGAAACCATAGAAGGATTTTCCTTTCATCTAGAGAGGAATTCACCCACGTTTTCTTCTAGAGCTTGTATAGTTTCCAGTGAGCTCTCTAATTGGTTTGGGATTGAATCTTGAATATGAGATGAAGGATGAACCTAAGTTTTTCAAAAGTGTCTCAGAAATCCCACAAGTAGATAAATAAAATCTTTAAGGAGGAAAAAAAGGGGAGATGGCCTGGGTGGCTCAGTTGGTTGAGTGTCTCTGCCTTCTGCTCAGGTCATGATCCCAGGGTCCTGGGCTCGAGCCCCGCATCGGGCTCCCCTGCTCAGCGGGAAGCCTACTTCTCCCTCTCCCTCTGCTGCTGGTCACCTTACTTGTGCTCTCTCTCTTTCTCTCCCTGACAAATAAGTAAATAAATTCTGGAAGGAAAAGGAAAAAGGAAAGAAAGGGAAGGAAAGAAATCCCATAACTGGAGTGCCTGGCTGGCTCAGTTGGTAAAACATGTGACTCTTGATCTTGGGGTTGTAAGTTCCAGCCCCACGTTGGGGGGTATAGAGATTACTTAAAAAAAATTAAAAAAAAAAATTCCACAACTTTGTCAAGTTTGGCAACTCACTAAAAGCATTCATAAGACTCAAATGCAGGTTATATTCAAGGCTAAAGTTTATTACAGCAAAGAATGCAGAGCAAAGGCAGCGGGAAGATATGTATTGGCAGAGTCCAGAGTCCAAAGCCAAACACAGGCTTTTGCATTTTTCCCATCCAAGCCCACACAGACATGCTTTATTTCTACATCGGATTACAGACACAAATGTGATATGTTCTGCCCAAGGAATCTTGTTTGAGTTTTGGGATCTGAGTCATTTGTGGGAGGGCTAGTCATATGAGAGACCTATCCTGCTACACAGCCAGCCCTGGCAACCCACATTCAGGACCCCACCAGTGAAATAAGATGCGTGCAAATCATCAGTCTTGATGTTTCTGTAAAGTAATCTGACAAGCTGGGACAGCAGGGTCCATTGCTTCAGGTGTACACAGCAAAATTATCAATCACTGGCGCACACACACACATACACAAAAATATATTCCAAGGGTCATATTCCCAGAGGTTGACCGAGAGCCAGTCATGGTTCTAGGTTTCCATGAAGACAGAGACAATGAGCAACAGACCTGCAATTTTAACTCTTTCCTCACAAAATGACTAACCAATTTTCCTAAGCACCTTCATGAAAAAGTCTAACTTTGCCCCAGTGATTTGAGATACCACTTTTATCATATACTGAAATTCTATATGGACTTGTATCTATTTCTGGATTTTCTATTCTATTTCTGGTTTATTTATTCATGTAGTAGTTAGTAATGCAATGTTTTCATTATAAAGGGTTTGTTTTATGCTTGATATTGTAGAGCTTGTCTATCCTTATAGCTTTTCTGGTCTTTTCCTGACTATGCCTGTTTATTTTTTCCTATGAAGTTTAACATCAACATGTCTATCTCCATGAAAGCTTGTTTCTACCCGACTTTTCTTCCTTTGATCAAGTCTGTATTCCAGCCTTTAACAAATATCATTTTTTTCTACAAAAATAAAGCATATTACAGAAAGGATGACAGAAACTACATTAATCCCAATACTCTAACATAACATGGATATCATTGTTTCTGCTTCTTTTTATACAATTGTAATTATAAAAATAGATATATATTTTATCATGTTATTACAGTCTTCATAACCATCATTTTAATGACTGTATAGTATTCTAATGGAGACTATCATAATTTTTTCATGACTTATTTAATCATTCCCTCACTGAAGAATATTTAAGCTATGCCCCAATCATACCCCAATATTTAAGCTATGCCCCTATCATAAACAATGCTAAATACTACTTTTTCGTTTATTTATTTCCTTAGGTAGTGACTCCCAGAATAGGACTGCTAAGAGGTAAAAGGTGTATACAGTTTTCAATATCTTGATATATGTTAATAAATTGCTTTGTTTAAAGTTGTACTAATTAAACTGTCACCAGCAATAAGAGGTCCTATTTTCACAGTATCCTTATATTTCATTGTTTACCATGGTTTAAAATAAAATAAGAACCACAAGTGTGACCAAAATGTAAATGTTTATACCTTTTGACCCACTAATTCCACTGCTAGAATCATGGAAATAACCATCTGGTGTGCATGTGCAAGGATGTCCACTGTAGAATATGGCAGTGTGATACCAGGCATCTTTTACTCAACTGACTGCACCAGGCAGGTGCCCTACCATCTGCCTTTTTCTTTCTTTTTTTTTTTTTCAGTTTTCAATTAGCAATAATGGCACCTCCAATAAACCTCATTGGCTACAATACTGCTACTACACAAAGCTCCTCTGCCTTTTTCTTATGAGAACACTTGTCATTGGATTTAGGGCCTACCTCAATAATCCAGGATTCTCTCCTCATCTCAAAATCCTTATTTTGGGGCACCTGGGTGGCTCAGCGGTTTAAGCCTCTGCCTTCAGCCCAGGTCATGATCTCAGGGTCCTGGGATCGATCCCCGCATTGGGCTCTCTGCTCAGCAGGGAGCCTGCTTCCCCCGTCTCTCTGCCTGCCTCTCTACCTACTTGTGATCTCTCTCTCCATGTCAAATAAATAAATAAAATCTTTTTTAAAAAAAATCCTTATTTTAACGGTGCTTGAGTGGCTCAGTCCATTAAGCATCTGCCTTTGGCTCAGGTCATGATCCTAGAGTCCTGGGATCAAGTTCTACCTCAGGCTCCTGGCTCACTGGGGAGTCTGCTTCTCTGCCCCTCCCCTGGCTCATGCTCTCTCTCTTCTCTCTCTCTCACTCGCTCTCTCAAATTAATTAACTAAAAAAAAATCCTTATCTTAATTGCACCTGCAAAGGTCCTTTTTCTAAATAAGAGCATTCACAGTGCAAATTTGATGTGGATATCCTTTGGGGTAAGCTTTTTCAGCCAACTACCTCTCCTTTTTTCACCTAGTAGCCACAGTGACCTTTTGAAATATAAATTTATTTAAAATTTTGCATACCTGGGGCACCTGGCAGGCTCAGTCTGTAGAACATGCGACTCTTGATCTTGGGGTCCTGAGTTCAAGCCCTACATTGGGGTTGGAGATTACATCAAAAAGTTACAAAATAAAATCTTTAAAATTTTACATGCCTTCCTACCTCAATTATAATATGTAAATTCTTTCCCTTGGTTCAAATCTCTGGCCTAAACTGAAGGCTATCTCTTCAACCTCAACTCCCATTCATCTGCGGCACACTTTGCCTAAGCAGCTGTTCCCCTCCACTAACTCCCATTCTACCTTTTCTTTCCACAGGTTTGACTGCCAACTGGTGTGGTAGTTCATCTCTAATGCTAGGATATTAGTTGTTCTACAGCTGGGGTGAGCACTCTATAGTCAGGGACCAAAGTTGACCCACTGCCTTTCTTTATAAATAAACTTTTATTGGCACAAAGTCAGTTATCTGTCTATATATTACCTAGGGTTTCTGTGCTATAGCAGCAGAGTTGAGTAGCTACAACAGAGGCTACATGGCCTACAAAGCCAAACATATTTACTATATGGAACTTTCCAGAAAGAAATTTGCCAACCTCTGTTGTAGGCTGTTGGTTTCCTGTTTAGTGCTCTCAGATCCTCTATTTGGTTTCCTCTTTTCTCCAGATAGTCAACCTCTTCCAGGTGCTATTGCTGTCTCCTCTAGTAAATTCTGTAAATTTTCAATAATCGGTAGTTATAATAGACTGCATTGTTTGGTCTATTAAGTGTAATAGGACATGATGTGACTTCTGGAATAGGCAGCAGACATCAGGCAGACACTGGTCTTCAGTCAGGCCAAATGGGCCTCTCCTAATGAAGGGAAGGAGTAATCTCATCCATTTTGAGGAAATTTAAATAACTATCACATTTTTATTTTATGAATATTTATTTAACTGCTTCTCCAGCTCCTGTGTCTGGGTCAGTGACAGGCCTTGACATATGAACATGAATCTTCTTGTTCACGATACTCAGCAGGTGCCTAGTTCCAGTGATAATTGCATACTGGCTACTTACATCAGCCTCTCTCCCTCCCTCTCTCTCTTTCTCTTCTCTGCCCTCCCCCTCTCTCCCTGTCCAAATATGCTGTTCTTCATGGAACAAGATGAATATGGTCCATTTTTACAACACTGGACCCCTGACCTGTCTCTTCTGCGGGAGCCTGTGCTGCCTGGGGTGTGTGGTTGGCTGATGCTTTATCCCCTCCTGTATGAATATCCTGTAAGACATGACTACTATACTCCAAATTGCAAAGTCCTTCTGCCACCTGTGAGCATTTGTAGGACTTGACTTGAAAAGCTCATACCCTCCTTTCAGACATGGCTTTGGCCTTTTCTGACTCCTACCAGGTAGAGAGTTTGCCTCAGAGTTTGTCTTTTCCAGTGGAAAAGCATCGTATTTTTCACAGGGGAAAAGTGAAACAAAAACAGCAAACTCTCAGACCTGAGAAATTGTTGCCTGAAGGACTTATACAGGATATGCAAAAGTATTCATTTTTCAACTATTGGCTAAATGGTTCTCTACCTCTATGGACCCGAACTAATCTTAGGGAGAGTGTTGCTCTGTTTCAATATCTTCCAGTGGTTTGCCATAGGCTGGTTTCTTTTCTTCCTTCTGTGGGCACTCCTGATAATAGTCTCAACCGAGAAGACATGGGTCGTCTCATTGTGCAGAATATCTGGTTTGAATTAAGCTAAACCAACACTTAGGGCCGACCAATATATCCATACCTTCACCCCAAGTGACAAAATTTTGCCTTGTATACTTTAAAAGATTTCAGAGTGCTTGGTGGCTCAAGTCGGTTGAGCATCTGACTCTGGATTTTGGCTCAGGTCATGATCTCAGGTCAGGGTCATGAGATCAAGCCCTGTGGAGCCTGCTTAAGGTTATTTCTCTCCCTCTCCTTCTGCCCCTCCCCTACTCCCTCTAAAAAACAAAAGATTTCAGGGCACCTGAGTAGCTCAGATCTCTGGGTCCTGGGATCGAGCCCCACATGGAGCTCCCTACTCGGCAGGGCGTCTGCTTCTCCCACTCCTTATGCCTCTCCCCACATTCATCTTTTCTCTCTATCTCTCTGTCTCAAATGAATAAATGAAATCTTAAAAAACAATTTGGATCTCAGAACTATCAATGGAGACATTGCATTAGCACACATATAAAACTTCTTAATTATTATTATTATTTTATTTTTAAGGACAGGAAGGGGCTATCTAACATTCCTTACACACGATGGTGATGTGCACCAGACATGTATCTGTGGGCTCATGGAAACATTTCAGAAAAATTGCTTAATCGTATTTAGTCTCTCTTTCTTGGGTCGAGTGTCATTTTATATGAAGACTTACTATTCAGGAAGTATTTCTATTATACAATTTTTATGATCTCTTTTTTGAACTTCCAGGTCTTTGAACATAATTTTGAAAAAAAAATAATGGAATCATTTTCCATAACCATAATGTACTATTTCATGTCTGCTAATGTACTCTCGCTTTTTTAAGCTATTACATTTAAGTCTGTGATCCATTTAAACTAATTTTTCAGATAGTAAGAGGTAGAGGTCCACCTTCATTCTTCTGCATGTGGATATCCGGTTATTCCAGCACCATTTGTTGAAATTCTTGCCCCTTTAGATGTTTTGGGAACTTTGTGAAGAACCAATTAACTACAAATGTGAGGATTTATTTCTGCACTCTCAATTCTATTCTGTTTGATCTGTATGTCTATTATTATGCTAGTACCACAGTGTTTTGGTTACTGTAGCTTTGTAGTAAGTCCCAAAATTGGGATGTGTGTGTCCTCCAACTTCATTCTTCTCTTTCAAGATGGTTTTGGCTATACTTGGTCAATTTTTTGTAGCAACAACAACAAAAAAATGGGTATATTGATCCATTGCCTTTAATCATATTTAGTATTGTTCATACAATCCTCTGTAATGGAATTCTAAGGAGGCTGTTTTGGGATGGGGTATTTGGGAAAACATGTTTTAATTTGGGAAAGGTACCATGATGCTTAAAACCTTTGGAATCTGACTTCTTTCAGAGGACTCTAAAGTTTGATTTTCTTTCACAAATACAATTTGTTGTATAACATTAGAACACATGATTTGTAGGACTTGAGCAGTAGTAAGAATTTTAGATCATTATCCATGTGATCCTTGAAATCAAGACAAAGCTGTGCATTTTGAGGCCCCTTATTATGTTAGCAAGTCAGCACAAGGAATAGGTGTAATATCTTCAAGTCCTGACCTTGATTGGAGTCTGTATTTTGCTCAGTATCGGTAATTATATATATATATATATAAAACATATGCATTTGATGATTTGAAACTGTTTTAATAATACTTTTTGAAATGAATATTGGTACCTTAAAGTCCTTTGTTAGTTTTTGTTGTTGCTGTTGTTGGAGTTTTTTTAGTTTTTTTATTTAAGTAATCTATTTACTCAACATGGGGCTTGAACTCACAACCCTGAGATCAAGAGTCACATGCTTTTCTGACTGAGCCAGCTGGGTGCCTCAGCCCTTGGTTTTTAATCTGCTTTTAAAAATTAAGGTCTTTGGTGAATTATTTACTTATATCAAAGAGTACCAGGAAATCACTCCAAGTCCCAAGGAACATTTATGGATTTCTTGATTCCCCAACCACTCCCACAATATTGGTCGTGGATCTACTTTAAAAATTTCATACCCAGAGACCCACTATCCTTCACAATCAACCAACCTCTGCCATCCCCTAGTGAATTAATGTGTGAAACTTCCATAACTGTTTTTAGATATGATTTTCTTTTTTTCTTCTATGTAGGCTCCACACCCAATGTGGGGCTCAAATTCATGACTCCCAGAATAAGAGTCACATGCTCCACCAGCTGAACCAGCCAAGCACCCCCAGATACAATTTTCTGTTTGAAATGTCAAAGCAATGCCTCCTCCCCCCCCAAAAAAAAACCCAACTCTAGGGGTGCCTGGGTGGCTCAGTGGGTTAAAGCCTCTGCCTTCAGCTCAGGTCATGATCTCGGGGTCCAGGGATCGAGCCCCACATTGGGTTCCCTGCTCAGTGGGGAGTCTGCTTCCCCCCCTCTCTCTGCCTGCCTCTCTGCCTACTTGTAATCTCTCTCTGTCAAATAAATTTAAAAAACCTTAAAAAAAAAACCCAACTCTATAACATCTCTCTTGGTCTAATCATCATACAAGAAGTACAATTACTATTTGTGTTAGATCCACTTTTGCTGTTTTACATTTACACCATTTTAACAAGTTAGCTTCCATGGTAAGAGTGAAGTTCTAGCTCAATCTAGAACATGATTCAATTCTGATGCTTTGTCAAAATGTAGAGGTCCCTGACAAGTGCCAAAATATAACTTTGATATGGTAACAGACTTGGATCACAATGGAGATACAAGAAATTCTCTTTTTATGAAATAGATACATTCTGGAAGTCCTTGCATATTTATACATATTACATAATTAAGCCATTTACCATATAGATTAGTTGGTCTACAGCTAATAGTAATAATGTTTCTGGTTTCCACAGAAACATAACCAGTAGGACATACATATTTATTAAGATACTTATTACAAGGAATTGTTTTATACAATTATGGGGGCTTGCTAGGCAGGTCTGATTTGTAGGGCAGATTTGTAGGGCAGGCTAACATGCTGGAAACTCCTGGGAAGGATTAATGCTGCAGTCCTCAGGAAGAATTTTTTTCTTCTAGGGGAATCTCAGTCTTACCTCTCAGGCCATTCAACTGGATTGGATAAGGTCTGTTCAGATTATACAGGATAATATCTTTTACTTAAAATCAACTGATTGTAGATGTTAATTACATCTACAAATACCTTCACAGTAATACCTAGGTAAGTAAGTGTTTGAATCACTGAGCAGTATAGCCCAGCCAAGATGACACATAAAACTACCTTTCATACCATAGGACTAACAAAGCCTGCAGATATTTCTGTTTACCAGCTAAACTGACACCACCCAGTGGCAATAATACAAATTCATAATTCCTCAGCTTGCCAGCTTTGAAAACGTGCAATTCTTGACTGTATTTTCTAAAATAGAAGAGTACCAAATTTAGGGATTTGGTACTAAAATCTATTGGGGGTCGTAAAATTTAGGGATTCCAAAATTTAGGGATTCTAAATATTTTTCTAAAATTTAGGGATTCTCAATATTTTACATTATCATATTGTACATAAAGTAAAACTTCATTAATATTAATATTTTCATATCATACTACTTCACAATTTTATAATTAAAGCTCATGGTACAAGGAATTCTTTTTCATCAGGTAGCTCTTACAATGCTGAAGGGTTAGAAGCTATATGCCTTTATCCAATGTAATCATGTGGAAGCTCTAACAGTTTTCCAGCCCAGTAAGGAGAGTATCCCAGGTATATATGTATGTCTGTCTTTTTCAATCTCTCTCTTCAATGTCCTCTTTCAATATCCTGGTCTAGTTCCCATTCCCCTCCCTTGAGACTCTATACTCCACGGTGTAGAAGGAGACATTTCCTTTCTTCCACTTTTTGGATCTTGCAAATTTCAGTATCTTAGGCTTGACCAGAGTTTGGAGACTGCAGAGAGAAAGGTAGAGTCTATTACAGGAGCAATGGGGACACATTAAATCTGATTCCGTTTTCCCCAAACAAGCATAGTGACTTGATTTCCTCACCATTCCCTAAGGAGTATGTACACTACTCCCAAATGAGCATTAATTTTATTCAGTGACAACACAGTGTCTCTCAGATATGATTTTTCCCCCCAGCATTATTTCGTTAAGGAGCTTCTGACTCCTTTCTGAATCCAGCTTGCAAGCATCATGACATTAGCGGGCACTATGTTAGCGACTCCAAATATCTTTCCTAAAAAAATTGGGGGTGGGGGTGGGAGTGGGAGTGCGTAAATAGGTCTCAGTTCCCGCTACAGTAGACCTTCCATAAATGTTTGTTGAATTAAATATAATGGACTTCCCTCTATGTGATGGGGACTCATGGATGGTCTTCTAACTGCGATTAAATTTCCATCCTGTGGCAATACAAGATTTAATTCTCCAAATAAATAAACGTAGATATTTCAAAATAGAGACTTCATACTTCCTAATGGAAATAATCTTGGATAAAAGAAACACACAATCACTATTCAAGTTTAAATAATTATTGTTTATATAATACAACATCATTTTAACGCCTTTTTAAGTGCTCTTTGCATCAACTAATGCAGAATTCTGCTCTCTGGAACGGTACCAATTTTGCCATTTTTAAAAGGGAGTAAAGAGTCTGCCAGGTTGGCTCAGTAGGTAGAGCCTGCGACTCTTGATCTCAGGGTTGTGAGATCGAGCCCCACGTTGGGTACAGAGATTACTTTTAAAACTTAAATCTTAAAACAAAACAAAAGGGAGTAAAGAGAGCGTCCGCCTTCCAAAGAAAAAAATCCTATATAAGACCCGCAAGCCCCGCCCCATATGCGGAGCGGCTCGGTGGACTGCCGCCCAGGTTTAGGTGAGGGGCCGTGAACCACATTTCCCAGCGGGCCCTGCAGGTCTCCCGCGCCTGCGCACTGGCCGGGTAGGCAGGTAGGCAGAACTCCCGCGCTATCCAGCCGCCGGGTCTCGTCTCCCCTCTCCCCGGGTCTCTGCCCCCGGCATGGAGAGGGTCTCGGTGGCCTCGGGGAGCGCGGGCGCCGCCAAGGCAGACGGAGCTGCAGCCATGCCGCCTCCGCCTGCCGTCTCCCCGCCTGCTCTCACCCCGGCACCCGCAGCGGGTGAGGAGGGCCCGCCGCCTTTGCCCGAGGCGGGGGCTCCAGGCTGCTCGGGCTCCCGGCCCCCAGAGTTGGAGCCGGAGCGCAGCCTGGGCCGCATGAGGGGCCGCTTCGAGGACGAGGACGACGAGTTGGAAGAGGATGAGGAGCTCGAGGAGGAAGAGGAGGAGGAGGAGGAAGAGATGAGCCACTTCTCGCTGAGACTGGAGGGGGGTCGGCCGGACTCGGAGGACGAGGAGGAGGTATTTATAGCCCGTGCCCGACCACGCGGGGCCCGAGGGGCCTGAGGGACGAAGCCAGCCCTCTCCAGTAAGGGCCAGGCCGCGGCCCCAGCTCCCCGCTGCAGCCTTTGGCACTCGCGTCGACCTCCACCCCTCCCTCTCAACCTGCCTAGGCATGTGGCGCGGACTGCCGACTCTTTTTGTGAGCTTTCTGCGGATCACTTAGGCTGTCCTGGTCCGTCTCGATTATTTTGTAAATAAAATTGTTAAGTTATGCCTGGCGAATAGGCGCCAAGGGTACAGTGCTCCTGCCTTCCCAGAGCTTATGGTCGGACAGGGAAACACTCCATTTCTACAGGGTGTTCAGAGAATGGTAAACCCCTATCTCATAAGTCTCTAATTGGGAAGATTTTTTGTTCGGTTTTTTAATGTGGTAGCGCATACTTTATCAAGTTGGTGACACCTAGCCAGTCAGAACTGATATATTAAACCAGTATCTGGAAAGTTTGCCCATTTTGTAATTAATTCATAAAGTAAGATTGCCCCTCATCTGGCAATATACAATATATCCAAAAAGAATGAAACATTGGTTTGTATTGTGTTATTGTAACTTCGATTAGGATTTTGAAGAGTTGGAGGTACTGTAACATGTTTCCGTGTTGCAAAGTAAGTTACATATTGTTCATAATGAAATGTGGGGATTATGGTTTAAGAATTTGAGAAGGCGAGTACTTGTATTTTACAACTATTTCCATTGCATTTCCAGCGCCTGATTAATCTCTCTGAGCTGACACCATACATCTTGTGTTCCATTTGCAAAGGTTACCTAATAGACGCAACCACCATTACAGAATGTCTTCATACGTGTAAGCATATAGTTCACGTTTCGAACTAATACCTTCAATTTTTGAAATGTCTCTAAAGCATCCTAATTTAAACATTTTCTTTTTCAACAGTTTGTAAAAGCTGCATTGTAAGACATTTTTACTATAGCAACAGATGTCCAAAATGCAACATAGTAGTACATCAGACACAACCTCTTTATAACATAAGGTAAGAAAAATATAGAAGTATAGTTTGTATTTTAAATATACTTTTTCTGAAAGTTTCTAGTTGTATAGTTGGGAATAAATTCTTGACCTGTTTCAAAAAGGCAGCTACGTATTCTCTAAAATACATATAGAACACTTACTCTGTACCAGGCACTGTGATATCTGCTGGGGACAAAAAAAATTAAAAAGCACAGGCCTCTCTTTTTGAGTATTTTAATTGCATCATTCAAGTTAGTGAGACTAGTTTAAGCTTGTCATTTTGGGGATATTTATAATTCTACTTTTTAAAAGTAATGCCCGAAACAACTGTCCTCTTTAGAAAAACCTGTGATAGGTCATTGTGGGGGTTTTTTTTGTTTTTTTGTTTTTTTGTTTTCAAATTTTCAGTTCACAGTCCATTTCCTAAGGGAAGAAAAATACTAAAAGTGGATTACTTTCATTTGTCCAGCAAAAACTATTATGTACTTACTCCTTTATAGAAGAATGCTTTGTAGATGATGCACAGAAGTTCAAAATACAGTCTCTGCAAGGCAGTAAGACCAGTACACTTGGAACAATTGAGCAAACTATTTAAGAGTCTATGATTACTTATGATTACATATAATCAATTACTTGAGGTTATCTCAGGTGAGAGCCAGTGCTACCTAAAAGTAATTCACCTCTCAAAAAGGAGATATCCACTCCCAAGAGAAAACCTTTGCAAAGAGCATCATTCACCCTCACTCTGTACCACAATGCATTTTGCTGAATTCTGAGGTATTCTCCATCCTTTCCTTTTATTAGGTTGGACCGACAGTTACAAGACATAGTGTACAAATTAGTGATCAATCTAGAGGAAAGTAAGTTTGTTTTATTACA
Organism: Procyon lotor; assembly: GCA_028646535.1. Taxonomy (NCBI): domain Eukaryota; kingdom Metazoa; phylum Chordata; class Mammalia; order Carnivora; family Procyonidae; genus Procyon; species Procyon lotor. The sequence continues at coordinate 49,038,531 of CM053617.1, read as the reverse complement.
TAGTTGTGAATCCCAGAATCTCTGCTGACTCTACTAGTTACATTTTAAGTGTAATTTAGTCTGTGTTTTATCATTTTTTAGGAGAAAAAAAGCAAATGCATGATTTCTATAAAGAAAGAGGTCTAGAAGTACCTAAACCTGGTAAGTTTGGGTGTATATCATAATGCATTTATAGCTTAAAGAATGCTAACTTAATAAATTTATTCCCTTTGAGATTCTTTTTGGCGATAGCTGGTTATTTTATGATCAAAGAGAGAGAGAAAGATTATGAAGGTAAATATGTAGTATAATCCAATTTAATTATTTATAAAAATTAAAGAGTATAGGCTCTGGAGCTAGACTGTCTGAGTTTAATCCTAGCTGTGTGACTTTGGCTGTTTACTTCAATGTCTCAGTTTCCTCATCTATAAAGCAGGGATAATGATAGCACTTCATAAAATTGTTGTAAGGATACACTGAATAATACAAAGCACTTAAAACAGTGCCTGGAACATAGTAACTGTTCAAGTAGCTTTTCTGATGATGATAATGTCACAGTATAGAAGTTAGATAAATTTCTGTTTAAATCCTGGTTCTTCCACTTAACTACATATTACCTAATCTCACTTAAACAGTAATCTCAGTTTCTTTGCAGTTTTAACTGTTAAAAAAAAGAGTAGCAGTATACTTATGGGATTATAATAAGGATTAAACAAGAATGTGCAAGTGCAGTGCTGAGTATGAGCCCTGAACCCTGGCACATGGTATTGCTCGTTAAAGATTATGTGTATCTGTTGTGTTGTGATGAGCTCTCTCTGTGGCCCTGATAAACCAGCCACATAGTTCTGCCTTCCATTGTGGAGTGGTCCCCAGGTGCAATTTCACCGGTTTTGACAGATTAGTTAATGTTATTAAAGAAAGGGAGATTGAGTGCTTTATGATCTTTTAAATAGCATAGTTACAATATGTGTCATTATTTTTCAAAGATCTCAATTCATGAAATTTTTATTTTAACTCAACTTTTTTCTTTGGCTATTCAATAGCTGTTCCACAGCCAGTCCCTTCAAGCAAAGGAAGATCTAAGAAGGTCTTAGACTCTGTGTTTCGTATACCACCTGAACTTGATATGTCTTTATTACTAGAGTTCATTGGGTGAGTACTCTAAACCTCTACCTCTTAACCATAAAATAAAGAATTTGTTAAGTCCCAACAGTTACAAAATCATCCTGAACTCAGGTAAAATCAAGGTTTTCTGATGTCCTTTTAAAAATTAATCATGAAGGGGGCACCTGGGTGCCTCAATCGTTAAGCGGCTGCCTTCGGCTCAGGTCATGATCCCGGAGTCCTGGGATCGAGCCCCGCATCGGGCTCCCTGCACGGCAGGACGCCTGCTTCTCCCGCTACCATTCCCTCTGCTTGTGTCCCCTCTCTCGCTGTGTTTCTCTCTGTCAAATAAATAAAATCTTAAAAAAAAAAAAAATTAATCATGAAATATTTAAGACTTAGAAAAAGTTCTAAAGAATAGTACTACAACCATTTGTATCCCCATCATCTGGCTTAAGAAATAACCTATGCTAGTATGGCGGGAGCCCTTCGGCTACCTCTTCCTGTTCAACCCCCCCCTCCTTTCTTAGAGATTAATAACTCTATTAATAATTAATAGAGTAATGATTGCTATTCCCATGATTTTTAAAATGTTTATCTCATGTATCAATGCTTAAATATGTAGACTTGCTTTTGTCCATTAAAAACTTTATATAGTATCACTGTAAGTGTTTTTTCCAACTTGCTTTTTTTTTTTCCAACTTGCTTTTTTTCACTCAGCATTCTGTGATTCATCCATGTGAAAATGTGTAGCTCTAGTTCATTCATTTTCACTGTTGCCTGATAGTCCCTCAAAATCGACATACTGTAATTTATCTTTTCTTGAACTGTTGAACATTTAGCTTGTTTCCAGGGTTTTTTTTTTTTCCTATTATAAACAATGTTGCTTTAAGTATTTTATACATTATTCTTTATATACATATCTACACATATATACATAAGATAGTTCTCTAAGAGTATAGATTTGCTGAGTCTTAGTATATATTTGTTTTTAACTTGGTTTTGCCAAATTGTTTTCTAAAGTAATTGGAGATCTTTCTAATTCATATAAATTGCTTCTTTCTAAAGTAGTTGGAGACCTTTCTAATTTATATAAATTGCTTCTTTCAAACGTTATATGTAGCATATGGTGTACTTTATTATATTGCAACACTGTTAAACACTGTCATGGTCACAGAGTTGGCATGTATCAAACTGCAGTTTTCAAAATACTTAAATAGTTTGCAGAATAAACTAAAATACCTTTTTTTTAAAAAAATATGGACTTTCCATTTTATAGCACTGACGACTGCTTTACTTTTTAATTATTTCCTGCTTGTAATTTTAGGTTGCCTATATCACTTATTAGCATTCAGCTTGTGCTATGTTGTATTTATCTTTTTATGTAGTCACACTATGTTCTCAACTGATACTAAGGATCCCTAAGAGGCCAGAAACATTTCTCATGCCTGCACAAATCCCATGTAGTAGTGGTTGATAATGAAATAAAAAATCCCTTTGGAGGAATGAACAGAAACTATATAATACCAAACTTTAAAACAGCAATTTCTGATAATAAGGAATGTGTTCCAATCTAAATGTCCGAAAGGGACCTGGTTAAGTAATGGTATATAGCACATGAGTATGTGCTAGTATGATAGCGTGTGTGCTAATATGGAACAGTCTCCAAAATAGGAGACTACGTAGTGTGTTTCCACTAACTTACTTATTTTAAAGAGAATCGTGAAAAAGATGTGCATAGACATGTTTTACGTGCACAGACCATTCCTGAAAGGACATATAAAAAAATGTTAATGGCAGTTAGTTGCCAGAAAAGGGCAACTGGAATCCATGAGTCTACAATGGGAAAAAGTCTTACTTTTCATTGTATTTAAATTTTTACCATGTAACTTGATTTTTAATAAGTCTAATTAAAATTTGAAAACTGAAAGGAATTTATATTTCAAAAAAATATTTTGGGAAATGTAACATTTCCTACAATGCGTGGTAAGAACTGGTGATTAGATTCTTAATACATTTTTTTTGAAAAGTGGCAAAGATGCAAGGATAGCAAATGTGTTTTGGGTATGCTGCCATTACCACTTCTTCTGCCCACCTGCAGAAATCAATAATTAATCATAGCAGGCTTTCCCAATGAGTGAGACTTGACCACAGTACTCAAGGCAGTCATTACCACTTACCAAACTTATTGCATTATTAGTACATTCCCTGCTATAGAAAAAAGAATCCTCATGCTCTTTCCCTGCTGCCAGTCACCGGGAGGCTGAGGCTTAGGTGGACTCAGTTTGGCTCCATTCAAAAGCCACCGCCATGGGGCACCTGGGTGACTCAGTGGGTTAAGCCTCTGCCTTCGGCTCAGGTCGTGATCTCAGGGTCCTGGGATCGAGCCCCGCGTCGGGCTCTCTGCTCAGCGGGGAGCCTGCTTCCCTCTCTCTCTCTGCCTGCCTCTCTGCCTACTTGTGATCTCTCTCTGTGTCAAATAAATAAATAAAATATTAAAAAAAAAAAAAAAAAGCCACGGCCAAGTTCAAGAAAGGTATTGCTGCTGGAGGTGTAATGGACATTATACATTACAAGAGGTGCTAAAGACCGCCCTTGTCCATACTGGCCTAGCATGTGGAATTTGCGAAGCTGCCAAAACCTTAGACAAGCACCAAGCCCATCTTGTGTGTTTGCATCCAACTGTGATGAGCCTAGTATGTCAAGTTGATGGAGGCCCTTTATGCTGAACACTAAATCAACCTAATTAAGGTTGATGACAGCAAGAAACTAGGGGAATGGGTTGGCTTCTATAAAATTGATGGAGAAGGAAAACCCTGTTAAATGGTTCGTTGCGGTTCTGTAGTGGTTAAAGACTATGGCAAAGAGTCTCAGGCCAAGGATGTCATTGAGGAATACTTCAAATGTAAGAAATGAACAAATAAAAAACCTGGTTCTTGTTCCAAAAAAAGAAAAAAGAGCCCTCACTTGAGGTAAGGGATCTAGATTTAAACCCTCACTTCTCTATTATCTAGCTTTGTAAACATTAACAGATTGCTTTTTGTTTATTCATGAGATGTTTATTAAGGTCCTGCTGTATGTACCAGCATAGCATTCTGCTAGTTGTTGAGAATACAGTTTAATTAAGTTAGCCATGGCCTTTGCCCTCATGGAATTTTTAGTTTTAACTTCTCAGAGCTTCAGCTTCCCTATCTGTAAAAAGAAAGACTTGAGCCTTTTATGTGGATGATTATGATGAGTAGTCTAACTCATAATATAGCTCTTTATCTGTTTTCAACTGGTTGAGGGGAAAGAAAGCTTCCAGTGTGGCAAGGAGTCCTTTTGAAAGAAAGCTTCCAGAGGCAAAGAATCAGTTTGAAGTCACCATTCCCCAGAGTTCACTACATGGAAGAGCTTTTATGTTACCACAAAAGTCAGGCTCCTGAGGGTAGCCTATAGGCAGCTCTTTCATGGCAGGGCAAGTGGCAGAGGAGTTTTAACCTGATGAAAGTACAAAAGCAAATTTGGTCCAGCTCTTGAGCCCACTTAAGTTAGAGGAGCAAAAAAAACTGAGGTATGTTCAGCCTGTGAACAGTGATTTTTCAACCACTGGAATATGAAGTTAGATTTCCCCCCTAAATTGGGTATGCTGTGTTTTGTGATCTTTAGATAGTCTTGTACTTGTCCTTTTTTGTTCTTCAGTTTCTGTGTGTAAAGTAGAAGATCATAAAAAGAAATAACTTCATAGAGGTAGTATGGTATGTGTAGAAAGCATAGACTTTGAAGAGTCAAGGTATTTAACCTTTGTGATGTAGCTGAACTCTCATCATCAGTTTCTGAATTTTTGAATTGGGGATTATAATAGCAACTAAGAGGATTATTCTAAGTTATCAATTTATGGTATTCCTACCATGTCTAAACTATTACCAATATGTGAATATTGAAATAACACAGGGTCATTCAAAAATAAAAGTTAAAGTAGTCTGTGGTACTGTAATTTGTACATGTGCCTAGTATGGAAAATGAACTCACATGACATGTGTGATACAGCAAAAATTTCATGCAATCTTAAACTCAGTAGCATTTAGTGAACCAGGGAGGTGATATTCACCTATATGCTGTATTAATCCAGCTAGAGTATTATGTTCAACTCTAGGCACTACATTTTAAGAGAGATGGTAAGCCAAGGTGTAACCAGAATAGTGAAAGGTTTGAAAACCATGTCATATATGGTAAGGGAAGGAACAAAAATAATCTGAAAAAGAGAAAATAATCGTAAGTCCATTAAGTTCATTTCAGATCTTTAGAGGGTTATCATATAAAAGGAAGATTGAGTCTAGTTCACAAGACTATCAAAGGCAAAACTAGGATTAATGGGTGTAAGTTACAGGGAGAAACATATTTGCTTCAGTGCAAGCAAGCAGTTCTAACAAAGTTGCCCACAAATGGAATGCACTGACTTGTCAGAGAAGAAATTCTCTATCTCTTTAGGTGCCTAAGCAGAAGCCAGATGACCATACATCATGGATTCTATAGAGATAATTCTTGTAACAAATAGGGTATTTTATTTTACAACCCTAAGCTTATATCATGTATCTTAGGTTTCTATTATATCCATATACATAACGTTTATATTAATATATATTTGTAATATAGCTTGTATATTTTAATATATTTCTCTATTTGTATTATTATAAGAATATTCTCTAGATGATGCGATTATTATCTGGCCTACTCTTCACAACATGATAGGGAAGAAAGAATGTGGGTTTTGATGCTAGGTACACCTGAGTTTGAAGCTTTATCACTTAATAGCTCTGTGACCTTAAGCAAGTTATTAAACCTTTATTCTCAGCTTTATTCTCCTCATCTATAGAAGGGGAATACTAATACCTGATATGCAGGACTATTATGAGGACTAAATGAAAAACATGCATCCTATATGAAGACCTAATATAAAACCCAGTACATAATAGATGCCCAGCAAAAACTGGTGCCCCTTGTTTCCTTGTGACATAAACATAATTGATTTAATCAAGAAATCTCTTTATACTTCAAATCATGCCCATTATTGCTGTAAGTAAAACAACAGGAAATCTAGCAGCCTTCTTGTAAGAAATCTATCTTGTAAGGGTTACTGTAAAGAAAAGGACACATTAATTATAATAGAAGTTTTGGGGCGCCTGGGTGGTTCAGTGGGTTAACCCACCTTCAGCTCAGGTCATGATCTCAGGGTCCTGGGATCGAGCCCCGCATCGGGTTCTCTACTCAGCGGGGAGCCTGCTTCCCCCCCTCTCTGCCTGCCTCTCTGCCTACTTATGATCTCTTTCTCTGTCAAATAAATAAATAAAATATTTTTTTATAATAAAAGTTTTGCTTTAAATTGGAAAATGTTAGAATGCTACATGTGGAGAAAATCTAAATATTAAGGATATACTTTTAACTCCTGGAAGTATACGAGGTAGTATAAAATAGAGGGTAACACTGCCTTTGCTTTACCAGTAGGTGGCAGAAATGACAATTACATTTATTTATTTTGTAAAGGGTTAGTTGATGGTGTTTTAAAATTAAATTAATGTTCCTCAAATATTTATATTCATGTTATTTTTGTTATATGATTTAATGTATAGTTTAAAATGTTGATTAATTTTGCTTTCATTTTTCAGTGCTAATGAAGGCACGGGACATTTTAAGGTATTTGACTTTTATTTACTTCACAGGAGGACCGTGTAGCCCACAATTAAAGAGTCAGATTAGCAATCATGTGGAGAATGTTTTCAATTACAGTAGAGTTTTGTAAATAAAAGTTGTAGAAATGTGAAGTAGATTCAGTAATGCTCTTATAATAAGTTTGTAAGAAAAGAGTTATTAAGTAGGGATTTGTTATTTAATTCAGGACAGTGGTCTTAAGGAAACAAGTGAGAAATTTTTGGAACTCTAAAACCAAATACTGTGATAATTTGGTGACTTTAAAAAATATGTCAAAGCATTTTTTGCATAGTTGGCATTCAGAGTTAAATATGAGCTTAAATTTTTATTTGCATGTAACATTTTGGGCTCAAGGTAAACCTGCCCTAACTTGTTTCAATCATTTACTGGAACTAAAATTCCAGAGGTAAGAATGAAGTCCTTTGTCAAGGGACCTAAGTTCAGAGTTGTCTTAAAGCCTCTATTATCACGGGTCCCATTGTACACAGTGTTGCTCCTATAGTATGAGTCATTCAGGAAGAGGTAACTTTTCCTTTTTTTTTTTAAGATAACTTTTTTTAAAAAGGGCTAAATCAGGCCTTATAGTTACTTGGGGCTGTAAATATATAGGAAATAGCTGACTTTGATCTGTGAAGATTTTTTTGTGACTTTTTCAAAATCTGTACTAATTACTTGGGTGAATTATGCCCGGTTGGGTGTACTGTTTTGTGAATACAGTATTGGCTTAGAGACGTGAATTAAAGCATAGGAATAGATGGGTTCTTCTGGGGATGAAGTAAATTATTAACGTTTCCCAGAGATCAGTGGGATGGTGGGAATGCATGTTAAGTTTGGTAACTTTGAATTTCTTCTAAGTCGTAAAATATCAGATTTATGGTGATTAGGGAGTTCTGTCCCTAGGTGGGTGGGAAGGTAGCATATAAATTTCTGTATGGGACAAGTACAGTGTCATATGCTCCTAGAGTTTGCCAAAGATTTGTCAAATGACCTATAGTAGCCACACAAACCAAAAGAGTGTAAAAACTTCATGAAGGAAGAACTAGACTTTAAGTTGAAATATTAGTCTGTTGCTTCCACAAAAACACATATGGACCTAGAATATTTATGTAGTTCTAACCGTCACACATTAGAAAAATATGACAATACCACCTGTGAAGGATTCTTGCCGAAACAAATGTGAAGCTGGTCACACTTCTAGAATTACTAATTTACAAGAAATTCAGGGGACAAAGGAACATGTTAAATGACACTATAGGAATATAATAAGCCAAGTCTAGACAGTGGAAAGCTACAGCACAAACAATTGTTTCTTTGGAATAAAAGGGAGGGGTGAAGAGGAAACATAGATAGAACATACTAATTAAAAGAGACTCAAGGGACATAACTAACTACAATGTATGGAGTTTATTTGGATTTGAGTTGAAAAATTAACTTAAACATTTATGAGAGAATAACCTCAAATTGGAAATAACCCAAATATCTATCAGCTGGCAAATGGATAAACACAGTAGGATATTTTGACATAGTGGAGTATTACTTGGCAATAGGAAGGAGTGGAGTACTGCTAAGTGCTACAACATGGATGAGTTTTGAAAATACTATGTTAAGTGAAAGAAACGAGGTACCAAAGACCACATAATACGTGATTCCATTTATGTGAAATGTCTGGAGCAGAGAAATTCATAGAAGCAGGAAATATCGGGCACCTGGGTGGCTCAGTTGTTAAGCTTCTACCTCAGGTCATAATCCCAGGGTCCTGGGATCGAGCCCCTCATCGGGCTCCCTGATCAGTGGGAAGACTTCTTCTCCCTCTCCCACTCCCCCTGCTTGTGTTCCCTCTCACTGTGTCTCTCTCTGTCAAATCAATAAATAAAATCTTTAAAAAAAAAAAAAAAAAGCAGTAAATACTATAGATTGATGCTTGCCAGAGTCTTGGGGGAAAGAGTGAAATTGAGAGTGACTGCTAATTGGTGTGGGATTACTTTTGGGGTGATGAAGATATTCTGAAATTAAGTAGTGGTGATGAGTTGCACAACCCTTTTTAAATAAACTAAAAGCCATTGAATTGTATACTTTAAAACCGTGAATTTAATGGTACATGACTTCTATCCTCGTAAAGCTATTAAATTTTTAAAAAGTAACTAAACCAAGATCCAGTGAGAACTTTGAATAGAAGCATTATTTATAATATTTTTAGTGTATATATATTTTGAAAGTACAAAAATATATCTTGTGAAAATAATATATGCAAAAATTAGAATTCAAATTCATAGGGTGAGTTCATATTTGATTATTTTTTTCGCAAAATTTTTGTTTTATTTTTATTCTCTCTTTAATGACAGCCCTAAAAACAATAAAATCATTTCCTGCTGGGTAAGAAAATTGAGACATTTGGGGGTGTCTGGGTGGCTCAGTGGGTTAAAGCCTCTGCCTTCAGCTCGGGTTGTGATCTCAGGGTCCTGGGATCGAGCCCTGCATTGGGCTCTCTGCTCGGCGGGGAGCCTGCTTCCCTCTCTCTGTCTGCCTCTCTGCCTGCTGGTGATCTCTTTCTCTCTGTCAAATAAATAAACAGAATATTAAAAAAAAAAGAGGGGCACCTGAGTGGCTCAGTGGGTTAAAGCCTCTGCCTTCGGCTCAGGTCATGGTCTCAGGGTCCTGGGATTGAGCTCCACATCCAGCTCTCCACTCAGCGGGAAGCCTGCTTCTCCTTCTCCCTCTGCCTGCCTCTCTGCCTACTTGTGATCTCTCTCTCTCTCTCTCTGTCAAATAAATAAATAAATAAATAAATAAATAAAGTCTTTAAAAAAAAAAAAGAAAGAAAATTGAGACAATTGGTGAAATTTGAACATTAACTAGATATTTTCTGATATCAAGGAATTGTAAAGTATAATAATGGTATTGTGTTTTTAAAAAGATTTCTTTTTTTTTTTTTTTAAGATTTTATTTATTTGACAGAGAGAAACACAGCGAGAGAGGGAACACAAGCAAAGGGAATGGTAGCGGGAGAAGCAGGCTTCCTGCTGAGCAGAGAGCCCGATGCGGGGCTTGATCCCAGGACCCTGGGATCATGACCTGAGCCGAAGGCAGACGCTTAACGACTGAGCCACCCAGGGGCCCCTTAAAAAGATTTCTTATCTTTTAGGGATACATACTGAATTATTTACAAATGAAATATGTCTGGGGTTAGCTCTAAAACAAATCTGGGGAATGGGCGCCAGGAAGTAGTTGCAGTCGGAAATGGGTGTGGTATATTTGAAACAAGATTGGCCTTGAGTTGATAAAGCTAGGTGATAGGCAGATAGGAGTTTGATTATACTATTCTCCCATAGTTTTGAGACATTAAGTTTTCAGTTTTAATTGATGATGCAGATAATAATTTGAAGTCCTTATACCTGTGAGAGATGATGAACCTCTTTCAGAAACAAATGGTCCTATTAATTCTGCATTTTGTGATGATTTTTACTTTACTAAAACAGTCTCATACTTTCTTAGTTAATACATTGGCAATCTTACTGTTTTTATTCTGTCATTTTAACAGAGTTCTAGTTATAGCTTTCGATACTATAGCTCAGTATTCTCTGCTACTTAAAAAGCTGTTTTTATATCTTAAACCTTTGAGTTTAAGTATGTCTGTCTAAGTGATGCCTAGTCGTTGTACTTTTTACTGTGTGGACCTGTAGCGTGAAAGTCATAAATCCTATTTACTACATTCAGTTTCACACTCTTTGACTAGGCAGTAATAAAGTCGAGATAATTTTTCCCAGGAGTCATTTTTTTTTTTTTAACTTTACCAAAAAAAATATTTTTTTTTTTTAAGAGAAAGAGTACACGTGGGCAAGGGGGAAGGCATAGAGGGAGAGAGAATCCTAAGCAGGCCCCACATGAGCTGGATCTCATGACCCTGAGATCATGATCTGAGCCAAAAATCAAGAGTCAGGTGCTTAAACTGACTGAGCCACACAGGTACCCCATTAATTATGAAAATTTTTAAACATAGTGAAAAGTAGAACCTCCCTGTGTCCATCACCCAGCTCTACCAATTAACTAATGGCCAATTTAATTTCTTCTATACCTCTTTCCACTTCCCTTCTAGTATTATTCTGAAATAAATCCCCAGCATTTTGCTACTTCATTTGTAAATATTTCAGTATTCTTAAAAGACTAGTCTCTTTTTTTAATGACTATGTATCATAACCAAAAACAACAACAAAGAAAGTTACTGAAGTGTCAGTGTCATCAAAGATAATAAAGTGGCAGAGCTATTCTAGATTAAAGGAGATCATAGAAACATGACAACAAAATGCAGTGTGTGAGCCGTCAGGATGTAAGAACAATTTTTAAAGGATATTACTAGGACAACTTATAAGGTGGACTATTTAGATAATTGCATTGTATTAATGTTAAATTGCTTGAATACTCATATATTTCCTGTTAATTATATTGTGGTTATATAGGAGAATCCCTTTATTCTGAGAAGATAACTGCTAATATGTTTAGGGATAAAATATCTGTCTGCAAATAATTCTCATGTGGTCCAACAAAACATTAACATGCACATATATACACACATATATAAATTAGAAGAGATAAAGTGAATATAGCATTATACTAATAGTTCATAAACTAGGTGAAAGCTATCTGGGTCTTCCTGGTACTCTCTTAATACTTTGTAAGTTAGTCATTTTTCAAAAGGCTGGGGATGGTGAATGAAGAAAAAAATTAATGATTTCTCACTGTCATATATCTACCTAGTGTTCAGAATTTTAATTTTCTCAATCACAGTAGATGTTTTCTCTTTTCTATAACACTTTAAATCAGGATCCAGATAAAGTTCACACATTGTGATTGGTTGATAAGTCTTCAAATCTATAGGTTTTCCATTTCTTTTTTCTTTAATTCATTGTTGAAATTGAGTCATTTGTCCTACAGTTTTCTACAGATTGGGTTTTGATTGTTGCATTGCCACAGTATAATTTAGCATATATTTCTGTCTTCCGTATTTCCCATAAACTAGTAGTTAAGTCTGAGTGCTGATCAGAAAGGTTTGATTTTAGGGGAGCAAGACTACTTAATAGGTGGTGGTGTTTCTTTCCATCTAGAGGCACATAATTTCTGGTTATCTGGGCCTCTTTATAATGTGAGCAGCCATTGGTGCTCAGTGACTAAGCCCATTAACTAAATAGGATTTGGAAAATGATGCTATCATTCCTTTTTTTTTTTTTTAAGATTTTATTTTTAAGTAATCTTTATATCCAATGTGGGTCTTGAACCTGCAACCCCAAGATCAAGGGTTATATGCTCCACCAACAGCCAGCCAGGTGCCCCTATTATTCTTTCTTTTATTAGTTGAAATACTTCTATAAAGAGAAACTTCCCTTTGTCTGTTTGGTTAGCCAGTGGTATAGATTATATAGGAAAAGCAGGATAAATGCTTGATTCTTTCCCTTTACTTAACCAAGTTCAAAGTAGTGAGTTGGTTCATTAGCATACGCCAGTCATGACCACAAATAGGTTTTGCTGTTTTTTTTTTTTTTTCTTTTTTTTTTCTTTTTTTTTTTTAAAGATTTTATTTATTTGACAGCGAGAAACACAGCGAGAGAGGGAACACAAGCAGAGGGAATGGTAGCGGGAGAAGCAGGCTTCCCGCAGAGCAGGGAGCCCGATGCGGGGCTCGATCCCAGGACTCTGGGATCATGACCTGAGCCGAAGGCAGACGCTCAACGACTGAGCCACCCAGGTGCCCCAGGTTTTGCTGTTTTTGCTTTTATTTTATAAGAACTCATGAATTTAAACATATCTGTCATTTAAACCCATTTCATCGAGCCCCTTATGGGCTGCCTGCTCAGCGGGGAGCCTGCTTCTCCCTATCTTGGCTCATGCTCTCTGTTGCTATCTCTGTTCCTCTTTCTCCAATAGATTAAAAAAATCTTGGGCGCCTGGGTGGCTCAGTTGGTTAAGCAACTGCCTTCAGCCCAGGTCATAATCCTGGAGTTCTGGGATTGAGTCTCACCATTGGGCTCCCAGGTCCGTGGGGAGTCTGCTTTTTTCTCTGACCTCTCCACTCATGCTCTCAATTTCTCTCTCTCTCTCAAATAAATAAATAAAATCTTTAAAAAAAAAATCTTTAAAAGATTTTTTACTTCTAAAAAAATAAGCCCATTTCAGTTATTTTCCTTATTGATGTTCAAATTGTCCTTCTTAAATATCATAGTCTGTAATATTTTCTTGCTATCTGATATGACAAGGTGTTTGATGCTCAACTTGTACCTCTGTTATCCCCCAGACATGGAATTAGTCCTTTCTCCAAGGTGTCCTAATTCCTTTTGGTGGTTTTTAAAAATCAAAATCTGGCTACCGAGGGCTCATCTAGCTACTGGGTTCTTAACTGTTTCTAGGCCTTTTCAGTTGACAGATAGGAATTTTTTCAAGGTAAAATGTAATTATGAGTTGATACCATCTTTTTAAAAGCTTTTTTTAGTAGTATGCATTATCTAAAGCAAGAAAATAACCAAATATCTTTTAAATCTCCCTACAGATCCTAAACTAGTTTATTCAACTTTCTTATTCAAATTGACCTTTTGTATTATAGATGGCAGGGACGTCTGCTGTACTTACTTTCAAGGAAGTGTAATTCTGTGGATTTCTTTTTCCCTATTTATTTGCAGATCATAGGAGGCTGTTAGGTGTAGCAGAAAAAATGAGTTGACTATGTAGGTAAAAACTGGTTTTAGAACTTTAAATGGAAAACAAAACAAAAAAACAAATTATTTTCTTAGAAACTGGATGTGAATTATATGGGGGGGGGGGAATCCAGTTACCTTGTGAACCTGGGGCATGAGGACTAAGGCTAGCCGCCCTAGCTTTGAAAGCCCAGACCAGTTTTTTTCCTCCAGGTATTGGCACATGTCATAATTCTGTTCTGGTTTATCTAAACAGTACAGTATTTGTAACTTCAGCTAAGTTGGATTAATTTTAACGAACACCTGGGGTAAGGTGCTCACCAAGAATTTAGAAATAAGGGAAATTCGATTGTCCTCTGCTGGTATACCTGAGGTAAGCCCAGGAAATTAACCCTCAGAAATGTACTGGTTGCCAGACAGACATAGCTAGATAATTCAGAATAGCAGCTTCTTAAAGGAACTTGATGGGATTCTCATTTTCATCAGGCATTGCCACCTACAATGAGGCATTTTCTTGGGGACTGCTCCTGTGGAATGGCTGTCCCTCCTCCTCAGTGAGATCGCCTTAGCTTTGAGAAATGATTCCTGTACCTACATTAAAAGAACATGAAACTTGGGCCATTTTTGTCTAGGTTACATCAGTATCCCATGAAGATTATTAGGCCCTCTATAAGAGTCCAATTCTTTTACATTAAGAGTAAAATGGTCACAATATGCCAGTAGTAACTATGTGTGAGGAATTAATAGGTATCTGCATACATTAACTCACTTTCCTCTTGATAAATATTAGAGGTATAGTAGGTGCTATTATCTCTTTTATAAATGGGGACAGAAAGGTTCAGCAATTTGTGTAAAGACTTATAACTAGAAAATGGCAGAACCCCAAGACCTGTAGCCAAGCAGTCTGTTTCTGGAACACCTGCATTAAACACTTAGGCTATCTGCTACATACACTGTGGTAATAAGACATAGCTTTATTGTAAGGGAAGATCTTAAGAAACCAAACTACAGGTAGGAAAACGGAGCACTGTTATATGGAATAAGTGTTTGCCTGACCTGTCTAGGTCCTCCGGTAGCCATTCTGGGCTCCCTCTCTTTCAGTTTTGAAAAACATTACTCATGTTTTCCTAAAAGGTACCCTTTTAGTTCTGATTACCTCAGCTTTTTATTTGTATTAGATAGTAGCCTCCTTAAAATTGCCTCAGAGTAGCTGGCTAAGCATTAGTTTCTGCTTTAAAACCCCAAGGCCTCTCCACCTGTCACCTGACACCGTTGAATCAGATTCCAGCCACATATGTCTAGATATTAATCTTTTTATTTTCCACTTTAAAAAAACCCTTTATTATGGAAAATTTTGCAGTCATACAAAACTAGACAGAATAGTAAAATGCATGTCCATATATACAACTCTGCTTCAGTAATTATAAACTGATGGCCAATCTCATTTCATCTATATCTTCACTACTTCTCATACTTTTAAAGCAAATCCCAGACTGTGTATCATTTTTATCAGTAAATAGATTTATTTCTAAAAGATAAGGACTTTATAAAAACGTAATAATGATAACTACAGTTTTAAAAATGAACGGTAATTCCTTAATCAAATATGCACATACTATTTAAATTTCCTAGATTATCTCATGAAAAGTATCCTATAGGTTTGTTTAAATCAGGACCCAAATAAGATCCATACATTGTAATTGGTTGACATAGCCCTTATTTATATTCCTTTTATCTTTTTTCGTCTAGAAGTTTGTCCTCCATCTTGTTCTTTTTCTTTCCTTGCAGTTTTTTTGTTGAAGAGACTAGATTGTTTCAGACATAATTTAGTCTTAGGTATTCTTTCTCTGTCAATAAATTTTACTCTTAAGTTTTATTTTTGATGAGCTATTTAAAATAAACCAGTCAGCCTTTCTATTAAAAAATTATTGATGTACTTTTCAGAGTGGGGAAGCTAAGCAAATATTCTTTTTTTTTTCTTTGATAGATAAATTAGCTCAAATTTTATAATAGTTTTTCTCATAAATCTGTTGAATATCTTTGCTATAAAATTTGCTTTATGGTTTATACATTGTAGGCATATTTATTAAAATACTTATGTTTATTTATGTAGCCCTTGGAGAAGAAGTTTGTTCGAGTTTCAGGAGAAGCAACTATTGGGCACGTAGAAAAATTCCTCAGAAGAAAAATGGGTCTTGATCCAGCTTGTCAGGTAGAGTACATGTGTGTGAAAGGACAGATGAAGTTGTGAGATCACCTTTAGTGTCCTGAAGAAAAAACTGTCTCTAGGATTTCATGCCACGGCTTTTATTTTATGATATGTAGATACTGTAAATGTTCATTAAATATTGGTACACAGTGATTCCAGTTCCACTTGAATCACATTTGACTTACTGTCTGCTTCTCGCCACTGATAACCACCCTGTAAGTGTCAGAGAAGAACTGAAGGTAAGAGCCTCGGTTCCCCTCTTTGGTAGTAGCATAACAGATGATCTCTTATCCATCCACTTCCCTTTAGAGGACATCTTTGCATTTATAGCATACTAGCTCCAAGACACCTAGAAAAGTGAAATAGCTCTCTAATATGAGCCCTATTTGGTTTTTGGGCGTTAGAAAATAATCTCCCATTCTAGCTATGTAATTTGTTCTTGTTATAAGGTGGAAACTCAAACCTCACGTATTGTTGCGCATAACATAGAATGTGGGCCAGTAACAATGCACATCTACATAGTTTTCCTTTTTTTATTACTTAAATTTTAAAGGCGTTTTTGTTATTATCCATCATGTATAAGATTCCATAAAATAATTTTTATTTAAAACACCTATTTGCTGTTAATTAAACTAACTGATATTTTAAAGCTGGCTGAAAGTTTGGTAGTGTTTTTAGTACTGGTATTTGTAGTTACTAAATAAATGTCTAATCCAGAGAAATGTGACTTCTCTTACTGAGTTTGACATAATACTGGCTGTATCTCATGGCAGCTAAATACTGGAATGACTTATCTGTAACTTTGTAGCCACAGCTTACTTGAGATTATTCCTCATCTTTTAGTTAGAGATAGGTACCTGCTTAGAGACATCTGGGCAAAGAATTGTGCGTGACCCCATAACAGTCTGTTATTTCTAAAAATAGAAGTCAGAAGATTTGCACCTGATGGTATAGACTATCTAAGAAGTGCCAGCAAGGAGGGCTTTCTTAGTATATAGATTATTTCCTCTATAATAATCAGATACTGATTAGATACTGATCAGAACACAATTAGCATTTATAAGTTCTACATTGACGTTTTAAGAAATGGAGTTGCAGGACATCGGGGTGACTTGGTTGAGTGTCTGACTCTTGATTTTGGCTCAGATCACAATCTCAGGTTGTGAGATGGAGCCCCTTATGAGGCTCTGCGCTGGGCGTGGAATCTGCTTAAGATTCTCTCTCCTTTGGGGTTCCTGGGTGGCTCAGTCGGTTAAGTATATGCCTTCAGCTCAGGTTATCCCAGGGTCGTGGGATTGAGTCCTGCGTCAGGCTCCCTACTCAGCCGGGAGCCTGCTTCTCCCTCTACCTGCCACTCCCCCTACTTGTGCTCTCTCTCTCTGTCAAATAAATGAGTAAATAAAATCTTTAAAAAGAAAAAAATATTCTCCCTCTCCTGCTCCTCCCCTCCACCCCCTCTAAAAAAAAAGGAATGTGGTTGCCAAATTGGTTTTACTGTAAAAAAAATGTGGGGTTTTTTTTTCCATATCATAGAATTCAAGGCTTTCAGCATTTTGAAATAAAATTGTATAAAGTCTGTTTCAACATTTAATTTTCTCTGTCAGCTCTTAGCTCTCTAGGTAAGTATTTCTTTCCTATTCAGGTAATATATAGCTGGTAGCACTCATAACTTACTGTTTCACCAAAATGTTGAAATAATGTAACACAGAATTATCAAATATTCAGATATTGTGACTAAAATTGTTTAGACCTTCTAAATCCAAGAGAGAATAAACAAGAGTTACTTCTAATATGAGCAGAACATTGAACTAGTTAACCATTAATCAAAATAAAATGCTTGGCCAACCCACTCACTTGAGCCTGCTATGCTGTCCTTTAAACCAGTTATTCCCAAGTAGGAAATGTGTGCTTTGTTTACAGATATGTGACCTTCATTTATGGTTATTTACCAGTGATGGTATGATGGTATGGCAGGAATGGACGAGACTACAGGACTATTAAATGCTAAACTACCTTTAAAATTATTTGTGGCAAGTCAAAAATTTAAAAGAGACAATTCTGAAAAATAATAAAATAACAGATCATGTATTCTTAAGAGATTTAAGTTAATTCAAAATTAGAAATCAATAATTGTTTGAATAGATTGCATCACTTAGAGATCTCAGTGCCTCTAGATTACCATGGTTGAGGTAGTGGTGTTTTGAACTCATTTATGTCTTATTTTTATTTTGTTTTATAATTTCTCTTGTGTTCCTTTGCATATTTTAGATCTTACTTTGCTTTTATGAAATGAGACTTAGAAAATAAACATCATATTGATCACTAAAAATTCTTTATATAAAGGAAGTGATACTAGATTTTGTTTTTAATCCTGCCATAATTGCCACATTCTATCTTAAAAGATAGGTTATTGACAAACCATAAGAGACTCCTAGACTCAAGAAACGAACTAAGGGTGACTGGGGGGTGGGGGGGGTTGGGATAGGGTGGCTGGGGTGTGGACATTGGGGAGGGTATGTGCTGTTAAGTGCTGTGAAATGTGTAAGCCTGATGATTCACAGACATATACCCTGGGGCAAATAATACATTATATGTTAATAAACATTAAAAAAAAAAGGTTATTATTATTATTAATTTATATAGGACTTTAAACTTACTATTAAATTTTTTCCAAATCAATTTTTTTTTTAATTTTATTTATTTATTTGTCAGAGAGAGAGAACACAAGCAGGCAGAGTGGCAGGCAGAGGCAGAGAGAGAAGTAGGCTCCCCACTGAGCAAGGAGCTCGATGTAGGACTCAGTCTCTGGACCCTGGGATCATGACCCGGGCCAAAGGCAGCTGTTCAACTGACTGAGCCACCCAGGCGTCCCTTCCAAATTAATTTTTGAACAGACTCTAATATATCATATGGTGTATCCCTGCCATTTACTTATTACCTATTGATATTAAATTGAGCATCTATGTACTTGGCCGTAAGAGTACAAAGATGAGGCACAAAATTCATGCCACCCTCGGACTCGGCTGTGTGGGAAAGATGTACAGTATAACAACTGAATGACACTAGGGTGTGGTGAATGCAACACCACCACAAGAGAGAATGATTTAGCTCTGGAGGAGTCAAAGAATGGACTTGAAGAGTGGGTAGGAATTTACCAAAAAAAATTGAACTTTCTGTAAAAGAAAAGAACAAGTGTGGCACTAGCTCATTAAGTGAAAAATCCTATCTTGAAATCTGTAGTGTGACCTTGCTTGTAAAAACAAAAAAACAACAACAAAAAACCCAGGTTTTAAAAATAAATAGATACAGGTTTTTCTTTCCTTTTTTTTTTTTTTAAAGATTATTTATTTATTTATTTATTTAACATAGAGGGAGAGATCACAAGTAGGCAGAGAGGAGGGGAAGCAGGCTCCCCGCCGAGAGAGCCTAACGAGGGGCTCAATCCCAGGACCCTGAGATCAAGACCTGAGCTGAAGGCAGAGGCTTTAACCCACTGAGCCACCCAGGCGCCCTTTTTTTTTTTTTTTTTTTAAGATTTTATTGATTTATTTGACAGAGAGAGATCACAAGTAGGCAGAGAGGCAGGCATAGAGAAGGGGAAGCAGGCTCCCCACTGAGCAGAGAGCTCGATGTGGGGCTTGATCCCAGGACCCTGAGATCATGACCTGAGCCGAAGGCAGAGGCTTTAACCCACTGAACCACCCAGGCGCCCCCCCACTTTTTTTGATACAGGTTTGTCTTGCCTTAAGACTACCCTCACATTCTGATTTCTGCTCTGAGATTCAGAAATATTATAGTTCTCCTTTCTATCTGAGAGTTGATACTCCAGAGGGCAGAAAGATTGTACGGAAAAAGAGTTAATAAAGCCAACTTGAGACTGCTATCTTTAGAAGGGCCTGCTTACAAGGTTAGCCCTTCCCTAGCATCTAGGAACTTGGCCTGCAAAAAGTTTCCTACAATACTAGGAAAAGTCCCCTAACTCACAAGGGTCTTACCCTGTGCCTGGACTGTACAGACAGTGGGTCTGTGATGAATACCAGCTTTCCTTCTGGGAGTCTGGAATTTACTAGTTGCTAGGCAGAGAATGCCAACACGAACAGCTCTCAGTAAAAATCTGTACCCCAAGCTTCAAATGGATTTCCCTGGGTAGAAACATCATACAAGTTGGCAGCATTGCCAGTGCTAGGAATGGGAGTGCTGTGGGTGTATCTTTTCCTAAACTGAGGTGACAGTGGAGTGTGCATGAATTTGGCCAGACTCCACCTACATCTTTCTCCCTTACTGATCTGGCCCTGTATCCTTGCTGTGTTTCGTGAGTCCGTCTAGCAAATTACCAAAAATGTGGGTCATGTTTGTGGGAATTTCAGAGATCTGACTGTTGGAATGTGGCAATTCATGAAATATTTACAGTCAGGTGACTTTTTAAAAATCAGTGTGTAAAATTGGAAGCAATTTAAATGTTTATCAAGGAATGGGTACATAAAGTATGATATATTCATACAATGTAACACTATGTGGCTATTTTTTTAAAAGATTTTATTTATTTGAGAGAGAAAGAGAGCACAAGCCAGGAGGAGAGGCAGAGGGAGAAGCAGACTCACCGCTGAGCAGGATCCCAGTCGATCCCAGTCAATCCCAGACATGGGACTCGATCTCAGAACCCTGGGATCAAGACTTGAACCAAAGGCAGATGCTTAACTGACTAAGCCATCCAGCCACCCCCACTATATAGCTATTAAAGAGAGAGCTAACTGTATTTCAGAGATGTCCATGATATATTAAGGTTTTTTGTTTTGTTTTTTAAGTAAGTTGTAGAACAATTTATGTGGTATAATCCCATTTTAAAAAAAAAATCTACATGGACACATAGCATTTAGGGCCACACACATCAAAATGTTAGTAACTGGCCAACTTCTAGGGGTTAAAATGAAGCTGAAAAATATAGCAACCAAACCATTAATGTATATCATGTGGTGAGGCTCACGAAGAGTGATGGTCCCTGGGTTGCTGAATACTAAATCAAAACATAGTGATAGTTTCCAAATTCTTTAATTTTTCATGGACCTTATAAGTTCTGTGCTCAAGCTATGCTATTATTGCTTTTAAGTCATTTTGCAAACAAGTGTTGCTCTGCCAATTTTGAAACTAATAAGTGTGAAACACAAAAGTTGATACTAATCGGAGTTTATGCATTACGATATAGCGTGGGTGTCGACAAACTAGAACCCATGGGTCAAATCTAGCCTGCCATCTGTTTTTATAAATAAAATGTCATTGAGGGGCGCCTGGGTGGCTCAGTCGTTAAGCGTATGCCTTTGGCCCAGGTCAGATCCCAGGGGCCTGGGATCGAGCCCCGCATCGGGCTTTCTGCTCTGCAGGAAGCCTGCTTCTCCCGCTACCATTCCCTCTGCTTGTGTTCCCTCTCTCGCTGTGTTTCTCTCTGTCAAATAAATAAAATCTTTAAAAAAAAAAAAAATGTCATTGAGGGACGCCTGGGTGGCTCAGTGGGTTAAAGCCTCTGCCTTTGGCTCAGGCCATGATCTCAGAGTCCTGGGATCCAGCCCTGCATTGGGCCCTCGGCTCAGCGGGGAGCCTGCTTCCCCCTCTCCCTCTGCCTGCCTCTCTACTTGTGATCTCTCTTTCTCTGTCAAATAAATAAAAATCTTTAAAAAAAAAAAAAACTAACATGTCATTGAACACAGCCAAAATAGGCTATTTTTTTGCTATATAGTGGCAGGTCAAGTAGATATGACAGAGATCCTATGGCCTACAGACCCAAAATATTTATTATCTAGCATTTTATAGAAAAAGTTCGCCAACCCCTGACACACACTTAGGCTTTGGAGAAAGATAGTCCTGGGGACAGACCTGGGTTTAGATCCAGACTTTGCTAGTTACTAGCTTTGTGACCTTAGGAGAGTTAAATGTCTTCTCCTTTTAGTATTCTTGTCTGTAAAGTTGGAATTATAATACTTAGCTCATAAGAAGGAAGATTAAAAGAGATCACATGTCAAATATGTAGTATGACATATGGTATACATAGTAGCCTCTCAGTGAAATGCAACTGCTTTCACTGTTCTTCCCCATCCATGCTTAAGGTTTTTAGGAAGATTAACATGTTGGTAGTGGGGGATTTTAGAGTAAACAGAATTTGAAAGTAGGAAATCTGGTTAGGAGGTGGTGTGGTTTCTGCTTTAAGCCTCAGGGCAGCAGCTGAAAGGATGATATGAACTCTAAGAGGTATTATGAGGAAAAAAAAAAAAAAGCCATAGGGCTTGGTAACTGCATGTAAGAAGAAAGGGAAAGGAGTAAGAGTCAGAGGTGATATTCTTTTCTGGGTTAGAGGACAGGGAGAAATGTCATGTCATAAACTAAATAGGGACATTAGGAGATGCAGCCAGTGAAGGGATCTATATTAATAAGACATCAAGGACCTGACCCCATTTTAAGGCAGTGGGAGAGGAGCACTCATTGCAAAACAAAGAAAGATTGAAGATTTGCGTTTTTGTCTTAGGAAGTAAGTATACTGGAATCTTACTACCATATTGTATATAACTATACAACAACATTATTTCTAGAGCATCCAGTGTAAAAGTAGATTTGTCTTAGAGCTTTGATATTACTAAGGACTAAAACAATTCTAAAATGTTGTATCCATAAAATCGTTCCCTTAGTATGTACTTTATGTTAGGGTTAGACTCTCCATTGTTGGAAAATGAGATATTAAGAGAATTATTCAACTAACTAGAGATTGCCTTTTTAAGTATTGTATACCCTTTTATCATTTTATCATGGAACTTAAAAAAATGTACCTTCCTGTGCCACCTTTATGCTGAATATATCAAATGTGATTTTACTTGTTCTCAGAGATTCAAGGAAGTCATTTTGAGTATCTGCTGTACTATGCTATTGTCCTGCAATGTCTTCTAATGCTCCTTCCATTTTATTTTTGTAGCAAGTTTCTAAAATCTGTCTTGAGAGTGTTTTATCAATCTAAAATAAAATAGCAAAGCCTAGTCTGGAAATGATTACATTGGTTTTTCTTAATTTTTTCATATGGTTTTTTGAAGCAGAAAAGCAATTTGATACCTTTATTTGCCCATAGGTAGATATCATCTGTGGTGATCACTTGTTGGAGCAGTATCAAACTCTAAGGGAAATTCGACGTGCAATTGGTGATGCAGCCATGCAGGTAGGTCTTAGACTTTATTGTGCTTATGCCCAACAGAGAAGTTATTTAGTGAAAGAAAAGTTATCAGCATTACTTGGACTATAAATAGTAAAGCTAATATTTATCGAACGCTTCCTGTGTGTCAGGCACTTTTCTAAACAATTTGTATGGTTAGCTCTTTTATTCCTCATATTGCTACCTTTTTGTGTGGACAGGTTTTTATCTCTCTTTGGTGTACCTCTAGGAGTGGAATCACTGGGTCATTTGGTAACTGTTTAACCTTTTTTTTATAATTTTTTTAAAGATTTTATTTATTTATTTGGCAGAGAGAGAGATCACAAGTAGGCAGAGAGGCAGGCAGAGAGAGAGGGGGAAGCAGGCTCCCCGCTGAGCAGAGAGCCTGATGCGGGGCTCGATCCCAGGACCCTGAGATCATGACTGGAGCTGAAGACAGAGGCTTTAACCCACTGAGCCACCCAGGCGCCCCAATGTGTTTAACCTTTTGAGGAACCTTTAAGACTGTCTCCAAAGCAACATCACCATTTTATAATCCCACCAGCAGTGTATATGGGTTCCAATTTCCCTCGATCCTTGCCAACACTTACTATTTTTTCATTACACCCATCCTATTGGGTATGCAGTGGTGTCTCATTGTAGTTTTAATTTCATTTCCTGATGACTAATCATGTTGAGGATCTTTTTCATGTGTTTATTGGCCATTTGTCTATCTCCTTTGGAGAAATTTCTTAGATTCTTTGCCCATTTTTAAAAATTGGGGTTTTTGTCTTTTTATACTGAGTTGTAAGAGTTCTTCATATGTCCTAAATACTAGTCCATCACTATCAGGTATATGATTTGTAAAAATTTTCTTCCATTCAGTGGGTTGTCTTTTCATTTCCTTTGTGGTGACCTTTGAAACACAAAAGTTTTTAATTAGGATGAAGTCCATTTTATTTATTTTTCCTTTTGTTTCTTCTGTGTTTGGTGTCATATCTAAAAAACCATTGCCTAATCCAAAATCATAAATATTTGCAGCTATGTTTACCATAGTTTGATTTTGTTTATTCTAGAATATCATATAAGTAGATATTATAGAACATATCCTCTTTTGTGTCTGGCATCTTTCATTCAACATACATTTTGAAACTTATCCAGTGTGGTCGTATGTAGCAATCATTTGTTCCTTTTTATTGCTTCATAGCATTTCATTGTATAATATGCCATATTTTATCATTTTCCTATTCATGGACATGTGGGCTATTTCCAGTTTTTGGCTAATACAAATGAAGTAGCTATAAACAGTCTTATACAAGTATATATTTTCTTTTCTTCCTCCCTGTCTTCTTTTTTAATTCGTTTTTTTAAGAATATATGCTTTCACTTATTTTGGACAAATAGGAGTGGAATTGCTGGATCATAGGAAAGGTATATGTTTTGTTTAAAAGAAAACAAAGGGGGCGCCTGGGTGGCTCAGTGGATTGGGCCTCTGCCTGGCTCAGGTCATGATCTCAGGGTCCTGGGATCAACCCCTGCATCAGGCTTTCTGCTCAGCGGGGAGCCTCCTTCCCCCTCTCTCTCTGCCTACTTGTGATCTTTTTCTCTGTCAAATAAATAAATAAAATCTTTAAAAAAAAAATAAAACTTTTTTTTTAATATTTTATTTATAAAAAAAAAAGATTTTAGGGGCACCTGGATGGCTCAGTGGGTTAAAGCCTCTGCCTTTGGCTCCGGTCATGATCTCAGGGTCCTAGGATCAAGCCCCACATTGGGCTCTTTGCTCGGCAGGGAGCCTGCTTCCCCCTCTCTCTCTGCCTACCTCTCTGCCTACTTGTGATCTCTCTTCCTCTGTCAAATAAATAAATAGATCTTTTTTTTAAAAAAAGGATTTTGTTCATTTATTTGAGAGAGAGAGAGAGACAGAGCATGAGAAAGGGGTAAGGTTAGGTTAGGGGGAGAAGCAGACACCCTGCTGAGCATGGAGCCCAATTTGGGACTGGGTCCTGCCACTCCAGGATCATGACTTGAGCTGAAGGCAGTTGCTTAACCAACTGAGCGATTCAGGCACCCTATAATTTTTTTTTTTTTTTTTTAATTTATTTGACAGAGAGAAAGAGATCACAAGGAGACAGAGAGAGGGGGAAGGAGGTTCCCTGCTGAGCAGAGAGCCTGATGTGGGGCTTGATCCCAGGACCCTGAGGTCATGACCTGAGCCGAAGGCAGAGGCTTAACCCACTCAGCCACCCAGGCGCCCCCAGAATTGGTATATTTTGATGTGATTTTTTTGTGACTGTGCTTTACCACCAACCTATAAAAAATTGTTGCTAAACTTTCTACAGCCTTAGTGATTGGTCTATTGTGGAGAATTTTTTTTTAAAGATTTTATTTGAGAGTGAATGAGAGAGAAGAGCATGAGGGGAAAGGGTCAGAGGAAGAAGCAGACTCCCTGATGAGCAGGGAGCCCGATGTGGGACTCTATCCCAAGACTCCAGGATCATGACCTGAGCTGAAGGCAGTCACTTAACCAACTGAGCCACCCAGGCACCCCTGTTGTGGAGAATTTTATTTAATTTTCTTTTTAAAAGATTGATTGATTGATTGATTGATTGATTGATTGATTTGACACAAGTAGACAGAGCAGCAGGCAGAGGAGAGGGAGAAGCAGTCTCTCCGCTGATCAGGGAACCCAATGTGAGGCTCGATCCCAGGACTCTGGGATCATGACCTGAGCCAAGGCAGCCACTTAACCTACTGAGCCACCCAGGCGCCCCCCCCCCC
>CM053617.1:49001784-49012825 GCA_028646535.1 Procyon lotor | reverse complement strand
ACTCAGGTGACCCCATTTTATTTCATTTATTTACTTATTTATTTATTCATTTATTTATTTATTTTTTATTTTGACAGAGAGAGAGATCACAAGTAGGCAGAGGCAGGCAGAAAGAGGAGGGGGAAGCAGGCTCCCCGCTGAGCAGAGAGCCCGATGCGGGGCTCGATCCCAGGACCCTGAGATCATGACCTGAGCTGAAGGCAGAGTCTTTAGCCCACTGAGCCACCCAGGTGCCCCTTATTTTATTTTTTAAAGATTTTATTTATTAATTTATTTAGAGAGCATGCACATGCAAGAGGGGAGGGCGAGAGGGCATCTCAAGCAGACTACTGGCACAGAGTCTAATGCAGGGCTCAGTCCCACAACTCTGAGATCACATCCTGAGCTGAAATCAAGGGGTGGACACTTAACCAACTGAGCCACCCAGACGTCCCAAAATTTTTTATCATTTTAAAAAGAGATTTGAAACAAGGCAAAGTGTTAATACTCAATAAAACAGAGTACTGGTTACAAATCTTTGTACTTTGAAAAATTTTTAAATCTGCAGAGAAGTCATAGGAATAGTACAATGAATATCCATCTCTGCTTTACCCAGATTCACCAGTTTTAACAGTTAGGATTCCATTGGGAAACAGAACCAATATGAATGGAATAAGGGATTATATCTTAAAATATTTTAGGGGCTGGTGAAGAAGTATGTGGAAAGATATTGCCTGTGGATTGGTAATCATTGTAAATCAACAGGGCAGCAACTGGAAGAAAAGATAGACATAAAGTGGGAAATAGAATAAACTGGGACCCGGAATGAGAAACTGGGATGTGTGTCTTATCATTTCCATCTTCAGTGACAGGAGTGGTCTGTAGACAAAGCCTAGTGGTCTTTGGCCCAAAATTCAGAGAAGCTGCAGCTGGAGAGCTTGTGGGAGCGAGAGGAGTTAGTTGCAGGCGTGGCTGCTGCCCTCTACTTACAGTTCGAGCCAGCGTACCAGCAACGATGTGTTTAAGCTGGACAGGCATCTGGGGCCCTGTAATGACCTGAGTGTAATGGCTTCTGCCTCCTTCCACTTTGCAAGTTTTGTACAAATCTCTATCAGCTTACTCAAAAGGGAAGGAAATTCTGGGACATAGAGTTCTAGTTTGGCTAAATTGACCTACCAAAATGCAAAAGAACCAGCTAAAATGAAAAAGACTCGGAGCTGGGGCTGCTGTGTGGCTCAGTGGGTTAAAGCCTCTGCCTTCGGCTCAGGTCATGATCTCAGGGTCCTGGGATTGAGCCCCGCATCGGACTCTCTGCTCAGTGGGGAGCCTGCTTCCTTCCCCTTCTCTCTGCCTGCCTCTCTGCCTACTTGTAATTTCTCTCTCTCTGTCAAATAAATAAATAAAATCTTAAAAAAAAAAAAAGACTTAGAGTTAAGTGTTGGTGTGGATGTGGAATGATTAGAATTTATATACATTGGTAATTGGAGTGTGAACTGACTCGATCACTTTGGAGATCTGCTGGTAATATACTAAAGCCAAGTGTGTACACCGCACTCCCCCAGCAATTCCATTCCTGAGTATAGATCTAATAGAAATGAATATTATGTCCACCACAAGATATGTACAAGATACTTTATAATAGCTTTATTCATGATAGCCACAAACTAGAAGCAACCCAAATGTCTAACAAAGAATGAGTAAGAAATTGTGCCAAATATATGCAATTAAATACAACTACCATATGCAGCAACAGGGATGAATTGTATAGATATAACGGTGAGCGAAAGAATATATAGTTGGTAATCGTTATTCATGGATTCCATATTTGTAGATTTGCTTACTTAATGTTTTATTGTAACCCCCAAATTAGTACTAATAGCCATTTCATGGCCATTCAGAGTTTTCATAACTTTTTTAAATGGTATTTAGATTTTTTAAAGAAATCACAAGTTTTGGGGCGCCTGGGTGGCTCAATCGTTAAGTGTCTGCCTTCGGCTCGGGTCATGATCCTAGGGTCCTGGGATTGAGCCCCGCATCGGGCTCCCTGCTAGGCAGAAAGCCTGCTTCTCCCGCTACCATCCCCTCTGCTTGTGTTCCCTCTCTCGCTGTGTTTCTCTCTGTCAAATAAATAAAATCTTTAAAAAAAAAAAAGAAATCACAAGTTTTGTAATAATTTTGTAATAATCATAAGTTTTGTAATTT
This sequence comes from Procyon lotor, assembly GCA_028646535.1. Taxonomy (NCBI): domain Eukaryota; kingdom Metazoa; phylum Chordata; class Mammalia; order Carnivora; family Procyonidae; genus Procyon; species Procyon lotor. The sequence continues at coordinate 49,010,644 of CM053617.1, read as the reverse complement.
TTCTAGTAAAATTTATATGTGATGGAATATTGGAAGGATGTTTCACGGCTGATTGTTCTTTGTTGCAATATTACAGATTATAATTATCCTTCAGTTATATAGGTACACTGTAGTTGTGATAACAGTTTGTTGGAGTAGCAAAAGTAATTGGCAATACAATGATTAGGGACCATTAGTTTTTTAAATGGTTGTCATTGTTAACTTGAATTATATGTGTGATTTGCAAAGAAGAAAGAGGACTTAGTCACCTTTCTGTTTCTTTGAAAAAGCAACTGGCTTTTCCTTGAGCAACAGTTCTCTTATTTCCAAAAAGAAGATGAAAATGTATGAAATGTAATTATTTTTGCAATACAGCCAGCTTAGTGGCTGTATGGTGTTAGGTGTTAGGACTTAGTGAAAAAAAGTCTTGAAGTTATTTGGGTTGGAAAGTGAAAAGGAAAAGGGAAATCCGTTGATCAGCCTGCCAAGCAAATTGAGGAACAACACATACATGGTGTGGAATCTCAGAAAAAGATAGTACTACTAATAATTAACATTTTTTGGGTGCCTGGGTGGCTCAGTCGGGAAAGCCTCTGCCTTCGGCTCAGGTCATGATCTCAGGGTCCTGGGAAAGAGCCCCGCATCCGGCTCTCTGCTCAGCAGGGAGCCTGCTTCCCCCTCTCCCTCTGCCTGCCTCTCTGCCTACTTGTGATCTCTCTCTCTGTCAAATAAACAAATAAAGTCTTTAAAAAAAAAATTAAAAAAAAGAAACACATTTCTTGAGGCCTTACTCAATGCTATTATATTCTAGGTACAAAAGAACATGTGTTGGGATTCCTGGGTGGCTCAGTTGGTTAAGCAGCTGCCTTCAGCTCAGGTCATGATCCCAGGGTCCTGGGATCGAGTCCCACATCGGGCTCCTTGCTCAACAGGGAGCCTGCTTTACCCTCTGCCTCTGTCTGCCTCTATGCCTGCTTGTGTTCTCGCTCTCTCTCTCTCTGACAAATAAAATCTTAAAAAAAAAAAAGAATACAAAAAAAAAAGAACATGTGTTACATGCATTTTTTTTTTTTTTTAAGATTTTATTTATTTATTTGACAGAGAGAGAGAAATCACAAGTAGGCAGAGAGGCAGGCAGAGGGAGAGAGGAAAGCAGGCTCCTGCTGAGCAGAGGGCCCAATGCGGGGCTTGGTATCAAGACCCTGAGATCATGACCTGAGCTGAAGGCAGAGGCTATAATCCACTGAGCCACTCAGGCGCCCCTATCTTTTTTTTTTTTTAAGATTTTATTTACATAATCTCTTCACCCAATGTGGGGCTCAGACTTACCACCCCAAGATCAAGAGTCACATGTTCCACCCTCTGAGCCAGCCAGGCACCCCAAAACATGTGTCATCTTGTGTAAGCCTCACAACAACCTTAAGAGGTATTATATCTCCTTTTTTCTTTTTTTCTTTTTTTAAGATTTATTTATTTGAGAAAGAAAGAGAGAGCTTGAGCATGTGCAAGTGGGGGGGGGCGAGAGGGAGAGAAGCAGACTCTCCACTGAGCATGGAGCCTGACACAGGGCTTGATCCCATGACCCCAAGATCATGAGCCAAGCAGAAACCAAGAACCAGACGCTCAACTGGCTGAGCCACCCAGGCGCCCCTCCTTTTTTCTGTTTTAAAATACTATTTTGAGATAATTTAAGACTTAAGAGAAAAGTTACAAAAATAGTATTGAAAGTTCCTATGTAGATATTGCTTAGCATCCTTTAATATTAACATCTTGCATGACCATGGTATAGTCATCAAAACTAAGAAACTGCCATTGTTACAGTACTAATAATGAAACCAGACATTGGGTTTTGCTAGTTTCTGCTATTGTCCTTTCTCACTCTTAGGATCCACATTATATTTAGTTATCAGGTCTCCTTGTCTTCAAGTTTTTCGGTCCTTCCCTGTTTTAATGACTGATACTCGTGAAGATTATTGGTCAGTTATTTTATAAGTCCCTTGTTTGGGTTTGTCACATGTTTTCTCATAACTAGATTGAGGCTACATATTTTTGGCAAAGATACCATAAAGTGATGTGTCGTTATTAGAGTAGCATTAGGAGATATTTAATACCAATAGATCTTTCTTTTTATAATTAATAATATCTTGAGGGGAGATACTTTGAAACTATGCAGATAGCTTACTTCTCCTCACGTGGCCCTCTATTTTAACATCCAGTAGTGGATCTTATAGTTTAGGAAACTGGCATACAGAGGTTAAGTAACTTGTCCAGGGTCACTTAGCTAGTTAGTGATAGATTCAAGATTCAGCTCTTGAAAAATTCAACTTAAAGTTCAGGCTCTTGGGGCACCTGAGCTTAAGCATCTGCCTTCGGCTCAGGTCATGATCTCAGGGTCCTAGGATTGAGCCCCACATGGGCTCCCTGCTCAGCTGGGAGCCTGCTTCTTCCTCTACTTCTGCTCCTCCCCCTTGCTAATGTGCTCCCTCTCTCTCTCAAATAAATAAATAAAATCTTTAGGAAAAAGTTCAGGCTCTTAACAGAAAGGTAGCCAAATGCTTTTTCAGGTGATTATTTGATTCATTATTAGCATGTTTTTGCAAATAAAAATGATTGTCTTTTAAAAAAAATTAAGCTTCCTTGAATAAAAATGTAAGAAACTAGGAGTAAAATCCCAAAGTCAATCAAGTGGGTAGAAAATATTACTTCAAAAAATATTTACAGACCACTATTCTAGACACATAGGGAGATTCAGAGATGAGTAAGTCCCTGGACTTAAATAATCTCTGATACAATTCAAGTCCTCATTGACAGCAATGTAAGTTTCATGGAGTCTCGGAACATTTTAGCTTTCATTGGGAAAGCTAGGATACAGGACTTGAGGAAGAGAATGGTAGGAGCTAAGATCTGGGCAGCTAGAATAAAACCACGTGTAGGACTTTATAAATCATAGTATGAACTTTGGATTTTAATTGAGTAAGGTGGGAAATGATTGATCGGAGAAATTTAAGCCAAGGAGTAAAGTGACCTACTCTGACTTACATTTCACAGACTCATTCTGGTTGATTGTTTAAGAAGTTAATTTAAGAAGACCGTGGATAAAAACATCTAAATATAAAATATAAATATTTAGTAATATTTATATCTATGTAAATAGAGTATAAATATAATAGACTTATAGATTTGAATTATAATTATTTCATAAAATGTGATTTTATACATGTATACATTCATGAAGTTGTTTTGAGGTTTTAAAACAGCTTATAAGATACACTTTCCGTTTGATATCTCAGCATGTATATTGTTTTGCAAATGATTTCATTTCTGAAACATGATAACCATATGCAAAAAATTAACATTTTGTAAGATGTAATTTGTATTCTTGTAAGAACGTTGATAGAATCTATTTGTGTTGTAACACAAATTCATTTACTTTGGTTAGGCTAATTAGTCTAGAACAAATCTGATGGTCCATGAGCCAATTATAGTATGAGATCATGTTTTATTTGGCTTGTTTTAAGTATTCTTTAAATTCCTTTTAGCTAAGATCTGATCTCTGGTTTACCAGTGGTCTCCACATTCCCTATGGGCTCACATACCTAACTCACATATTCATCTATGTTACTTTCCTGTCCCTTGTGGGCATTTGAATTATAAACCCTTTTCTAGAATTCTGCTGAATTTTCACTGGAGTTGCTAGGGACAGAATCCAGATTGCAATGAGTTGTGTAGTGAATGAGAAATGAGGAAGTGGAGCCATGGAAAAGCTTAACAAAGAAGAAAGAGAGTAATAGCTAGAATGTGATTGGATATGCTTCCCTCCATTCCCTCTTGGTATTGCTCAAAATCGGCCCATTGCTCATGGCATACTTCCCTAATGAGTCTTGGTTTTTAGCTAGTTTTCCAGTTCACAGTAGATTAAAAATAGCACCTTAAAAAGGTGGATTGCTTGGTGGATGCAGACTTGGGGAGAACACAAAGAATTAAGAGCTGATATTAAAAGAGGAGACAGAAACCCAAAAAAGCAGATGAAAAGATTCAGAAACACAGTATCTGAAGTCATTGACTATAGGGTTAGGTTGCTGAAGTGACTGAAGACATCACTGTTATGGAACAGTATAATTACTGTATATAATGATGACTCTGGGGATCAAAGAAAGGTTAGAGGGTACCTGGCTGGATTGGTCATTAGACCAGATGACTCTCACTCTCAGGGTCTTGAGTTCAAGCCTCACATTGGGTTGGAAGCCTACTTAAAAAATAGTAAAACGGGTGCCTGGGTGGCTCAGTAGGTTGAAGCCTCTGCCTTACGGCTCAGGTCATGATCTCAGGGTCCTGGGTTCTAGCCCCGCATCGGGCTCTCTGCTCAGCAGGGAGCCTGCTTCCCCCTCTCTCTCTGCCTGCCTCTCTGCCTGCTTGTGATCTCTCTTGTCAAATGAATAAATAAAAATGTTTAAAAAATAGCAAAACAAAGGTTAAATTGTGTTGTGAACGCTCTTTAAGATGGAGTTAAAATGTATGATAAATAAGTAAGAGTTGCAAAGTTTTATTAGAACAGTAGTAAGCTGCATTTATGTGGAAATAATTATATCATTTCCTACCTTATCCGTGATGCTTTATGATGATTGAGTCTTTCTTCAGGGAAGCCCTGTACTTGGGTTGTCTTTTTTTTTAATTATTAACATATAATGTATTATTTGTTTCAGGGATACTTGGGTTGTTTCTGAAGTAGTCTGTGCAGAAGGAAAGGTGTATTTCTTTTAGTTCTTTTCAGAGAATTGCTTAGCCATAAACAACCCTGGCTAGTTATGGAGTTTCAGAATTACCTACTGAAAAAGGCACATTGACAGGGAATGTTTGGTGATGAGGTGAATATGAGTAAGTAGGTTTATTTATCTTGGACCCTTTATTTTCTTTAAATCAAAGAATTTCCCATTGGTATTGGGCTAAGAAAAATAAAACCATATCTGACTTAATTGTTTACACAACTGGTTTTCAGATAACTGCAAAACACTTTTTTTTTTTCCTTTTCAGGATGGTCTGCTGGTCCTTCATTATGGTCTTGTAGTTTCTCCCTTAAAAATTACTTGAAGATTCTAGCAGCAGTAGGAGGAGGGAAACAAAATAAGGAGGCTTCTGCAGGATTGCATTTCACCAAAGATTTCCACAAAACCTGTAATTGCGACCACTTTATGCTGTTGGAGACATAACTTACTATTTTCAACACCAAGATTCATAGCATTTATAAGTACAATTTGGAATGACGGAATGCATCTGTTTTACTCGAGACTATATATTAAAAAGCATCCATAGCTCAGGGGGAAATTTTCAAAGCATTAAATTTTTAAAATCCTTGTGATTTCAAATACTTTGACATTGCTTTTTCTTCCTAATCTTTGAGGTAAATCGGTTACTATTTTCTTCTCTTTTGAGCCATATTCCTTTCAAGTTGGTGATTAGGATTCTGCCCTCTGGAATGGTATCCGTTGGACGGTCATCCTTTTGAACTAAAGACTCAAAGCCAGTCTTCGGGGACCTACAGAGTGTACCTCTCAGACAAAGACCAAAACTCTTGACGACTTTTGTATGTTGCCATCGTATTTTGAACTTGCGTCTTTCATTTACCAGCAATACAACTACAGAGATGATATTTACTTCTAAAAGGGATGAATTATCATTCTGTGCGAAGAGACTGTTTCCCGCAGGGTTGATGGCCTGTACTGTAAGCCTTCAGTGTGCTAAAGACCTCTTTAACAGATCTTACAACAAGGGGTGCCTCTTTGAAACATTATCTTTATTCTTTGAATGTTAATTTGATTAACATTCATTTTATTTGAGTACGTAGTTGGTTGTCAGTACCTTGCAATGCCACTTCTTCTGAAAGTAATAAAGAACTTTGAATTTGCAAGTTTACAGAATACTTATTCATTGTTTCTTCAGTAAGTCAAATTTAACATTCATTCTTCCATTACTTTGTCACTGGGATAAAGAATACGGGTGCTTGAGAGTTCACTCACCTGCAAAGATTTCAGTTTTAAATGTTATTTTGCCTAAAATTAGCATTGTGATGCTTTCTAAAAAAATATTTTATAGACTCTATTTCATTATAAAATTTCTAAGTCTGCACAGAAACAATTACAAATGATTAAGGTTTGGCAATTGTTTTGTAAAGAATTTGTGAATTGTATATAAATCTCTTCTAACATTTAATAAAATTTTTTTAATAAAATTTTATTTTAACCTATTTTGAAATGTTCATATTTATTGTGGATTGAAGCAAAAATAACCAAAACTCTTTAAGAGATGAGGTATCCAAATTAAACTGCCATCAAACAAATACTTTATAAACATCTTCACTGATTTTATTAGATGCTGTTATTTGACAGTGGACAGGATAGCGGCCATGGAATTCATTGCCTCTTAAATGTTTCTTGCCGAAATTACTTACTATTTTTATTCTTGTCCCACGTTAACATATCTGTGTCAGGGATCCCCAAGACTACCTTCAGGCTTAGTGGCTCATTAGAAGGACTCATTATACTTATCCTTATAGTTTATTACAGTGAAAAGATACAGATTAAAATCAGCAAAGGGAAAAGATGTGTACTGCAGAGTACAGGAGAAATCAGGCACAAGCTTTCTGTTGTCTTCTCCCCATGGAGACACGGGGATGGTGTTTGATTCTTTTAGCAGTGATGTGTGACATGTAAACCGTTGCCAACCAGGGAAGCTCACCTGAGCCTTAGTGTCCAGGGTTTTTAATGGGAATCAGGCCGGCAGTGTCCATATGATTGACTCAGCCATTGAGAGTTCAGCACCCACCCAGTGGTAAAATTCATGCAGCAACATCCTGGGACTCCAGGTATACAAAAATAGTCATTCACCTTAAGTCACATTGTTAGGATAAACTATCTGGTGTGGCCCAAAGTCTCAGGCATACAAAGATAGGATATTCCAAGGGCTCAGTAACATGGGAATATTAAATGTAATTATTTGATGAACACTTATGCAATGAACAAAAAGAATTAATAAATTATTGTTAGATGTTGTGTGGACAAGATTAAAATTAAAGGAGTGGTCTGCTTCAAGAAAATGATAGCCTATGGGTTACACACAGTTCTCAGAATCTTAGTAAAAGACAGGTACTGGTAAATACTGTAGGAGTCACAAAGAGGGGCACCTAGGTGGCTTGGTTGAGTGTCTGCCTTCAGCTCAGGTCATGATCTCAAGGTCCTGGGATCAAGTCCCACATTGGACTCCCTGCTCTTGGGATGGAGGCCCACATGGAAGGGAGGGGCCTGCTCAGTGGGGAGCCTGCTTCTCCCTCTCTACTGCTCCCCTTGCTTGTGCTCTCACCCTCTCTGTCAAATAAATAAATAAATAAATAAATAAATAAATAAATAAATAAATATCCTTTAAAAAAAATAAATAGAATTCTTTAAAAAAGAAAAAAAGGTCACAAAGAGCTCTACCCTTTCTTTTTTTGCTCCCTCCGGACTTGACCTCCAAGAATCCCAAAGAACTAAGTCATATATAGTTATATCTATTTGACTTATTGCTACTACTAGGTGGTAAACAAAGAATGCTGATTGATTGGCTTTCAAATCTGTACCCCCTAAAATCAGTACAATCTTGGGCTTCCATCAACAGAAATACAGTTTCAGATCGAGGGAGTTAATACTTCTAATATCCAATTTGTGTTGTGTCCGGTTCTGGGTAGCATACCCAACTACTGAGAGATGGGAGGGTAATGAGATAAAGAATAGAGAGAGAGACCTAGGACAAAAACAAGAGCAAGGGTTAAGCAATTGCTTATGGTAAACTTGGAGAATCTAAAACTTACAGGTAAGATAAGACAAGGTCACTGTCTTCAAATAACCAGAGGGTCAAAGATTTAGATGTGGGAAGAGCACAAACAAGGACAAACAAAGGCCAACTTGTTGCCTTGGGTTAGCTTGGCTGCCATCTCAAGCAGCATGCACTTAGTTTGGATGAAATAAGGTCCAAGTTTTTTTCACAAGTAATTTTTATCAGAAACAAAATTAAATTCCCAAATCTGCATGAATAAGGTATATGAAGTACAGATTCGAGAGCCCAACTTCAGTGGCTAAAAATAGATTTATTTGGCATAGCTGCAGGTCTCTGGTTTTGCCTAAGCCCTCTCTGAGGTGACATAAGCAAAGATGCCCAGAGGGATAGTTTGTGGTAGTTGTACTTTGGCAGAATGCGTGCTTGGCACGTTTCTCAGTTTCTCCCTTAATTGCCATCTCAATCTTTTCTTTAGTATAGGCCAAAGTCATTTCCTGTGACCTTGGGTTTCACTGAGCTTCCCCTCTACTGCATTGCCCTTCCCTCTTGATTCAGATACATTCTCATCTCATCTCTGACAATTCCTTTCCTGGACTCCAAACTAACATAGATCTTGCGCGCACACACTCACACTCACACACGCACACACACACACACACTGACTCTCCTACAGTGACTGAATTCTTTTTTTTTTTTTTAATTAATTTTTATTAACATATAATGTATTATTTGCCCCAGGGTACATGTCTGTGAATCTTCGGGCTTACACATTTCACAGCACTTACCTTAGCACATACCCTCCCCATTGTCCACAACCCAGCCACCCTATCCCTACCCCACCACCCCCCCGGCCACCCTTAGTTCATTTCGTGAGTGTAGGAGTCTCTTATGGTTTGTCTCCCTCCCCATCCCTTCGTGTTTCATTTCTCTCCCCCACCCCCCCAAACTCCTGCCTTGCCTATCAAGTTCTTCATATCAGAGAGATCATGTGATACTTGTCTTTCTCTGACTGACTTATTTCGCTTAGCATAATACCCTCCAGTTCCATCCACGTCGTTGCAAATGGCCAGATTTC
>CM053617.1:48982379-49001284 GCA_028646535.1 Procyon lotor | reverse complement strand
TTAACCGGAATCCATTTTGCCTATGAATGTGCCTACTCTAGAGGTTTCCTATCAGTGGAATCAAACAATATTTGTCCTTTGTGTGAATTCAGAATTCAGTTGCAATGCATCAGAACTCCATGCCTTTTAATGGCTGAGTAATATTCCACTCTGTGTATAGACTGTATTTTGCTTATCTATTCATCTGTTGATGAAGACTGGGTTGTTTCCACCTCTTGGCTACTGTGAAGAATGCTGCAATGAATATTGAGGCTTGTGGTAAAATTCTCTCCCTAAGGAATCTAGTTTTGCATCATGGCTCTTTCTAGCCATGGGACTTTGAATAAATCACCGTTACTTGCTGAACCTTAGTTTCTTTGTCTGTAGAATTTCAATGAAACTACCCACCTGAGTGGTTTCCAAGCCTGACTGCTCATTAGAATTCCCTGGGTACTTAAATTCAGATCCTTGGGCCTTACCTTAGACCCTTGAATTTAGTTCTGAGAAGCCTTGACCTGCCTCTCATGAGATTTCCATGAGGTTTACACGAGATTATATATACAGAATAGCTATATGATGCTGGCCGTGTGCATGCTCAAATAATGGTGGCTATTAGAACTCTCTCTTTATTCATTCAGCAAATATTTCTTTTTTTTTTAATTTCAGTGATTTTTTTTTTAGAGATTTTATTTATTTACTTGACAGAGAGAAAGAAATCACAAATAGGCAGAGAGAGGGGGAAGCAGGCTCCCTGCTGAGCAGAGAGCCCGATGCAGGGCTTGATCCCAGGACCCTGAGATCATGACCTGAGCCGAAGGCAGAGGCTTTAACCCACTGAGCCACCCAGGCGCCCCCATTCAGCAAATATTTCTGAGTGCAAGGCACTGTGAGACATAAGATCTGAAAAAGAGTTTATGAGGGAAGAGCAAAAGGCCAAAAACTGAATCTTTGAAACCAAGGTGAGTAGTGAGCACTGCCAAATGCCACAGAGAGGCCACAAAGGATGTGGCTTGGGGGAGAACCTGGGGATGACTAGCCCATGCGTCTGCAATGCCTGGGTCTGACATTACAGGAAGACGAGGATACAGCCTTTGCGCTGGGCAGGGCACTCCCTCAAGAAACCTGGCCAGCTGGAAGAAATTGTCATTTGAGGCTCAGCCAAGATCACTCCTTGGTAATAGAGCTTTGTGCTAAAAATATTAAAGCCAAGCATCTGGGCTGTCAGGTGGTATGCCAAGAAAGGGGAGCTACAAGCCCCATTGGGGAATCTCAGTTTGGAATCTGAGATAAACTGTTTAAAAATTACAAAATGCATGGGGCGCCTGGGTGGCTCAGTGGGTTAAAGCCTCTGCCTTCGGCTCAGGTCATGATCTCGGGGTCCTGGGATCGAGCCCCACATCGGGCTCTCTGCTCAGCGGGGAACCTGCTTCCCCTTCTCTCTGCCTGCCTCTCTGCCTATTTGTGATCTCTCTCTGTCAAATAAATAAATAAAATCCTTTTAAAAAAAAATTACAAAATGCAGCCCACTCTATATTTTCCAGGCCACTACCCCTTTGTTGGATTATTCAGGCCCTTTGCCTCACTTCTGCTTTGTGCGTGTTTTACCTTTGGAGTACTGTTTCTATCGGAGGATGGAAAGAGAAACAAAAGTAAAACGCCAACTAGGATATTTTGCTGATATTTAGTTATTCAGTCCTGAATAATAGGAGTTATTCTCGTGAGTTATTCTCAGTTGAAATGAGAATGGAACTAAAGCCCAGAAGTAAGATCTAGTGATCTGAGACTGTTTCTACTCACCACACTCATGCTGGCCTCAGGAACCCCAAGCAAGGTTGGCTATATTGTCTTTGTCAAGGGGCAGTTTGAAGGCCTGTGCAAGGAAATGGTGGACAGTTTCCTGCGATCCCATCACTAACCCCAATTCATATCCTGTTGATGGCAGATGGGAAGCAATGTCCCTTATTTGAAAGAGGACAATGATGACAAGAATCCTTTATACCCATACAGCTTACAAAGCACCTTCACATGCATCAGCTCAATCTTTCACGACCTTGGGAAGTAGGTGTTGTTACTCCTACAAGCTTGGTAAGTGCAGAAGCCACAATTCAAAATCATCACCCCTGACTTTGAATTACAAACCAGCCTGCTACTTTGTTATTGGCCCAAACTCTTGGGAAGCCCACTATTAGCCTTAAACTGGCTGCATGGATATTAATGAGACTTCAAGAGCCTCATTGCTGTAAGAAGTAGAATTATGGTGAGGAAACAATATATGTGCTTGCTAGTGACCTTGTGCAGAGTGCTGCAGCTGAGCTCTGGTTTCTGATCTCTAAGATGGGGGTAAAGGGCCACCCTGAAGAGTGGCCAGAAGGAAGTAAATAAACCTATACAAAAATCCTGGCACTATGGCTAACAGAGAGTAATCCCTCAGGAGTGTTAGCTAGCACTCTTCCATCCTTCCCCTCAGCAGGTATTTCTAAGCTCAGGTCTTGGTCTGTGATAAGGAAATGGGGGTGGGGGGGACCGGCTCTGGCATGGCCTGACCACCTTCCATGACATCAAGCCTAAAACCAAGAAGTATGTTCCAAAGTCCCATAGGGCTCCTTTTCTCCCTTCCTCTAGTGGCCTGTCTCAAGTACTATGAAGTTACTGTCAAGTTAAAACTTGTCCTACAACTACATCCTTGAGATTCCAAATAAAAAAGGACTTCAGTCTGGAATTCTAGAGTCTACTAAAAAGTTCTTCCCAGCTCCCCCTCCTAAGCCGTAGCCGCATCCTGAGAGTTACCAAAAGCTGGAAGGGGACTGAGCACTATAGATCCTACACTGACTCCTCCCAGCCTTCACCTCTCCGGATCTCCTTCTTTGACGCCCCCACCCCCACCCTGCGTTGTGTAGGAGGCCTGTCCTGTGGCCAGCACTCTTCCTCACTCCTGGAGTTTAATGTTGGCAGAGGCCTCTTTTGTTCCAAGAGAACTCTCCACAGGAAGGGGCGCTCCTAAACCAGATCGGGATTTACACAGCCTGAAATCTCTGCGTACAGGGCCAGATAGGTGCCGTAAATGAATCAAGAAGGTGGGCGTTATTCAATGGAGAGTGGTGGGGGCTGTGGGAACCCATCCCCATTGGGAGCTCCAGGGTGGGTGTGGGCACACAGGCCAACCTCCCAGAAAAACCCTAACTCCGGGTGGAGGCAAGGAAGACCGGGTCAAGGGAAGCGACGTTGCCGTGTGGTCTGCGGATTAGAAACCCGTTTACTTATACAAATGTCGGCAACACTTCAGTTCTGCCCATTACAGCGATCCCAGCTCCTTCCTGCGCTTCCTTCTACTCTCTGCAACTCAGGCCCGTGTTCTTTATCCATCCCCCCTCTTTTCCGGGGGCGTCACAAGCATTCCGCCCAGCCAACCGCCCTGGGCGCTTCCGAGAGCTGCAGAGGAACAGCTCATGAGATGCTCTCTGACGTAGACCCACTCTACCCCCCGGGAACCCCGAGCTGGCTGAGGAAAGGGACAAAGCCTGAGGGAAGAGACAAAGTCCCCATTCTAACTGGAAAAACAGGGCCTCACCCTCAGGAGCTCCCGGGGAGGGATGGGCGGGCGTCCGGGACACCTCCCAGGAAACCCTAACTCCGGGTGGGTTAAAGGGGGCAAGGACAACAGGGTCAAGGGAAGCGACAGAGCCGGGTGGTCTCCGGATGGGGAACCCCGGTCGTTTAGGCACCCCTCCGCTCAAGTCACTCCCAAACCAGACAATTCTTGGGAGGGGCGCTGCGGACCGGGAGCGGCTTCTACGTAAATTGCTTTGTCTCCACGTCCTGGGTCCGCCGCGCGCGCAGCTGCAGTTGTCACTGCGCTTCCCCGCCCCCGCTCCTGGATGCCCCCCTTTCCTCTCTCCACCAGACCCGGAGCAGGAGCTCCGCCCCCAACGCACCGCCCCAGCCCCGGACGCTTTAAAATCCGGTGCACACCGCCCAGCCGCGCCCCGTCTGGCGCACCTCTCCTCTCACATCTTAAGCTGCAGCCGCTCTCCCGGTCCTGGTCCCGGCACCATGAGCTTCGGCTCGGAGCACTACCTGTGCGCCTCCTCCTCCTACCGCAAGGTGTTTGGAGATGGCTCTCGCCTGTCCTCGCGCCTCTCCAGCGCCGGTGGCGCGGGTAGCTTCCGCTCGCAGTCGCTGTCCCGCTGCAATGTGGCCTCCTCGGCCGCCTGCTCCTCGGCCTCGTCGCTTGGCCTGGGCCTGGCCTACCGCCGGCCCCCGGCGTCCGACGGGCTGGACCTGAGTCAGGCGGCGGCGCGCACCAACGAATACAAGATCATCCGCACCAACGAGAAGGAGCAGCTGCAGGGCCTCAACGACCGCTTCGCCGTGTTCATCGAGAAGGTGCACCAGCTGGAGACGCAGAACCGGGCGCTCGAGGCCGAGCTGGCGGCGCTGCGGCAGCGCCACGCCGAACCGTCGCGCGTCGGCGAGCTCTTCCAGCGCGAGCTGCGCGACCTGCGCGCGCAGCTGGAGGAGGCGAGCTCGGCGCGCGCGCAGGCCCTGCTGGAGCGCGACGGGCTGGCGGAGGAGGTGCAGCGGCTTCGGGCGCGCTGCGAGGAGGAGAGTCGAGGGCGTGAAGGCGCCGAGCGCGCCCTGAAGGCGCAGCAGCGCGACGTGGACGGTGCCACGCTGGCCCGCCTGGACCTGGAGAAGAAGGTGGAGTCGCTGCTAGACGAGTTGGCCTTCGTGCGCCAGGTGCACGACGAGGAGGTGGCCGAGCTGCTGGCCACGCTGCAGGCATCGTCGCAGGCCGCGGCCGAGGTGGACGTGGCTGTGGCCAAACCAGACCTGAGTTCGGCGCTGAGGGAGATCCGCGCCCAATATGAGTCCCTGGCTGCCAAGAACCTCCAGTCAGCCGAGGAGTGGTACAAGTCCAAGTTTGCCAACCTGAACGAGCAGGCAGCGCGCAGCACCGAGGCCATCCGGGCAAGCCGCGAGGAGATTCACGAGTACCGGCGTCAGCTGCAGGCACGCACCATCGAGATTGAGGGGCTGCGTGGGGCCAATGAGTCCTTGGAGAGGCAGATCCTGGAGCTGGAGGAGCGGCACAGTGCTGAGGTGGCTAGCTACCAGGTAAGGGCTTGGAACGCTGCAAAGCGAGGGGCGCCCTGTCCTCTCCCCCACCTACCTACGCCTTCCCTCACAATTGGGGCCCTAGGAACTGAGAGGATCGGGGGGTGAGTGGGTGGGTGGGTGGAGGAAGAACCCCTGCTGGAGGCGCTGGCAAACAAAAGCCCTGGAGTCTACACTATTCATTCTAGAGTCATGGTCACCCTCTTTCCTTGCCCAAGTCCCTGTCCGAGCCCTTTTAGAAAAAAACCCTTAAGCTTATGTTTTTCAGAATCCAGAATCTAATTCATGCCTCCCTGTCTGCAAGTGGACATAAACACCCTGGGTGACCTGAAGAACAGTCCCCCACCCAACGTAGGAGTGAACCCAATGCAGTTGGGCTAGAGTCTCTCATGTTGGCAGTGCCCCCTCGGCTGTCTGGATCGTTTGGTTGACTTTGAAAGGCTTTCTGTGCGCCCGGAATTGATATTTATGGAGTATGGTCTGTGCTAGAGAGAATGCTGGACTGAACTGGGAAGGGTTCTGCCCAATCATTTTCTTGAGTTTTGCCTTCAAAAGAGTAGAGATTGGGAGCCAAGGAGCTGGGTGACTGGGCTAGTTACAACTGCCTTTCTCTACCCTGTTCCCCTCCCAACACACAAACACACACACAGTTTCCTTGTCTACCTACTACTGCTGATATTTCTTCCTAAATAAAGCTTTACGCCACTTAGCAAACGGGAATGGCCGGGGCGCTGTCCTCGGTGCTGATCTAGAATCCTTTCCATCTCAGAATTGATGTGTCTGTCTCCCATCTCATGCCCTAGTTATGACTCTCTAGGCAATTAACTGCTTTGTTTTTTTTTTTTTCTTCTGCAACACAATCACATCAGTCTTGGCTACCTGCAATCAAAGGTCACCTCATAGACAGCATCAATTTTCACTGTCATGGATGGCTTAGCACTTAGCAAAAAAACACCTAATCTGCTCAGCAGCAGTGAGGTCCCACTTAAAAATTCACATCTCCTTAACAATTTTCCATCCTCAGTGTATTTGATAAATCACAGAGATGGGTGATTCTATCTTTATTATAGGCTACTTATTTTTTTTTCCATCTTTGCATGTCCTCTAAGCTCCTTTGAAGGTATTGATTGGATCTTTCTTCCTATTCTCTCCAAACAAAGACCACTGCATCTTCAGTTTTACAATATAGGGTATTCTGGGCTTATGACCACAAAGGGTGCAGAGGCAGGAGAAAAGAAAGGAATCTAAATAGTGTTTCAGTTTCAAGGTCCAATCAAACCTCCATTGGGTAGGATGGTAATAATTCAGAAATTTGCAATAATTCATTCTGGCCAAGATCGAAGTTTACATTTGATGCAATTAATAGACCTTGGGAACATTAATAAAAAGAACAAAGAAAAGAGTAAAACCTCAAAAGTACTATTTTAGTCTACAGCTGAAGAATTTTATTGGTGTGCAGGTATTTATTGTCTATTATAAACTGCCCCATTTGCTAAAAGAAGAAAGCTTGCCTGGACCATTTGTTTGGGTTATTTGGAATTACAGTACTATTCAAGTAAATACTTCGATTCTACTTCAAAAGCTGTAACTTGAATTTTTCACTGTATGGCCTAGCTCCTGCATGGCCTGAATTAATCACATTTAGTGAACTGAGATTTCATGTGTTCTTCTAGAAACCTCAAAAGATGAGCTAGGTGGTCTTCTGAAGGGCTATCCCAGTGTTTCTACAAAAAGGGTAACCTATCTACAACCACAAGTGCCATCCGAATTGGGCTTTGCCATGCCCTCTGCTTGGTCTAGCCCTACATTCTAAGAGGTAGTGACACTATTGTCTGACTTGTTTTGTTTGCTTCATAAGGCCTTCAGTGTCAGACAATAGGAGAGTCATCCAGAAATGGTCTGCAGGAAACAAACAAAAACCCTCCAGAAACTGCGGCATCTGCATCTCTGCAGTGTGCCCCCGACTGCATTGGCCTTCATTGGCCTTCGGAGCCTCAGTGAACCTGCTGGTGGAATGGAAGACCAGCCAAGACAACAGAATGCTATTCCCTACCCCTTGGGACTTCAGGCTGAGGAGGGGCTCACATCCTCACCTGCTGATCCTGAAGGCCTGAAGTCACAAGGGTATCCTCTGGCTGTTTTCTCTAACAATTTTAGCAGTGCTGGCCAGGATGAAAAGCCTCCTTCTCCACAGTGAGATTCAGCCATTGTTTCTTGCCCTCTCCCCCCTCCCCTTTCGCTGCAGTGATGGGAGGCAGTTCTCTTTCTTCTGCTTCTGACATTAGTGATAGGCCCATTTTCCTTTGCAAGCTTTCCACCCTCTAAGAGGCAGAGGAAAGCCCCATTAAAGTGACATTTTCCCTGCCCAGAATGCTGACAGGCTATTCAAGGACAGAAAGCTTATTACATTTTAGAAAGGGTAAAGAATGATTCAAGGTGACATAGTAAGTATACAATGATATATGAGGTTGTCCAAATCAGGCAACAGGAGAAATTATGAAGAGCTAGAGCCATTGTCTTCAAAAGCCGAATGTAGCCACCCTCTATAGCTGAACCCTTTTCCATTTCTGACCCAGAGTGAATCTGGTTCCTGCATAGCTGCTCTACCACCATTAGAGGCCCTGTTCTGCCAAGGACGCCTAATGATATTTTTGCAGGATACTGGAGGCCCTGGCCCTGTACTCTGGTCAGTCTTGGAAAGCCAAAGCTTTCCTTGAAAGGCCTTGCAGAACAATCAAGCTCACCATTAGTTAATGCTCCCCAGGGAGATGAGCCAAGTCTGCCCTCTTCTCTCCAGTATGAGATTGGAATACAACCTAATGAAATAGCAAAAAGGGGTTGGCCCCTTGGAGATTGGGAGTGGCACTGGCTGCAGATAAATCTATGGCTTGATAGATTTATCTCTGAAACTAGAAACCAAGAAGAAACTACATTTGGTCCTTTTTTTTCTTTTTAACTCTTCCATGTGTTTTTAGTTTTGTTTTTGCCCCTCCCTGCCTCATTGTATTACTGTCACCAAGGCCACCTTGATAGCTCCTCTACAGAAATAAATTTAAACTTGTAGTTCCTAAACCCTGGCTGTTTTCCTAAAACTGTAGTTCCTAAACCCTGACCACCAAGGTCACTTGGAGGCTTAACGAAAAGATTCTCAGGCCTACTCCCAAAGATTTGGATTCAGTGGTTCACAGGTGCAGCCCCAGGAATATGCATTTTCAGTAAAAGCCCTGCACCCTATTGTTGTTGGGCTGATTTGGGGGTGCACTAACCTAAACCACACTTCACCATATAAACCAGCTCATATAATGCAAGATTCTAAAGTATGGCAGTGAAAAAGAAAGGAAGGAAGCAAGTGAGCCAAGACCGAAGGGAGAAGGAGGCCTATGGGTGGTCCACATATAAAAATCCTCTCTCCTTGCCCAGTAATTCTGGAGGGGCTCTTTCATTCAGACGGTGCTGCACTCACTACACTGTTCACCTGGCTGAGGGCTCCCAAAAGTGATGAAACCCATAGCACTGTTTGTGGTTCCTTTCCTCCACTGCAGATGCTTGTGTGGCCTAGTCTTTCTCTTATTCCAGGCCCTCTGCATCTTTCCAACCCTTGGGAAGATGCTCAGCACTTATCTTAGCTACTACTCCAGGAGAGAACCCAGCTGGAACTGGGAGTGCCTCTGCCATTGCCTCAGGCTAAGCCAGCAGCAGCTGCGTGGTTGGGGGAGGGGGCAGACTGCAGCGCTCTACTCAGATTTCCAGCTGGAGGCCATCTTTGGCAGGGCTTTTGAAGGGCATTGCAAGACAGTCTGGTGTGGGCTGAAGGGAGCACAAACAAAGGGTCTAGACGTTCAAGAGCAATGGTCAGCAGTCAGCCCAATTCCTTCTGAAAGGAGCAGAGTCATGCTTTTTGTCTACACTGATCCATAAAATAGACATGTCAAATGTGTAACATAAAAATTCAAGGAAATCTCTATCTAGAACTCAGCTCCCAACAACCTTTTATTCAGCAAACACAGCTCTGAAACAAAAATATTGTTTTAAAAAGGACCTTATTAACCTGCTGATGAGACAAAACGTCCATGTCCAAATCACATAACAGGAAGTTGACCCCTCTGAAGCCCCTAACTTACTCATTCTTACTTTACATGATTCTAAAGCACATTATCTTTTGAATTTCAAGCATGCTGCAAGATAAAGAGGGACCAATGGAGTCAGACATCGTCAAGAATGAGTAGCATTAGTTCAACTTTCAGAATAGAGAAAACCAATAAGTAGCAAGCACTAATGCAAACACTGCTCTTTGGGGCCGTTTAGGGTAGAAATAAACAATCTGATGTATCTCAGTTGACCTAAAAGATAAAAGACATCATAGAATTATAGAAAAATAATTTATCATGATCATAACCTGTAGCTGCTAAGAAAGATTGTGTTATGTTTATGTCCTAATTAAGAATGGTACACGCCCCATGGGGCACCTGGCTGGCTCAGTCAGAGGAGCGCGTTGCTCTTGATCTCAGGGTCCTGAGTTTGAGACCCATGTTGGATATAGAAATTGCTTTAATAAATAAATATATATTTTTTAAATGGTACAAACCCCTTTAGAAAGGCTTTTTTTTTTTTCCAAAATCATTATTTAACAAAAATCTGGTGCTTAAGGAATATGCCTTCAACGTATCTAATATTAACATTTTATTATACATTACTTTCCTTACTAATCCAAGGGGTTGCAGGGAGGGCTCATGATTAATTCGCCCATATGATTAAAAAGGGTATAGAGTCACATGGTATGATATTAACAATAATTTATTGAGCAATTTCTATGTGACAAGTGCTGTTTTAATGTCTGTTACCTAATTTAACAGATAATGGACTCATATAATAATGTGAAGTGCTTAAATTGGAATCCCAACTTGAGGATCTCATCTCTTCTCCTCAGAAAAGAATATTATAATTTTCCATATGTAGAAGTGGAAATTTTGAAGAAACTGAAATATAGAAAACTGACTGGGGTGTGTCAGATATTTGAGGTAGGGCAAGAAATGCAACCCAAAGATCCTGATTAAATCCTTCTCTTTTCCTCAGATTTCACTTCTCCTGTCCTTTGCATACTGAGAAGTCTTCCTCCCCTTTCTCCCTTTCCCCTTTCCCACAATAATACTGCTTCTTTTACCTCCATTGCATCACTAACAGACTTGCTTGTAGGTTAGTGTAACCCCAACTAACAACCATCAAGTAAAATGTTTGGAAAAATCATTTTAAGCCCTTATGATCTCTTAACACACTTTGGAATATTTCCATCACTGTCCATGTAATATGTATTTTCCCCACTGCTTGTCTTTCCTTGCTCTGTACCCATCGGTTAATTGAGTCTCTCCCTTGCGGCATTCCCGTCAATATTTATAGAAGAGGTAGAAGGTATGAATTTTCCTTCTTTGTGCAGGTTCTCTTGATTTGGAAGTTTGCACCCCCCAATGTTACCAGCCCTGCTCTCCACCATCACTTCATCATCCCCACATGGGAAGTTACAAGGACCCCTCACCACTTACTTCTTGAGGTTTCAGATGTTTATCTGCATCACGGTTTCACAAAGTGAACTCTCAATTGCTGTGTTCTTCATGTCGACAAAGTTGCAACTGAATTATATGGGTTATTTGCTTACATCTTTTCAGGTCAGAGAAAAAGAGGTGCTGGTGTAGCAAGGTTCATTCATGTAATAACTCACGGGGCATTTAAGTGTGCATTGTGCTAGGCTCTGGGCTTCCGGGGGTGAACCAAACAGAATCAGCCCCCGTTTCCATGTCAGTTATGTTCTAGATCAGCAATTCTCTGACAGGAGTGACTTGCCTTCTGGGGGTCATTTAGCAATGTCCAGGGACTTTGTTGGTCCTCACAACTGGGAGGGAGGGTGCATGCTACTAATGGGTGGGGTCCGGGAGGCTGCTAAACACTCTGTAATTCACAGGACAACCCCCCACAGCAAAGAATGATCCAGCCCCAAACGTCAAAAGTGCCTAGGTGGAAAAACCATGAGATACAGGAAGGTGACAGAAAATAAATTAGTAAAGTAAAAAATGAACGAGAGAATTTCAGATAATGATAGAGCAGAGTGGCCACTTTCAAGTATGTGCTTTCTTCTCATTTGTCCTCCTGCTGGAGGTGCCTTTTTCTCTTTGCATAAAGCCCCGTCACATGCTAGCCCCTGCCCCAGCTTGAGGTAAGCTAGCATGCTAGATCAGCGTGGAAAGGCTACTTAATTGGACACAAAGGAGGACTGAGTAGAGGGCATTTGAACTGAATCTTCAGTGACTCACAGTGGACCACAGAAGAGCCACTACAGAACATTCCAAACAGAGGAAATAGCTAGCTTAAGGGGCCTAGGGCAGCAATGAATTTAGTGTAAGAAGTAAAAGAGAAAGCCAGGGTGGCTGAAACACTTTGAGCAAGGGGAACAGTATAGGCCATGCTGAGGAGTTTGGACTTTATTGGAAAGCTGTTAGAGGGTTTCAAGCAGCTGAGCAACTAGATCTGCTGTGTTTTTAAAAGACCCTCTGGGGGTTTTTTAACTGAATGGCTCATTCAGTTAAGCATCGGACTCTTGGTTTTAGCTCAGGTTGTGATCTCATGGGTCATGGAATCAAGCCCGGAGCTGGGGAGCCTGCTTGAAGATTCTCTCCTCTGCCCGCCCCCCGGCCCCCACACTGAGTGTGTGCGCGCGTGCTCTCTCGCTCTCTTGCAAATAAATCAATCTTTTAAAAAAAGTTTAAAAGACCCTCTGGCTGCTCAGGAATCCAAGATTTAAAGTTATTTCTTGGGCACACGGGTGGCGCAGTCGATTAAGCCTCAGACTCTTGGTTTCTGCTCAGGTGGTGATCTCAGTCAGGGTCATGTGACGGAGCCCTGCACGGGGCTCTGCCGAGTCTGCTTTGAGTTTCTCTCTCCTCCTCCCTTCCCCCTCCTGCTTGTGCTCTCTCTCTCTCTCAAATACGTAAAGTCTAAGAAAAAAATTTTAAGCTATTCTTCTTCTGTGTCTGGGTTTGCACCTGAAAGAGTTTGGAGCAAAACTATTATATGGACCTAGTTTCCTTTTTATTTATTTTTAAAGATTTTATTTATTAATTTGGGAGAGAGAGAGAAACAGCAAGCCCAAGTGGGGGGAAGGACGGAGGGAGCAAATCCCCAGCAGAGTCTGCAGTGAAACACCGAGCCCAGTGCAGAGCCTGACTCACGACACCAAGGTCATGACCTGAGCCAAAATCAAGAGCCGGCTGCCCAACCAACTAAGCCACCCATGTGCCCCCTAGTTTCTCTCTTAAAAGTCCAATTTGAGCCTGCATTTGGATTAAAAAAAATTCTGTGGAGTATTTCTGCTTCCTCCTTCTCTGTCACGTAAAATGCTCTCAGTACGGTGATCGAGTAGAAGACTTCCAAGAAACCATCCAGGCGAACGGAGGCAGAGAAGACTTGCTGTCCTCTCTGTGCTTTTCACAGTTGGAATTTTCTGAGTCTAAGCTCCTAATCCAAAGCTTTGGGTTTTGGAAAGGACATGCAACAGCTGAATTATTCAGCAGCAATCCAACCAGCAAGGGAGGGAGGAGAAGTGAGCTGGTGCTTTGTTTTGTTTTTTTTTTAAGTTTTTACTTAAATTCCAGTCAGTTAATATACAGTGTGGTATCAGTTTCGGGTGCAAATTTAACAAGAGAGAGAGAAAGTATCTCCCTGGTGTGCATTCAAGAAGCACATGCCGCTCAGTAGAAGTTCCCAACCCTTACCGTGCATCCAAGTCTCCTGGGGACCTTGTGACACAATGTCGAGGTCATTGTGCAATGACACAATGTCACAGTGCAGAAGTCCCCATGCTGGGACTTCACCCCAGAACAAACGAATCAGAATCAGCTGGGGGACAGGCCTGGGTCTGTAACGCGTCGTCAGGCTTGAGAACCCTTGCTTTGTGGGAGTCTCACTGCATTTCAGCTGGCTCAGAGATGTTGGATATGTCACCTTTCAGGATAGCATCGGGCAGCTGGAGAATGATCTGCGGAACACCAAGAGTGAGATGGCACGCCACCTTCGGGAATACCAGGACTTGCTCAATGTCAAAATGGCTCTTGATATTGAGATAGCCGCTTACAGGTATTTCAAAGGGCACATGCCCCCCCCCCCAAGCAGCTCCAGCCGCCTGCGGCAATGCCCCCCAAATACGTGGATGAGTGGTTCTATAGTCTCTCTGATTTCTGATGGGCGAGAAGGGATGAAGAGAGTTGTCCTCACCCCCTTCCAGGAGAATTGACTCCTCTGTCCCTCAATTTATTTCTATCCCAACTCCACCTTACTGGTCCTGGAGTGGTCTCCCTGCCTCTGCTGGGATTGAAGGAGATAACGTGAGTATCCAGAGGCTGCAATAAAACCCATCAGATTCTAACTTTTAAAAAATAGGGCTTACACAACATAGAACGTCCTAATAGGCGAGGTATCCCACTGGATTTCTTCTCCAACAATGTTCAAGTAAACATTTGCCTTAAAAAAAAGGTAATAACAGCAGCTACTATTTTTTGAATGGCTACCATGTTACAGGCACTATATCAGATACTGTATTTAAATGTTTTAGTATCCAGTCATATTATTTCCATTTTGAAGACGAAGAAACTTGAACCACAGACTGTGTAATGGTGCTGGTAGAGGGAAGAGCTCAGTTTCAATCCTGATCTGAGAATTCTTTTTCTTTTAAATTAAGTTTCTGATTCTAAAGAAAAGATGATAAACATTATTAGAGATAAGAGAAGGCATTGGGGCCACTGCTATGATGCTGGTTAAGCTAGGCTGAGAAAAAGTCTGGTATCAGTTGGATTAGCTGGTTTTTGAAGTTGCTGTTTCCATTTTGTTTGTACTCCTCTATGTTGAAAAAAATACAAATCTCATATTCAGGCTGAATGAGGCAGCTCCTTCTTCCTCTTTGGACTTCTCATCTCCTCATCTCTATTGCACTTGAGGTTCTAATTAGTAAAATTACTTCTCCCTAGAGCTTTGTAGATGCTGAAGTGCCAGAAATGGGTGTGATGAGGCCAAAGGGAAATTGTACAAAAATTCCTTTTTGAATATATTCGTGAATAGAGTAGGTTTCCCTTTGACAGTGCTTTAAACACAGCTGATGCTAAAGATGTGTGAGTGTGTATGTGTGCACGTCCCTGCATGTACGTGCCCATGTGTATGCATGTGCTAGGTAAACTCCAAGTCTTTGAACCTTGGAAGTCAATATTTATTGGTCTCAATTTCACAAAGAAACTTGCAGAGTCTTACGGAATCTTTCTAAAATGAATAGGAGCTGGAGGGTTAAGTTCTTTTTAAAAAAAAAAGTTATAAGTTGACGTCCTAAAATTTTTTCTCTGTTGGATTTACAGGAAACTGCTGGAAGGCGAGGAGACACGTTTTAGCACCAGTGGATTAAGCATTTCAGGGCTGAATCCACCCCCTAATCCAGCTTATCTGCTCCCACCTAGAATCCTCAGTTCTACAACCTCCAAAGTCTCATCCACTGGGATGTCTCTTAAGAAAGAGGAGGAAGAGGAGGAGGAGGCTTCTAAGGCAGCCTCTAAGAAAACCTCCCAGATAGGGGAAAATTTTGAAGAAATACTGGAGGAGACAGTAATATCTACTAAGAAAACCGAGAAGTCAATTATAGAAGAAAGCACCACTTTAAGCCAAAAAATATAATTCTATCACTTAAAAAAAAAAAAAAGTTAATGCTTAAGAGGGGATAATATGCATTTGACTTGTTAAAGAGCCTATTCCTGAACCAAAACACCTGTCACCACTAGAAAATGTCTTTAAGGCTTCAGTCTCCTATTTAGCATTGAACACTCCACTTTCTCTAATAAGACAACCGCCCCTTAGGTTGGAGCAAAGTGCAGTCCTAGAGCAAATCACAGAGGAGTTATCTGAGAACTCAGCTTTCTCACCTAAAGCTCAGGCTTCACAGCGTTAGATGATTCCAGTACAGAGGAAGTACAAACTAAGGTGCTAAATCTGTGATCATCATCATTTGCTGTGAATTGAAATTAAAACTTACATTCGCTCACTATCCCCAGACCTCACCCGGCTATATAGTCTCATTCTAGGTACCTAAACCATAAGATCACTGCCAAAGATAAACCAATGGTCCACATCCAACAGCACTCCGACAAAACTGCTTCACAAGTGATAGGTGTTTGTTGAATAGATATTTCCTCCTTCCCCTCACAATTCCATCCTTCCTTTTCTTCCATTCAGGAGGAAAAAAAAAGGCTAGTGTACTATTCTTCCCCTTTAAACACAGTTAGGTTCTTCTCAAAAGAACTTACCCCCTTTAGCTCTCTTTGTTCAATGGGTAAAATTAGATGCATGTTGACCATTTCTGTGATTCGTGTAATGACTTCTCCCTGCCCATTTCACGTCCTTCCAATTCTGTAAGTGAAGAAAAATGGCAGTGATGAGTTTTAAGGGTTGTCCCCAACAAATAAGGAAAAGAGTCCCTAGATTTTAGGCTTTCTGCTTCTTCAAATCCATTTAATTGGGGCGGGGGGTGGAGTATGAAGAATGTAGTTGTTCACTTTAGAAACACAGTCATAGTGCCCCGAGCTGTGATTAAGCTGATGTTAGGTTTAGTAGTAGAAGCTAGAGGAGGTATTTGTGTGAATGGAAAAAGCCGAGGTCTCATTGATCTGTGTGAGTTCATTTGTGGTGACCTAGAATTAGCTGTTTCAGGCCCTTACCCTTAGAGCCCACGTAGCCCCCTTCCCACGGTCTCGGTCCTAAAGAGGCCTTGCTTTCACTCTCCTTTGCCTTTTAAGAGTGCTAAGTAATTATGTCCTCACGAGGACACAGTGCTACTGCCCAAAAGTAAAAGGAATCACTTCTGGTCAATCAACACCACCAGCAAACATAAAAAAGAAATCTTTCTCTTTTCTGAAAGAGCCCTGCCCCACAGTTTTCCCATTGCTGCATGGCTGGTGCGGTCTCCTTTCCCTGCTGGAGAGGCAGCGACGCTCAGGCTAGAGAAGGGCACACGTGCTCCTCCTCGTGTGCGAGGAAGGAGGAGAGTCTGCTTCTCACCTGCCCGACCCTGTAGTGGCCACCTTGCCCCATCTTCCACATGGGCCAAGTTTGATGTAGGGCTAGGTCTCTCCTGCAGTCCCTTTCGCCAGACCTAAGAGTGTCTCTGTCACGCACCTCCCCTGAAAGTGCTCTTGTGATGCTGTTACTGAACTTTCTTCTCCGAGGACCTGCTTCAGTGGTTCAAGGAACTGACTAGAAAGATACTTTCTCTTCCTCCTTTCCCTCACTCCATCCCTGTCTACTCCCCACACTTACTGTAACACATTAGTAAGATAAGAATTAAAAGTTACACGAATCCCACCAACTTAACTTGTTCTGTGGTTTTTGCGGCTACCGTTGAGAAAAGTGCTATTTGGGGGGGCTCCTGGCTGGTTTAGTTGGTAAAGCATGTGACTCAGTCTCAGGGTCATGAGTTCAAGCCCCATGTTGGGCCTAGAGCTTACTTAAAAAAGAGGTGCCTGGGTGGCTCAGTCAGTCAAGCATCCACATTTACAGTTTTTGTTTGTTTGTTTTTTTCCCTTGCCAAGGCTTTGGAGCTCTGTAGTCTGCGTGTGTTCATACTGTCTGAAACACATAATGCACTAAGTGGACAGTCTATGGCAGGGAGTGGAGAAATCAAACAAATGATGCAAGACAATATATTCTGTGCCTGGATAATGATTCAACTAGCTTAACTTGAACATCTCTGAGGACGAAGTGGCAGAACGTATATTACAAAAAGTAGTTCAAAACAGTAAGAATCTTTCCTCTTTTTTAAAAGATGGGTTTAAGGGTGCCTGGGTGGCTCAGTTGGTTAAGCAACTGCCTCAGGTCATGATCCTGGAGTCCCAGGATCGAGTCCCATATCGGGCCCCTTGCTCCGCGGGGAGCCTGCTTCTCCCTCTGACCTCTCCCCTCATGCTTTCTCTCTCTCTCTGAAATAAATAAAATAAAAATAAATCTTTAAAAGATGGGTTTATACTTCTGCAGAACCCATATGTTCAAGTAGCCCATAGGCAGCAGTGGTAGAATTTTCCTCTACTGTAATGATTCTTAACCTTTTATGGATTACAGACCCCTTGGAGAAAGCTATGGACACTTTTCCCAGAAAAATCCACACACAAAGCTTTGTACATATCAAGGGGCTTGGCGTTCCTTGTTGAACCATCTACCCCCGGTGTCCGGAAGTCCATGGACTCCCAAGTTGGGATCCCCTAATGCCATGTCAGGTTCCGGGATGGAGACCAAATGAGGGGAATACACTGATGTGGGTATCAAGCTGGAGCTTGCTGAACCCTGATGGATATTGTCATTCTCAGTGCCTCTGGCTAAGATCGCTGGCGTGCCACTCAAAGATACGTTGATCGTACTGCTTGGGAAAAGAGATGTTAGTCCCCCACCAACAATGAGAGTTTTATAACAATTAAACATCTTTGAGGACCTATTAAGGAACGATAATAGTCTCATCAATACATGGATTTGAAATATAAATATTGGTTGCCACTTCTAAGAATACCATTTCATTAATAGATCCTTCTAAAGGCAAAACTGCCATCCTTTTATTACATTCATATAATTTCTAGCTCTTATTGGCACCCCTATTTTCACTGAGTTGCCACTAATTGCCATGAGCTCATTTACCAAGAATTAAAAGCATCTTAAGGAGTTGATAAATTATTAAATCAGGACGGTTACAGTAACAAGGAAACAGCATTCAGAATCATAAGGCAGGAAGGGAAGGGGAGGTAAGCAACACCAACGGTTAATGACAGACCAGGACACCCCAGTGAGTCTGTGAGATTGCGGGGAAGCCTGTCTGCAAAGCACATTAGTGATAGCCGATGATGACTTTCCGATTCATCAGATAATGAGATTCCCCTGCATCCTAAGACTAATAGCAGCTCTGATTGATTCAGTGCCTGCCTACAACGTGTCAGACACTGTAGCAGGCAGTAAAGAGAATTATCTCATTGAAACCTCACAACCACTCTTTAGGTAGTATTTGTAGACCCATTTTACAAATAAAGAAACAGAGCCTTGGAATGACAAAGTTAAATCCTTGTCTAATGTCACAGAATAGGAGAGCTGGGACTTGAGCCTTGTCTTCGGACTGCAGTACCTGCTTCTCTTTCCTATATTGCCTCTCTACATAAAAGAAAGTTCTCTCACTTGAGGGAGTAAAAATCTTTATTTTTCTCCTTTTTCCGCCTCTTCCCCACTGGGTTTTACTGCCCCAGAAACGTTTGATAACACCAAGTCCCATAGTCAAATTGCTACACTTTGCAGACTTCCTGAACCTATTAGCTTCCTGCATTGCTGTGAGGTCGTGACAGCTCAAAACTGGGTTCTGAGCCCATCTAACTGAGTCACCTCTTACTGAAGACTAAACAGAACTGGGTGCTATTACCTAATTTTTAAAAAGGAGTTTTACGGGGCACCCAGATGGCTCAGTCATTAAGCATCTGCCTTCAGCTCAGATTGTGATCCCAGGGTCCTGGGATGGAGCCCCATGACGGGCTTCCTGCTCTCCCACTCCCCCTGCTTGTGTTCCCTCTCTCCCTGTGTCTCTCTTTGCCAAATAAGTAAAGTCTTCAAATTAAAAAAGGATGCTTTTTTTATTTTAAAGATTCTATTTATCTATTCATGAGAGACAGAGAGAGAGAGAGAGGTGCAGAGAGAGAAGCAGGCTCCCCACTCAGCAGGGACCCCAATGCGAGACTCGATCCCAGGACCCTAGGACAATGACCCAAACC
>CM053617.1:48957803-48981879 GCA_028646535.1 Procyon lotor | reverse complement strand
CCCCCATTCAGCAAATATTTCTGAGTGCAAGGCACTGAACTAGGTTCTACGTATAAGGCAGATATGGCCGGTCTCCATGAAACTGGAATCCTAGCAAGACAAATAGAGATTAAACAACTAACCACACAGTTAATTAGTAATATAACTGTGACAAGTGCTCTGAAGGAGAGTACAAGTTACTGTGGGGCATGTAACAAAAGGCCTGACTTATGCTGATGATGCTCAAATCCTTATTTCCAATGTCCAACTTTAATCTCACATCTCTACCTGCCTATTGGACATCTCATCAATGCTCGCTGGTCTTCAAGTACTGTATATCTAAAAGTGAACTCATCTAGCCTTTAGCCTCCCCACCCCAACCCAGTTCTTGATGTTGACTTTTCTGTCCTACCCCTGTTCCTCCACTTATGCAATTCTTTCTTCCTGGTATTTCTTCCTCTGCCCCTATTTCAACTGTTGAAATCTTTAAGGCTCAAATGCCACCCCCATGTAGCCTTCCCTGCTACTTCAAATGTAAGGTGATGCTTCCCTCCCCTGAACTCAACTCCTCCTACCCAGAGCCTTTTCAATACTCACATGACTCATAATGACCTACCATCTTCTGCTGTTAATTATTTATGTGCTTGTCTAAATTTAACTAAAAATCCCTTGAGCACAACTCTTCTATATCTGTGAATCTCTCTCAGCATCTATCACAGTCTTAAACACATAAGGTGCAAAAAAAGTAGTTGAAGGGGCGCCTGGGTGGCTCAGTCGTTGGGCGTCTGCCTTCGGCTCGGGTCATAATCCCGGAGTCCTGGGATCGAGCCCCGCATCGGGCTCCCCGCTCTGCGGGAAGCCTGTTTCTCCCGCTGCCACTCCCTCTGCTTGTGTTCCCTCTCTCACTGTGTTTCTCTCTGTCAAATAAATAAAATCTTAAAAAAAAAAAAATATTAAAAAAAAAAAAAAGGTAGTTGAAAATTCTTTTCTGGGGGGCGCCTGAGTGGCTCAGTAGATTAATTAAGCCTCTGCCTTTGACTCAGGTCATGATCATTTTTCTCTGAGGTTCTGAGATTGAGCCCCACATCAGGCTCTCTGCTCAGCGGAGAGTCTGCTTCTCCCTATTCCTCTCCCTCTGACCCTAACCCTGCTTATACTCTCTCTCAAATAAATAAATAAAATATTTTTTAAAAATTCTTTTTTGTACAACCACTTGGGAAGACTCTTTGGCATGACGCCACAGGTCAACCCATAAAAGAAATCAATAGATTTGACTTCATCAAAATTAAAAAAAAAATGTTTGCAAAAGACCTTATTAAGAAGATAAGAAGAAGATAATGATGAAAAGACAAACCATAGACTGGGAGAAAATGTTTGCAAATCATATCCCACAAAGAATTTGTATCCATAATATATAAAGAACTCTAAACACAGTAAGAATCATTCCAGTTAGAAAATGGGCAAAAGGGGTGCCTAGATGGCTCAGGTGTTAAGCGTCTACCTTTGGCTCAGATTGTGATCCCAGGATCCTGGGATTGTGCCCCGCATCAGGCTCCCTGCTTGGCGGGAAGCCTGCTTCTCCCTCTCCCACTCCCCCTGCTTGTGTTCTCTCTCTCACTATGTCTCTCTCTGTCAAATAAATATTATAAAATCTTAAAAAAAAAAAAAAAAAAAGAAAATGAGCAAAAGATTTGAACAGACTTTTACCAAAGGGAATATAGAGATGGCAAATAAGTGTACGAAAATATGTTGAAATCACTAGCCATTAGGGAAATGTGAGTGGGAACCTCAGTGATATATACTATCCACCTCCTGGAGTGGTTCAAACAAAATATTGACAATATGAACTGCTTACAAGGATTCAGAGCATCTGGATCTCTTATCTATAGGATTGTAAAATTGTACAGCCACTCTGGAAGACACTTGGCTGTTTCTTATAAAGTTAAACATAAACTTACCACATGACCCAGCAATCTCACTCCAGAGTATTTAGCCTAGAAAAAAATGAAAACTGGGGCACCTGGGTGGCTCAGCCGGTTAACCAGCTGCCTTAGGGTTAGGTTGTGATCTCAGGATCCCTGGATTGAGCCACACATCAGACTCTCTGCTCACCAGGGAGTCTGTTTCTCCCTCCGCCCCTTCCCACCCAACTCGTGCTCTCTCTCTCTTTCTCAAATAAATAAAATCTGGGAAAAAAAAAAAGGAAAATGAAAACCTACAAAAAATCTGTACATGAATATCCATAGCAGCTTTCTTTTTTTTTTTTTTTAAAGATTTTATTTATTTATTTGACAGAGAGAGATCACAAGTAGGCAGAGAGGCAGGCAGAGAGAGAGGGGAAGCAGGCTTCCCGCTAAGCAGAGAGCCCAATGCGGGGCTCGATCCCAGGACACTGAGATCAGGACCTGAGCTGAAGGCAGAGGCTCAACCCACTGAACCACCCAGGTGCCCCTATAACAGCTTTCTTGATAATAGACAAAAACAG
Organism: Procyon lotor; assembly: GCA_028646535.1. Classification (NCBI taxonomy): domain Eukaryota; kingdom Metazoa; phylum Chordata; class Mammalia; order Carnivora; family Procyonidae; genus Procyon; species Procyon lotor. The sequence continues at coordinate 48,979,415 of CM053617.1, read as the reverse complement.
GAAACAACCCAAATATTCTTCAACAGATGAGTGGATAAACCAATGTAATACTGTCCAATGTAATACTACTTAGTATTGAAAAGAATCAACTATTAAAACAATTAAAATTTAAAAATGAATCAACTATCAGATAATTCTCAACAACTTGGATGAATCACAAGGGCATTGTGCTAATCTCAAAATGTTACATAACACATGATTCCATTTGTGAAACATTCTCAAAGTGACAAAATTATAGTGATGGAGGACAGATTTGTGGCGGATGGATTATGGTTTGAGGGAGGATGTCACTATGAAGAGTTAACAAGGGTTTTTTTTTTTTTTCATGGTGATGGAGCAGTTGTTACTCAAATATATACATGTGAAAAATTCATAGAATGAGGGGAAGAGAGAAACTGAGAAACCTAGTGAAATCTAAATAAGATCTGTAGTTGAATTAATTTGCTGTGTCAGTGTCATTTCCCTGGTTTTGATAATGTACTATGGTTATATAAGATGTTATCATAGAGAGCAAGCTGGGTGAATGATACCTGGGAACTTTCTGTACTATTTTTGCAACTTCTTGTGAGTCTTAAACTATTTCAAAGTAAGAAATAATTCTTTGGGAAAAAATATATATAAATAGGCAAATGTTCTTTGGAGATACATGCTGAAGTATTTTGGGTTGCAATGTCATGGTTTATATAACTTAGTCTCAGATGGTTTAGCAAACACACACACACAGGAGATAAAGCAAATGTGGCAAAAAATTAACAGTTGGTGAATACAGGTGTTTATTTTATTAGCCTTGTGACTTTTCTCTAGGTTTGAAATTTTTCAAAATAAAAAGTTAGGAACATTGGTTAATATATAGATGGATAGGTAGATAAAGTAAGCAAAAAAAAAAAAAAGAAGGGAAGGGCACCTGGGTGACTCAGTTGATTAAGCATCTGACTCTTGATTTTGGCTCAGATCATGATTTCAGGATTGTGGATTCAAGCCCCACATCGGATTCTGTGCTGGTTTTGGAACCTGCTTAAAATGCTCTTTCTTGGGACGCCTGGATGGCTTAGTCAGTTGAGCATCTACATCCGACTCAGGTCATGATCCCAGGACCCTGGGATTGAGTCTTGCACCAGGCTCCTTGCTCAGCGGGGAGCCTGCTTCTCTTCCCCTGCTCCCCCTGCTTGTTCTCTCTCTCTCTGACAAATAAATAAAATCTTTAAAAAAATAAAAAAGATTCTCTTTCTCCCTCCCCCTCTGTCCTGCCACCCCTCTCAAATAATAAATTAAAAAAAAAAAAGAAAGTGTCACCCAAATCTAGGATTGAACCAATGACCTTCAATCTAATGCTCTCCCAGTTTCATCTAATTTGAAGTCTTCTCCTCCCTCCTTTCTGCCCAAAAGTAGGAAAATCCTGCTTTTTGTAGAGTAACAGAAAAAGGTCAGAATTCACACTTTGTTGGGAGTATTTTAAGTGCTACTCTGAGTTCTTGGTGTTATTCTAGTCATTTAACAAACATTTACTGAACCTTGGCTCTATGCCAGCTGCTAGAATTGCAACAATGAATGTAGAAGTGATAAAAAGTATCACTATTCTCGGATTAAATTTTTATTAATATAGAATCATATGCACCTTATAAACTATTCTGCAGCTTTTTAAAAATGTCATTAATTGTGGCCATTTTCCCATAGCAGGTGTCTTGATCTATTTACTTCTTTCTGCAATTCAGTGTAGTGCATGGGTGTGCCATAATTTATTTATTCAGTCTCTTGTTGGACTTATTTGTTTTGTTTGTTTGTTTGTTTTAGTTTCTCCCTAAGAAAAACACTCTAAGTTAAAAAAAACAAAACAAAACACTCTACGTTTTAAAAAGAAAGAAAAAGAAAATACATTACCTGAATGAAATCCAGCTTCCATTTCTACTTTGCCTTAAGCAGTCAAACCAACCAACATTTATTGAACACCTACTGTGTGTCCAGCTGCATGTTTGGTGCAGTTTGGGTCTGTGTAGAAGACATGAGACATGGTTGCTATTCCTAAGGAACTTGCAATTAGTTGGAGAGTTATGGCTAGCTTGAGTTCCTAACCTAAGGACTACCATTAGGCAGTATATATTTGACTGCAAACCATATGTGCTAAGAACTCAGAGGGAAACCCATCCCCTCTCTGTGTCTGGTTTTAGACTAGTTATTTTTTCACCGAAGTTTCTTTAGCCTTGATGAAAAGATGCTTGCCTGAGCATATAATTAAGGCAGGTAAGGAGGATCATGCTTCAAACTCTCTGGAGAAGAAGGTATGTTTTTAGCAAAGACACGTGAAGTAATGTGACATCAGGCTAAGTCCTACTTTCAGTTTTCTTCTGTTCATAAAAAATTAAACTATTTCTATCTATATAGAAGATTAAAAAATAAAGAGCTATGAGTCCATTGGTATGGCTCAGTTGATGGCGATACATTAATCTATGTGGTTGTAGTTTTGCATATAAATTTGTGTTTACACAGTTTGGCATTGCATTATTTGACACACAAGGTTTTTTTGTTTTTGTTTTTTTTTCTTTTCACTGGTGCCATGTTTTTGCTTAAGACATTCGGGCTATCTTTGTAGCAATTCTTTTTTTTTTTTATTAACATATAATGTATTATTTACCCCAGGGTACATGTCTGTGAATCATCAGGCTTACTTGGTAGCAATTCTTATTTAAAAATAAAATCAAAATAAAAATTTCTAGGTAAAAAAAAAAGGTTTCTGTATTTTGGCCTCATCAGTCTCTCTGTGCTTAAGCCTATTCAAAAGGATCTGTGGATTTGTGTAATTCTCTCTCTCTCTCTCTCTCTCTCCTTTCCCCTTCCCAGAATTATCTGTTCATCCACCTCTTCTAAATCTGAGTTAAGGCTGAACCAGTGTTGTGAAGCCCCCTTCCCCGCTCCCAGCCTACTAAAAGTGCCGCTCAGTGACACTTCAGCACCTTGGACAGCTCTCCAGCCTTCCTCCTGTGGATACCTCCTTACTAGACTTCGTAGAATGTCAGAATGGAATCGAATTTGAGAAACCATTTAGTCCACCGCTGCCTTTTGCTGATGCCCAGGGAAAGGATCCCAGTCAGCAGATATTTCAGGATTATTAACAATCTGGCTGTGGGAGATACAAAGGGCTTGGAGGCCTCTCTTTATTCCAGCATTTCTTATATCTACATGTCTGCTGATGCCTAAAAATATCTTTCAGTTCTAGTCAGCAAACTTAAACAGATCAAGCTTTTCCTTCCATGGAAAGAGATATGGCCTAAAGACAGGTATACTCTGGGAAGGGGAACGAGGGACTTTAGTTTGAACGAAAAAATAATCCCTCCTAAGGGCTGGTCTCCACAGGGACTAGAGGAAGAGAGAACAGCAGAACACTGGGGACCCAAAAGGGGCTAGAGAGGGAATGGCAGAATGAAGTGGAGAAGAGGGGCATTCAGTGAAGTCTGCTTTCTGAAGGCAGATGTGGTGAGCTTCACAATGTTCACACCAGTGTGCCCTGAGCATATAAAGGAAAAGCCTCACTCTTTCCTAAAATGAGAATACACAAGGGGTGCCTGGGTGGCTCAGTGGGTTAAAGCCTCTGCCCTCAGCTCAGGTCATGATCTCAGGATCCTGGGATCGAGCCCTGCACCAGACTCTCTGCTCAGCGGGGAGCCTGCTTCCCCCTCTCTCTCTGCCTGCCTCTCTGCCTACTTGTGATCTTTCTCTTTGTCAAATAAATAAATAAATAAAATCTTTAAAAAAATAAAATGAGAATACACTTTCCTAAAATGAGGATACAGAGAGAAACCTGTTGTCTCCTTTCCAAATATGCATAGCAAGTAACCAGACCATTTTCCAAAGATGTTTATGTAATGTTTTAATACGTTTTTCTTCCTTGTTCTTCACAATAGACTGAGAAAGGGTTTTATTATCTGTTTTTCAAATGAATATACCAAGAAGTTGGGTAACTTGCCTAAAGTGACACAGGTAGAAAATGGCAGAGTGGAGTCTTGAACCCAGTTTCTCTGACGCTAAGCTGCTGTTCCTTCCATCATACTGCATTCCCTAATGGATTTTTGTGTGTGTGGTAAAATATGCATAACATGAATTTTACTAATTTAAACAGTTTTAAATGTACAATTCAGTGGTGTTAAGTACTTTCACAATGTTGTGTAATCATTGCCACTAGATAGTAGCCACTATTTCTAAAACCTTTTCATCATTCCAAACAGAAACTTTCTTTTTTTTTTTAAATATTTTATTTATTTATTTGACAGAGAGAGAGAGATCACAAGTAGGCAGAGAGGCAGGCAGAGAGAGAGGGTGAAGCAGGCTCCCTGCTGAGCAGAGAGCCTGGTGTGGGGCTCGATCCCAGGACCCTGAGACCATGCCCTGAGCCGAAGGCAGAGGCTTTAACCCACTGAGCCACCCAGGCGTCCCCAAACAGAAACTTTATAACCATTAAGCAATAACTCCCCAATTCCCCCAGACCCCAGGCCTTGGTAACTTCTATTCTACATTCTGTCTCTTTGATTTTGATTATTCTAGGTACCTCATGTACGTGGAATGATACCATATTTATTCTTTTGTGTCTGAATTATTCTTTTCGGCATAATGTTTTCAGGATTCATCCATGTCGTACATGTATTAGAACTTCATTTCTTCCTATAGCCTAATAGAGTCTTGTGGTTGCAAAGGACAAATTCACTCAGGCCACCGAAAGTAATGAGGGGTGATTGTAAACAACCTTAGAGAACAAGGGAAGGCAGTAATCTCAGCAACAGGGCTAGAAGTTCAGGAATAGTATGACTGGACTTATTGGGGACTTAAAAGCAGTTTGGAATCTAAGCAGCACAACTCTAAGGACCCAAATATCTCATTGCCCCCTTAATGGCAGGAATTTGCTAATTTTCTGATACTCGACCATTTTGCCAACTCAGTGATATTCTGCTTCCACAGCTTCTCTATGGTTTGGCACTACCAACTACCTACTTCTCACTCTTTGAGAGGCAGCAGTCAGGCTTTTGTTGACTCCAGATTTCTGCTATTTCAAGGACATGCCATCTTTTCCCTGTGCCCTTCGTTTCCTGTGCCTACTGTCGGCTGTATCTTCAAAAATCTTCAAAAATCTCTTTTTCTGATTGGCCTGGTTAATCGCCGATCATCTCATATCATACCACTTTATAAGGCACCTGCATGCCTAAGAAATTAGCTGCCCTTAAGTCAAACATCTTCCCCTTCTCTGATCAATGGTGACCAGGGTGATAAGTCCCATGCTGTTGAATCTGGCTTTTAATGATAAAGGCCTGCTTCTCTTGGAAGGAGGTTGGAAGCATAGCAGGCAGGTGCCCAGGAAGTCACTGACATCATCCTTCCAGATCAGCTCTCCTGTGCTGTGCTATGAGGCTGCCCATTGGACTACAACCCTATATGGCCTGTCTTTACTTCTGTGACTTCACAAGTCATGGAGCACAGGTATATATTCTGAGTTAATGTGTACTATGCAGATATTTCTGCACAGATTTTTTTAAATTATGTAAAATAATTGCCATATGGTGATATGTAGTTTGGAGTTGCTTGAAATATCCCCAGCTTATTTCAAGCTGCCTACTTACAGTTTCTGAATGAGGTTGTTTCTCTAAAGACTGAATATCTGTTTTCAGTTCTTTTGCCAAGTCTACAGTAACAAGAAGATAGAACACAGGTGTGAGCAAACGCATGCAGTGGGTTCCCCTTACCATAAACTGTCATAAAAAGGACTGAATTATGGGGATAAGGCTATTCCTAGTTTGTGACTGTGACAGAGAATTTAGTGCTTACCAAACAGCCCATAAGAATTTCATGCCCACTTTCTTCCCACTACATTTCCCAATCTCTCTTGCAGTTAGGCTGGGACATGTGTCTAATTCTAGCCAAAGGTTATAAGAGGAAGTGATACATATCCTCCATACTTTCTCCTCCTGGAAGGTACAAGTTGGGTTGGCCAAACCTACAAGAGCAGACTGGATCCCTGAATCATTGTTTGGAATGGCGCTGCTCTGGGGAGCCTCCAGGCTCACAGTGGACTTTTTGTGAGTAGAAAAGAAACTTCTGTGGAGACTGGGGACTGACTGTTACTGCAACATAGCCTAGAGTCACCTTGACTAGTATGACTAGTAAGTAACAGTGTGAGCTTGGGCAAGTAACAGTGTCCTCAGTTCTCATCTTCCTCTTCTAAAACATAAGAGTTGTCCCAGGTAATCTCAAAGGTCACCTTCTAAGGTTCTCTGATTCCTAATTGACCATGTCATGTTGCAAGGTTTTCTGTCTACTTCTTTCCATTCTTACTGCTGTTGATGTATATTATTTCTCACTTGATCATTCTAGAAGCCTTCTGATTGTCCCCAATGCTCATGCATTTCATCCCTTCCACTTCCTCAGTATAAATTACATCACCTTCTTCCTCAAAAGCCTTCACTACTTAGTCACTACCTGCTGAACAAAGAATATATGATGTCTGATATTTGAAGTCCTTGATAGGAACGCCTCGGTGGCTCAGTCGGTTGAGTGTCTGCCTTTGGCTCAGGTCATGATCCCAGGGTCCTGGGATCCCAGGGAGCCTGCTTCTCCCTCTGCCTGCTGCTCTCCCCACTTGTGTGCTCTCTCTCTCTCTCTGACAAATAAATAAATAAATAAATAAATAAATAAATAAATAAAATCTCGAAGTCCTTGATAATCTATGGTTGTTTATCTGTGCAGAGCTCTCTTCCCTCACCTATACTGTGGGTTCCTTGAGGTCTGGTGCGATGCATGTCTGATTCAGTTTATAGCCTCCCACACAGCTAGTTCCTATTGAAGTAGAAAGTCATATATTTCCAAACTAGGAATGAGGCTCTAATAAAATGATAGAAACCATCAAATGAATTTCATTGATGACGTTTGCCAGTGGTATGCCTGTGTTCTGCACAGTGGTAACATGCAGAACGTGTGTATGTTAAAATGCAGAATATGTGTGTTAAAATCCACATCCAAAGATGATTGAAAACCATCTGAAAGGCATTGTGCAGTAAGGGAGGTAAGGGAGTTACAAAGACGTAAGGCAAGCTCCCTGGCCTCCAGGGAATGAGAGGTGGGGAAATGTGTGCGGGAAGCAGACTGCTTCAGACTGCAAAGAAGCCCTTAAAGTGGCTGCCTAGAGATCACAGCAGAAGGGAACTGGTTGTTTGGGTTGGCCCTGGAAACAGCCCTTCTTCAAAGAAGTGCTGTGACTCAGACCCCACTGGTTTCACCCCTGTAATGCCATGGGGGACATCTGCTGGGCCTGTGACACAGGCAGGAGAAGACAAGTGGACTCAGAATGGAGGAAAGAAAGAGGAAGAGAAGGAAAGGGAAGAAGAAAATAATAGTAAGGAAAGTTCACGACCAAAGAACCTAACATCTACATCCTACGTCTTAGTTCAAAAAGCATTTTCATGAGAATTCTGTGAGATGGCTGTTGATTTTTTATTCTGCTGATGAGAAAAAAAAGTGTGAGAGTTCAAGAGGCTTGCTCAAGGTCACAAATCGAGGTTTCTGACTCAAAACCTTGTCCTGTGTTCTCATTTGTCTCTCCAACAAGAGAAAGTACTATAATTCCCGTACCGTGAAGTAAATTATGATGGTTATTATATGTAAACAAAATTATAATAGGTAAATATGATAGTGATGGATTATGACCCAAAGAATAAATAAATATCTGTGGACCCGTACTTATTTTTTTATTTAAATTCAGTTAATTAACATACAACATATTATTAGTTTCAGAGCTAGTGTTCAGTGATCCATCAGTCTTATATGATACCCAATTATGAGCCAATACTTACATAATTAAAAGATTGAATAAATAAGTGGGGACGAAGGGACAGATCTCCCTCATAGAAGGATTTCAATTAACACATGGAACACCGCAGTAATAATTGCTGCAAGCAAGATCTGCTGGTGAAGCTAATATTAGTGGGCAAAACTTTAAGGAGAAGCAAGATATTTGCATAGCTTCAAAATAGAGTCCCCCGAATATTTATTATCTGTTTTTAAACATACGTCCAAAATGCTTTGATATTCCTTTCTCCACAACCTAGACCTTAATTCCCCTCCCCCCACGTGGGCTAGGTTTAGTGATATGCTTCTAATAAATATAGTTGGAGTCAGCAAAGAGCCAGATAGGATCTACATTAATCTGTGAGCCATACAATCTCTTTTCCAACAGTTCACCTCTGCCACTGTAACATGAAAGCAGCCACAGAAAATATGTAAACAAATGAGTGGCTGTGTACTTTATTTAATCAAATAAAGTTAAATAAAACTTACTTACAAAACAGGCAGCGGACTGGGTTTGGCCTTCCAGCCATAGTTTGATGATCTCTGGAATAGCATATGGAAAAGAAAATATAATAACTTTGCAGTGGAGAAACCTTGCAGAAACTGCCTTAACCAAGTGATCAGGTTAACATTACCAATAATGAGTCATATTGAAGTGATGTCAGTGAAACAGAAGAGTAAGGAACTCCAAAAGTTCATCCCTTCATAATAGCAACAAAAATGTGGCAAAAACTGTCAGAATCAACTTTTTCAGAACACTGGACACTAATAGGCTTGTAAGTAGTAATGAGATTAAATCAATCATCAAAAAACTCTCAACAAAAAAGACAAAAGCCCAAGACCAGATGCTTTCACTGGTAAATTCTATTAGATATTTAAAGAAGAATCAGCAGTAATCCTTCTCAAACTCTCACAAAAAATACAAGAGGTAAAAACACTTCTTTTTAAAATGATTTTATTTATTTATTGACAGAAAGAGAGAACAAGTAGGAGGAGTGGCAGAGGGAGAGGGAGAAGCAGGCTCCCCTCTGAACAGAGAGCCCAAGGTGGGGTCCTGATTCCGGGACCCCAGGATCATGACCTGAGCCAAAGGCAAACAATCAACTGAGCCACCCAGGTGCCCCAAGAGAACACTTCTTAACTTATTATATGAGGCCAGTATTGTCCTGATACCAAAGTCAGACAAAGACAACACATAAAAAGAAAACTACAGGACCAATATCCCTTATGAATACAGATGCAAAAATCCTTAATGAAATACTAGCAAATTGATTCAAGCAAGGACGTTAAGAAGATTACACCTCTTGACTAAGTGAGATTTATCTCAGCAATGCAATGATGGCTCAGCATATGAAAATCACTATTATACACCACATTAATAGAACAAAGGGTGAAAATACACATGGTTTCATTTCAATCGGTGCAGAAAAATTGTTCCACAAAATCAAATACCCTTTCATGACGAAAACACCCAACAAACTAGAAATAGAAAGGAATTTTCTCAGGGCACCTGGGTGGCTCAGTTGGTTAAGCATATGACTCTTGATCTCAGCTTAGGTCTTGAGCTCAGGCTCATTTTTTTTTTTTTTTAAATAAAAGAAAGGAACTTTCTCAACCTGATAAAAAGCATGTACAAAAAACCCATAGTTAACATCCTAATGGTGAAAGACGGAAAGCTTTCTTCCTAAGATCAGGAACAAGGCAAAGATATCCACTCTTCCCATATCTATCTAACATTGTGTTGGAAGTTCCAGCCAAAGAATTAGGCAACAAAAGGAAATTAAAAAGCCTTCAGATTAGAAAGAAGGAAATAAAACTATTTCTACTCAAAGATGACATGATTTTATATAGAGGAAATCCTAGAGAATCCACAAAAACCTATTGATGTCAAACAAATTCATCAAGGTTGCAAGATACAATATCAGTGTACCCAAGGCAACTGTACTTCTATAAGCTACCAATGAACAATCTGAAAATTAAAATTTAAAAATTCCACTTTTGCAGCACCTGGCTGGCTTAGTCAGTAGAGTGTGCGACTCTTGATCTCAGGGTAGTGAGTTCAAGCCCCGCATGGGCATGGAGCCTATTTAAAATAAAAACTGAAAAAAAAAAAAAAAAGTAAAATAAAAATTCCACTTATAATAGCATTAAAAAGAATAAATACTTATAAATAAATTTAACAAAAGAAATTCAAGACTTACACACTGAAAACTACAAATCATCCTTGAAAGAAATTAAAGATATAAATAAATAGAAATATGTCCCATGTTCATATATCAGAAGACTTAATATTATTATGATGGCAGCATTCCCCCAATTGATCTATAGATTTAGTGCAATACTTACCAAAATCTCAGTGGCTTTTTTTTTTTTTTACAGCTGGACATGGACAAACTGATTCTAAAATTCATATGGAATTGCAAGGTACCCTGAATAGCCAAATCCATTCTGAAAAAGAAGAAAGTTGAAGGACTCACAGTTCTTGATTTCACAACTTAACTACAAAGTTATGTTAATCAAAACAGTGTTGCACTGGTATGAGGATAGACCTATAAATCAACGGGATAGAATTAAGAGTATAGAAATAAACCTATACATTTTAGGTGACTTGATTTTTGACAAGGGTCAAAATGCCAAGAGCATTCAGTGGGGAAAGAATAGTCTTTTCAGCACATGATTTGGGGACAATTGGATAGATGCCTGCAAAAGAATGAAGTTGACCTTGTATTCATTGGCTAGGGTTGCCATAATACTGTAGACTAAAATGACAGTATTGACTGTCCTTGACATGACAAAGATTAATTTTCTCACAGTTCTGGAAGTTAAGCGTCTAAGATCAAGGCATTGACAGAGTGGACTTCTTCTGAAGCCTCTCTCCATTCTTGTAGATGGTCATCTTCTCCCTCTGTTTTCACATGGTCCTTCCTCTGTACATGTCTGTGTCCTTATCTGCTCTTCTTACAAGAAGACTGCCACTTGGTGGTCAAGTATGTGGGAGAACCCCTCAGAGCTGGGAGGCCCAGCTCAGAGCTTCAGAGAGATCTAGAACAGCAAGTTCCCTGCAGGCAGGGGCAGGATGTGTCAGGCTGGGCATGGAGGGGTTTCATCAGCTGCACGTGTGGCAGAGAGAGAGCAGCAGCAGCTCCCCGGAACAGGTTCTCTGGTGAATGGAAATGTGTCTTCAGTTCTCTGTCCTTACAGTAGTCAGGAATAATACTGGCCCCTTTGGTTTGAGTAAAACTGGGGATGTTGGACAACTTAAGGGGAGAAATAGATACTGGGCTCTCTGCTAATCTGGCGTATTAGGTGATCAAGCCAATTTTCTTTAGAAAATTAGAAGAGATGTGACCCTATTTGTCCCCTAGGCTAGTAGTTCTGGTTGTTTCCGGTCATCCTCGTCACATCAATTAAAACTGGGCTTCTGAGAAACAGTTGCTTCATATCTTGTCATTACAGGTATCCCCTACTTTTCCAAAGTTTGCATTATTATCGCTTTGTTTTTAGGAAAGATCTACATTAATTCCTGTGTTCCCAACCAAAAGAAATCCAAAGAGGATTTTGGCTTTTACGGAAAAAAGGCGAGAAGTGAAAATAACGTGCAGGGTTTGTTTTGCAGTGAGCCCCAGAGAGGCAGTGCGCATTCTGGGCAACAGGCATGGCCCAGCCAAACTCCTTCCTGGGGAACCACACTCAGCATCTCAGCATCAAGCTGTCTGTGAGCATCAGTGCTTTATCACAATTCATTTTGTGCATCGTTGGCAAGATGTGTCCTAAGGTATCAGAAAAGTCTAAGAGAGGTTATGTTTGGGGTCTGAGAACTCTAAAAAATTTTTCCATATAATTAATAGTAATTGCTTCTTCACTTTATACCATTTTAAAAGGTTTCATAAAGATGCTCTACTTTTCGATAGTGGGAAAAATCTGTATTTCTTTCCCTGTTTCTTTGGAGAGCAGGACAAGGATGGTGGAAAACAGGAATCCTAAAGAGAACGGAAGGGCCCTTATCCTTCAGAGAAGGCTGTCTCAGCACCAACCCCCACTCCCTACTCCCACCCGTGTCTTAAATGTTCTGTAAAAACAGGACCATACTCCCTTCCTGCTCATCAGAGATACGTGATTTTCTCATCATTTGAGACAGTTTGCTTCCCGGCCTTTCCATTCTTGTTGCTGCCTCTCTGTCCCCTCAGGTGAACAAATGCTTATTTTCTGTAATGGGTATTTACTAACCATCAGTGCTCAAGTAAGTTCATTTTTTAAAAAGATGTTATGTATGTATGTATGTATGTATGTATTCATTCATTCATTCATTTGACAGAGAGAGCACAAGCAGGGGGAGTGGCAGGCAGAGGGAGAGGGAGAAGCAGGTTCCCCTGCAGAGCAGGGAGCCCGACAACGTGGGGCTGGAGCCTCATGTGGGAGGCTCAATCCCAGGACCCTAGGATTATGACCGGAGCTGAAGGCAGATGCTTAACCGACTGAGCCACCCAGGTGCCCCAAGTAAACACATTTTTAAGAAATTAATTAGGATAGGTTATTCCTGCTCTAAGAGCTTGTGATTAATGATTGACTTGGTGCTTCAGAATGTTTCCTAGACATGCAGGCAGTGTCAGGACCTAACTGGAAGGCTTCCCTCCCCCCATTTCCTGATTTAGACGGATATATTCTCTCTGTCATAAAAATAGGTTCAAAGTAACAGATAGCTTGTAGCAAGTCCTTCAGAGATGCTTTTGGAGTTAAGGCTCTTGTCAAAGAAAAATAAAAATTAAGTTCTTGTGATAATTAGAGAAATAAGTCTCAGAGCTTCTGTTCAGCCACGTGAAAAGAATTTGTTATAATTTTTTGTTATAATTCTGTATCCTGCTTAAAAATTTAACTTTTATCACATATTTTTTGTCTTGATATAGACTTCAGATATTTATTTTATTTTATTTTATTTTTTTAGACTTCAGATATTTTTTTTTTTTAAGATTTTATTTATTTGACAGCGAGAAACACAGCGAGAGAGGGAACACAAGCAGAGGGAATGGTAGCGGGAGAAGCAGGCTTCCTGCAGAGCAGAGAGCCCGATGTGGGGCTTGATCCCAGACCTCTGGGATCTGACCTGGGCCGAAGGCAGACGCTTAACGACTGAGCCACCTAGGCGCCCCTAGACTTCAGATATTTTTAAAATTATTCACAAATTTTACTTTTTTTTTTTTTTTTGGTAATCTCTGCATTCAACATGGGGCTCAAACTCATGACCCTGAGATCAAGAGTCACATGCTTTCTTGACTGAGCCAGCCAGGTGTCTCATCAAAATTTTTTTAATTTTTTTTTTTAAGATTTATTTATTTATATGAGAGAGAGAGAGAGTATGCCTGCACCTGCACAGTGGAGAGGGGCAGAGGGAGAGGGAGAGAGAGTCTGAAGCAGACTCCATGCTGAGCACAGAGCCTGACACAGGGCTCTATTTCATGACCTCAAGATCAGGACTTGAGCTGAAACCACGAGTTGGGCGCTTAACTGACTGAGCCACCGAGGCACCCCGTCAATGCTCTATCTAATATATATCCATATTCAAATTTCCCAATTGTCTTTCTAGCTGTTTTTGGTTTTTGTTTTTGTATCACACACTGCATTTGGTTGTATCTCAGTTTTGTCCTCTACAAATTGAAATACGTAATTTGCTGTCGCATTGCATCACAATTACCAGGAAGGGAAGATTAAAAGCATGTTTGTAAAAGTACCCAATGGCGTATATCTAAGCAGGTATGTAGGCTCTCAGAAACGTATAGCTTTTAAGAAATCCCGTTCATCTCTCCAGTTCATGCTCTGAAGACCATGGGAAACATTAAGAAAACCAGGAAATTATATCAAAGAACCAAAATTTGGAGTGAACTACACACTAGCATATAATCAAGTACAGACTCTGAGTTCTGTAGAGGTTTAAAAACAGGATTCGAGGAGGGGCTTTTGGGTGGCTCAGTCCCTTAAGCCCAAACTCTTGATTTTGGTTCAGGTCGTGATCTTAGGGTTGTGAGATCTCAGCCCTGTGTGGGGCTCAGTGCTGGGCGTGGAGCCTGCTTAAGATTCTCTCTCTAGCCCTCCTCTCTCTCTGTCTCCCCACCTTCCCTCTTAAAGAACAAAACAAAAACAAAACAAAAAAGGACTGGGGGAGAGGACTCCAGGGAGGCCTTCTGGAGGAGGTGATATTTAAGCGGGTCTGAAGATTTAGGGTTTGGATGAGCCACTGGTAGGTCAGTGTAACAGCATGAGCAAAAGCGGTGAGAGAAAGTTAGGAGTATGGAAGCGAGACCAGCCCTTTTGGAATGGAGGGTGGAACCTGGGGAATGTCTGGGAATAATGTGTGTGTCTAGGTGAGAAGGAAGGCCCCTTGGGCATGGAACCTTGGATTTCCCTACAGTTCCCAGTCCACCGCTGATCTTACCCACTCAGCCCCAAGAGTACCCCCGAGGCCAGAGACGCTGCAAACTTTCTTGGGTACCACCAGGGGGCAGTATGACCCAACAACTCGGAACTCCTCTGGTTCCTTTACAACTTTTTCTGAGTTTCTATCATGTGCCAGGAGCTGAGGTAGGAGCTTAAAAGTAGAATCTCTTCACCAATCTAAAGACCATATGTTTGTGGAGTGCTTTGCATGCAGGTTGCGAAGTACTTTTCCCTCAGTGATCTCTTCTGATACTAACCGCAACACTGGGTGTTCTCCATATCTGGTGTTCCTCCTTGTGGAATCTTTGTATTCCACAAATACATAGTGAGGGAATCTGGATTCCCTCAGATTCTACAATGGAGAATTTCCATTGTAATCTCCGCAGTTAAGGAGATAGGAGCATAAAAATATTTAGCGTGAGAGTTATGTGAGTAGTTATTAAAAGCTGATGGCAGAATCCAAGTTTGAGAAGACGACACAGTTCTGGAGATGGGTGGTGCTGATGGGTGCAAAACAGTATGAATATGCTTGATGCCACTGAGCCGTACACTGAAAAGTGACTAGAATGGTAAATTTTATGTATACGTTACACAATTTAAAACTGGCGACTACTGGGGTACCGAGGTGGCTCAGTCAGTTAAGCGTCAGACCCTTGGTTTCAGCTCTGGTCATGATCTCAGGGTTGTGAGATAGAGCCCCACATGGGCTCTGGGCTTAGCGTGGAGTCTGCTTGATATTCTCTTTCTCCCTCTTCCTCTGTCTGCCCCCCAAACCCCCCCTCCCCACTCCGGCTCACGCTCTCTCTCTAAAACAAATAAATAAAATCTTTAAAAATGGCCACTACTAACAACAACAACAAAAAACCCCACAAAAAACAAACAACAAAAGAACCAAGACAACGTTCAATTCTCTAAACCAAGAGAAACCAGGGGTTTAATAAAAGGATATAAAAGAAAGAAAAAAAACCCCCAAGAAACGAATAAAAATGGCAACTACTATATAACATTCATTAACAAGAGTAAGTTTTTATTTATTTATTTTATTAATTTTTAAAAAAGATTTTATTTATTTATTTGGCAGAGAGAGAGAACGCATACAAGCAGGAAGAGAGGCAGAGGGAGAGGGAGAAGCAGGTCAGGTGCAGATCCCTGCCTCTACTGGAGTTGTTGGGCTGGGGAGCAGGGTGTCAGGACAGACCAAAGGACGAAACGACTTGTTGGGTTTTTGTTTTTTTTTAAGATTTTATTTATTTATTCGACAGAGAGAGCACGCATAAGCAGGGGGCACTGTGGGGAGGGAGGGAGGGAAACAGTCTTCCCGATGACCAGGGAGCCAGACGATGCGGGGCTTGATCCCAGGACTCCAAGATCACAACCCGAGCCAAAGGCAGATGCTTAACTGACTGAGCCACCCAGGCACCCTATTCATGGCTGTTTTTAAAGCATTTATGAATTTTTAAATTATTTAATTGAATTCTCACAACCACCAGTTGAGGTAGGTACTATCATTATTCCCATTTAACAAGTCGTTTCAGGCCATCTGGGTGGCTCAGTCGGTTAAGCGTCTGCCTTTGGGCTCAGGTCATGATCCCAGGGTCCTGGGATCCAGCCCCACATGGTCGAGCTCCCAGCTCAGAGGGGAGCCTGCTTCTCCCTCTGCAGTGCCCCCTGCTTGTGCATGTGCGAGTGCACACCCTTTCCCTCTGTCAAATAAATTGATAAAACCTTAAAAAAACACAAAAGCCCAACAAGTCATTTTGTCCTTTGTTCTGTCCGGAGTCCCCACTCCCCAGCCCCAACAACTCAAGTATAGGCCGTGGTCTGCACCTGACTGAGCCCTGGTCGACCAGCACTCTGAAGTGTAATGTGTCGGGAGGACCGTGGTCTTTGGAGCTGACAGACCTGGAGCTGATGAGGACTCTGCAGCTTCACCAGCTGAATGTTCTGGGGCAAGTTACTTAATCTCCCTGGGCCTCAATTTTTTCATTTGTGAAATAAAGATAATAGTACCTATGTCATAGGGTTGTTGTGATGAGCAAATAAGCGCTCAGATAATAATAAATTAAATGGATGGGTTCTTCTGGAGAGGACCTGAAGCAGCTCCTGGGCCTTCCGGGGCGCCGGAGGGAGGGGTCAACAAGCAGAGGGTATTCGGCCCGGTCAGCTCATAGGACTGGCTAAAGTTCTTTGAGTCCAAGTCCATCATTTTACAGAAGCAGCAGTAGCTCAAGAAAGGGAGTAGCTTTGTGTCAGATCACTGGCTGGAGCCAGTCAACCAGGATGTTATCCTGAGAAGCCGTGTGGGGTGGTGAGAGCCTCCCCCGGGAGCCAGGCCTGGGTCCTGACGGGAGCTTCCAGTCAGCCAGGGGCCCCTCCC
This sequence comes from Procyon lotor, assembly GCA_028646535.1. NCBI lineage: Eukaryota > Metazoa > Chordata > Mammalia > Carnivora > Procyonidae > Procyon > Procyon lotor. The sequence continues at coordinate 48,962,788 of CM053617.1, read as the reverse complement.
AGGGAAACAGGTTGTCTGCCCTCAGGTCCCTTCCAGCCCCAGATCTGTCCCGAGAGCTGCTCACCTTTGCCCTTTTGCAGCAGAGCGGCCAAGAGGATTGTGAAACTGGGCGATCAGCAGCTGATAGTAGGTTCTAGAGCAAAGAATAAGAGGAGGGAGGCACGGGGAGGGGTCCTGGGCACCCAGCTCTAGGAGAACCTTGGTTAATATTTATTTTTTCTCCTTGCTTGGCCTGGAAACCACAGGGAAGCCAAGGAGCAGCTTGTGAAGCAAGATGCCAGGGGCTCTGAGAACTCGTTCCTGTGAGAGATGACTCAGCACAGGGAGCGTCCCTCAGCCCGGATTGGGCGTGGGCCCCTGCGCAGTTGTGTGGGCCACGGCGGCCTTACTGCTCTCTGCTCAGGGGAGATTTTTGTCCCCTAGGAGCCTGACGTCTCAGCAGCTCCTGCTAATGAGTGGTATCAGAGTCCTGGTTGCAGTTTGATCTCTGAATAATGCACGTTCCTGTGAAGGAAGCCCTCATGTCTTGCCTGGGTGTAGCGACCTTCCTTCCCTCCAGGTTCTTGTCAGCACTGCCTCCAGCCTGGCCTTTCTAAAACAGATGGCACCAGGGCACTCCCAAGGGGGCCTCACTGCCCATAAAACTGAGGCCCAACCAAAATTTCTGCCTCATCCCGAGCCCTTCCTCCTCCCACCACACACTCTGTACTCTAGACCAGGGTTTCTCAGTGAGATCTATGGACCACCTTCTTCAGAATCACGGAGGATATTTGCTTTAAAATTCACATTCCAAAAGAATAAAAATAAAAATAAAATTGACCTTCCTAGGACCACCAAATCAGTTGCTCTTAGGGCCTGGGAAGCTGCGTTTTAATTATATTGAGGCTGATTCTTGTGCAGACTGCCCTTTAAGAACAACTGCTCTGCCAAACCAGATTAGCTTCCTGACTCTTTAGGCCCTCAGTGCCCTTTCTCATGCTGTTCCCCTTCCTAGAATGCCCTTCATATACTTCCCAGCCTGGGACACTCTGCTCCTTCATCTCATATATCAGCCCTTCTGGACTGCTTCCCCTAAATCTAGATTCCTTTCCTTGTGTTTACATAATCCTCCTGCACTTTCTATCCACTTCTGCCCTAGAACTTTCATGTTGGGTCAGGGTTGGTACCTGTACTTGTTTGGAGGCTCCATAAAGATCACTGATGACTCATTTTTGCACCCCTAGGGCTTAGCAAAAGTACCTGGCAGAAAGAAGGCACGGTTGTTGGGTGCATGCGTGAGTGAATGAATGGGTAGAGACCAGGCCTTAGTCTAACTCAGAAAGCTGGGTTAAACCCATTTTGCAGCTGACAAAGCTGGGATTTGTCACATAGATTCCTGCTTCACAGTTTCCATCTGTTATTCGGCCTGTTATTCAGTTTGGTCTACCCTTGATGAAGCTATCCATTTACATTTTGGCAAGAGGTAGTTAGATTAGCCATAACTTAGGTCTTGGAATTATTTTTTTAAATCCTCACATGTGATTCCGTGTCAGGCTGAGGAATTGCTTTCTCATGATCTCTTTGAGACTAGAACCCACCAGGCTCTTTTTTTTTTTTTTTCCATCTCAGATCTGTTCCTGAGGATAATCCTTCTCATAATTCTTGACCTTTTAACTCCAGTGACACAACTGCCACCTCAGCCAGGCACACCCTGGACATTATCACGACTGCTCCAGCTCAGAAATGCTCACATACAGGTCTCTGGCCAGAATCCATTGCCTTCAGTTTACTCACTCGCCCCCTCCCAGTGCACCTGCTCTCTGACTGACATCACGGTTCCCTGGGTCTCTGTTCTCAGGCCCAGCCCATGGGCGGCCTCCCTACTTCTTCCCCTTCGACAAATGGTGCCCCTCCTCCTCTGGTCCCGGAGAGGATAGCCTCAGCACCCTCTGCACCATCAGCATCCCCTCCCTTTCCTCCACACTCAGTCTCTCCTCCGGCTCTCGCCCCCCAACCCCGCACAAACACAGTCAGACTTCTTTCATCTTTATGGCTGCCTCCCTCTATCCACTAGTGTGCTCAGGTTCTGGCACCAATCCAAGGGGAGGGGGTTTCCTCACCCCATCAAGCAATTCTTAGGCACCAGCTGGGTGTCCTACATTTCAACTCAGTTCTGATGGTGTCTACATAGAGACAGCATCAAATGGCACAGGTCCCCCAACCCCCATCCCCCACCCTCAAATGTGACTCACCAGTCCAGGTCCTTACCTGTGCTTCTGACCGACTGGCTGTAGATCGGAGGTTCCCACCATCCCCTCCTTCCTCAGGTTTGATTAATTTGCTAAAGTGGTGCGCAGAACTCAGAGAAACGGTTTACTTGCCAGATTACCAGTTTATTATAAAAGGATATAACTTAGGAACAGCCAGATGGAAGAGAAGCATAGGGCAAGGCATGAAGAAAGGGAGTGAGGAGCTTCTGTGCCCTCGTCGAGGGTGTCCCCATGTTTCCTTTGGGGAGGGATTCCCCAAGTGTCCACATGTTTGCTAACCTTGGAGGAAGCTCTCTGAACTCCAACCTTTTGGGTTTTTATGAAGGCTTAAGTATGTAAGTACAATTGATTCAATTACGGGCTTTTGCTGATTGATTCAGTCTGCAGCCGCTTTCCCTAACGCAGAGGTCAGTGGGGTGGGACTCACAGTTACAAGGTTGATCCCCCACCTCCAACCAGCCTCCAGTTAAGTGCGGTCCAAAAGTCATCTCAATAACATAACAAAGGACACCTAGGAGATTCCAAGGGCTTTAAGACCTCGGTGCCAGAAAGGGGACAAACTTTTTATTTTATTTTTTAATTTAATTTAATTAATTTTATTTTATTTATTTATTTCACAGAGAGAGGGAGATCACAAGTAGGCAGAGAGGCAGGTGGAGAGAGAGGAAGAAGCGGGCTCCCTGCTGAGCAGAGAGCCCGATGCGGGGCTCCACCCCAGGACCCTGAGATCATGACCTGAGCTGAAGGCAGAGGGTTTAACCCACTGAGCCACCCAGGCGCCCCGGGAACAAACTTTTTAAATTGTTTTTTAATTTTAATTCCAGTTATATTAGTTTCAGGTGTACAATATAGTGACTTAACAATTCTATTTATTTATTTTGAGAGCGAGAAAGAGTGAGAGCTTGTGAGGAGACAGAGGAGCAGAGGGAAAGGGAAAGAATCTCAAGCAGATTCCATGCTGAGTGTGGAGCCCCACATTGGGCTCAATCTCATGACCCTGATAATGACCTGAGCCAAAACCAAGAGTCACACACTTAATCCACTGAGCCACCAGGTGCCTTGATTCAACAATTCTATACATTACTCAGTGCTCATCATGATAAATGTACTCATTTATTTATTTAAAGATTTTATTTATTTGACAGCGAGAAACACAGTGAGAGAGGGGACACAAGCAGAGGGAATGGTAGCGGGAGAAGCAGGCTTCCTGCCGAGCAGGGAGCCCGATGCGGGGCTCGATCCCAGGACACTGGGATCTGACCTGGGCCGAAGGCAGATGCTTAACGACTGAGCCACCCAGGTGCCCCTGATAAATGTACTCTTAATCCCCATCCAGCTACCCAACTCCCCTCTGGTAACCAGTGGTTTGTTCTCTATAGTTAAGGGTCTGTTTCTTGGTTTGTCTTTTGTGTCTTTTTTTTTTTTTTTTTAGATTTATTTATTTATTTTAGAGAGAGGTGGGAGAAGGGGCAGGGGTAGAGAGACAATCCTGAAGCAGACTTCCTGCTGAGTGAGGAGCCTACCAGGCAGCTCAATCCTAGGACCCTGAGACTATGACCTGAGTGGAAATGAAGAGTCAGCCGCTTAACCAACTGAGCCACCCACGTGTCCCCCCCCTCTCTTTTTTCCTTTGCTCATTTGTTTTGTTTCTTAAATTCCATATGTGAGTAAAATCATATGGTATTTGTCTTTCTGTGACTGATTTATTTCATTTAGCATAATACTCTGTAGCTCCATCCATGTTATTACAAATGGCAAGATTTCATTTTTTATTCAGTTGAATATTCCATTGTGTATATATATACCACATGTTCTTTATCCAGTCATCAATCAGTGGACACTTGGACTGCTTCCCTGAGTTGGCTATTATAAATAATGCTATAAGCATTATTTGGGTGCATGTATCCCTTTGAATTAATATTTTTTTATTCTTTGGGTAAATACCCAGTAGTGCAATTGCTGGATTGTAGGGTAGTTCTATTTTTAACTCTTTGAGGACGCTCCCTACTGTTTTCCACACTGATTGCACCAGTTTGCATTGCCACCAACAGTGCATGACAGATCCTTTTTCTCCACATCCTCTCCAGCACCTGTTGTTTCTTGTGTTTTTTATTTTAGCCGTTCTGACACATGTGAGGTAGTATCTCCTAGTTTTGATTTTCATTTCCCTGATGATGAGTGACATTGAGAATATTTTTATGTGTCTATTGGCCATCTGTTTGTCTTCTTTGGAGAAATGTCTGCTCATATCTTTTGCCCATTTTTTAATTGGATTATTTGTTTTTGGGGTGTTGAGTTGTATCAGTTCTTTATATATTTGGGACACTAATCCTTTATCAGGTGTCATTTGCAAATATCTTTTCCCATTCAGTGGATTGCCTTTTAGTCTTGTTGATTATTTCCTTCATTGTGCAGAAACTTTTTATTTTGATGTAGTTCCAAAGTTTCTTTTTGCTTTCATTTCCTTTGCCTCAGAAGACCTATCTAGAAAAATGTTGCTACAGCCAATGTCAGAAACGTTACTGCTTGTCTTCTCTTCCAGGATTTTTTATGGTTTCAGGTCTTGTATTTAGGATTTTTTTGTTTGTTTGTTTTTAAGTAGGTTCTATGCCCAATGTGGGGCTTGCACTCACAGCCCTGAGATCAAAAGTCATAAGTCCTATCCACTGAGTCAGCTAGGCATCCTGCACGTTTAGGTCTTTAATCCACTTTGAATTTATTTTTATGTATGGGGTA
>CM053617.1:48935045-48957303 GCA_028646535.1 Procyon lotor | reverse complement strand
GGCTCAATGGGTTAAAGCCTCTGCCTTCACCTCAGGTCATGATCTCAGGGTCCTGGGATCAAGCTCCGCATCAGGCAGGGAGCCTGCTTCCCCCTCTCTCTCTGCCTGCCTCTCTGCCTACTTGTGATCTCTCTATCAAATAAATAAATAAATCTTAAAAAAATAAATACAAATAACACATTATATGTTAATAAAAATTAAAAAAAATAGTTTCAAAAAAATTTTTTTTAATTTTTATTTTATTTTTCCCTAAAACTGCTAATGTTAAAAATGGGACATGTTCATTGTAGAAAGCTTATAAAATATGGAAGGGTGTAATAAGGAAAATAAAACTTACCTATGTCACAAAATTAAGTTTTGTATGGCAAAAAATTGAACTATATTGCTTCTTTTTTTTTTTTTTTAAGATTTTATTTATTTATTTAAGAGAGAGCGAGTGAGAGAGAGAGAGAGCATAAGCTGGCAGGGTGGGGCAGAAGGAGAAGCAGACTCTCTCTGAGCAGGTAGCCTGATGCAGGGCTCAATCCCAGGACACTGGGATCATGACCTGAGCTGAAGGCAGATGCTTAACCCACTGAGCCACCCAGGCACCCCTGAACTATATTACCTCTTAAGAGATCATGTAACCTTTTATTCTTCCTCCATTTTCATGTTTCTGGCTGAACACAACTGGGTGTTACTGAACAACTGTAAAAGTAATAATAATAGTTTTATCTTTTTTTTTTTTAAGTTCCACCCCTAGCATGGAGCCCAGTGCAGGGCTTGAACTCAAGACTGAGTTGAGATCAAGAGCTGGACACTTAAAACCAACTGAGCCACCCAGGCACCCTAATAATAATAATGATGATAATAATAAAATTCCAGGCTTTTAAGTCCCATGGGTGTGAAAACTCACAAAATCCAGCACCTCTGATTTTCAAAGCCAAATGCTAAGGGAATGCATCTTCCCCATGCAGACATACTACTGGGTGCGGTAGTTTGTTTCTTAGGCTTCTCAGTGCCCACCGGCTCCCTCCCCTGGCAGCCAGGCCTGCTAGATTTAGCTCCCCACTGTGTCTTTGCCCATCCTACCCTCTTCAGTGTGGCCTCATCTCTACGTTTTTTTAAAGTTTATTTATTAATTTTTTTAAGTAATCTCTATACCAAATGTGGGGCTCAAACTCAGAACCCAACGATCAAGAGTCCCATGCTCTACTGACTGAACCAGTCAGGCGCCCCTTGTCTCTACATCAGTTGTGGAGTTTGTTCTGCTAGTCTTCAGGTAGTTTTCTGGGTTATTTGTCCTAGCCTTCCTTTATTTACTTTTACTGTCATGCTTATTAAACTGTTTTAAGTGTTGGTTCACCTGTTTCCTCTCCCTCCAGATAGACTATAAGTTCCTTAAAGGTAGAGGCCCTACCTCTGTCTTGTCATCTGTTCTCAAATTTGGTTGAACATTTGAACAGGGGTCTCTGCCACTTTAGTTGCTTTGACCTTGAGTAAACTAAACCTTTTGGGCTTCAGTTTTCTCATAAGATGATTGTGATGACAAGCTGAGGTCATGTTCATAAAGTGGAGGTTGCTTGCCCATAAATGCTCAACAAGAATTAGCTGTTATTATCATCAACCTATTGAACTGATATTTCAAACTATAATCTGTTGTATGACTTTAGACAAAATTCTTAAGCACCCAGGCCCCCCTTTTTTTTTTTTCTGTAAAATGAGCTGTTTGACCTGGATTATCAATAGCAGTGATTCTCAAACTGGGCTGCACATTTCAATCATCTGGGGAGCTTTAAAAATACTGATGTCTAGGTCCCTCCCCAAAAGATTCTGACTTAATTGGTGTGACATACAGCCTGGCAAGGGTATTTTTTAAAAGCTCCCCTGGTGATTCTAATGTTCACCCAGAATAGAGAACCACCGATCTAAAGTTTCTTCCAGATATAACACACAAGGAAGTCCAGCTGCCAGGATTCCTTGGAGGCAAGGGAATGGAATGTCTCCCGGCTTCTCCTGTTATCAGCCTTTGTTAGTTTAGCAGGAAGCATTCTTGGACAGGCTCACTAAGCAGGAACTCCAAGAGCATTTGTGGACTCCTGGAGCTTCTAATACTTAGGAGCTCATTCCCTCCTGGAGAGACCTGGTAGACTAGGGCTCAGAAAGGGAGAACAGATCAGCTCTTCCCTACCACACTGCCCTGACCCAAGACCGAAGAGTCTCCCCTGGAGTGTTGTGCTATGGAGTCCTAGTCAGGCCAAAGGAGAGGGTGGCGGGGAGGATCCTTGATATAAACTCAGTAGGGAATCTTGGGCCCCTGACCAGAAGGGGGTGGGGCCTGAGAGTTAGCCAACACCCATTCCTTTACAATGATTTAACACCATATTCGTAGGAATTATTTATTTGATTCCCAAGACAAGCTTGAGGAATGCAAAACAGGTATTACTGCCTCCATTTTGTAGAAGAGTAAATTAGGTCCCTGAATGGTTGAGGGCTGCACCAAAATTACACAGTAGATTCGCAGACGAGTCAGCATGCCAGCCCCTGTACCCTGACTCTCCTTCCTGGAACCTCTCATCGTGTCTGGGAAGAAAAACCGCACACTCAGCGTGAGATAGTAGAAAGTAGGCATTGGTCTCTTTCCCTGGTTCCTGGTACAGAGCTCCTGAAATCCTTGTCACTCCCTGGGTGATAAGCATGTCTTTTTTTCTAATGAGGTGACTCTCGTGGAGTCATAGATGGCTCCTGGATGAGCGTTGGTCAATGAAAAGAGCGCCACGATTAGAAGCTCAGCATTTTCGTGCCCCCTCCCCCCCATTCTCTTAAGAAGGGGAAGGGGCTGAATGTGAAATTAATGATCAATCAATCATACCTGTGTAATGAAGCCTCCATAAAAGTATGTGGGGTTCAGAGAGCTCCCACGTTGGTGAACCCATCACATCCTGCCTGGGAGGGTGGCACTCCAACTCTGTGGGGACAGAAACTCCTGTGCTTGGGACCCTCCCAGACCTCACCCTCTGTATCTCTCCATCTGGCTGTTCACTTGTTCATATCCTTTAATGAGCTAGTTAATGCAAGTAGGTGTTTCCCTGAGTTCTGTGAGTGGCTCTTAACCAACAATAAAATCCAAGGGGGAGGAGGTCATGGGAACCTCTGATTTGTAGCCAGGTCAAACAGAAGTTGTGGGTAACATAGGGACCTATTACTTGTGACCGCTCTCTGCAGTCTTGTGGGACTGAGCCCTTACCCTGGGGGACCTGACACTGTCTCCAGGCAGATTTAAGCTCAAATTCTTGATACTCAGTTGTCCCAGAGAGTTGCTTGGTGTAGGAAAAACCTCAGGCATCTGGTTTCAGAAGTGGTGTGAGTGGGGGAGTGGTATGAGCGTAAAGAAGGCACAGTAGGTTTTTTCTAAAACACCTAGGTAGCTCAGAGTCCTTCTTGACTCCCTGGAATTAGAGCCAAGGTTCTAAATGGCCCCAGGAAGTGCTACAGGGAACAACTAAAATAACTCCTCCCCATCGCAGCCCCTCTATCTCTGAGTGTAGCTGTACTTTCTGGGATTATTAGCAAATGCCTTCAGTTTTGTTGAGTGTAGAGTGTTCAGAACTGGCTTTGAGAGGTGGAGAGGTGTTTTGTTATAACGTACAGTGAGCCCAGGAACACTCAGAAGGGCCAGGTAGAGCGGTGTTAGCCAAATGCTGGGTCTTAGACAGGGGTCAGCTCTTGGCTGCTGGCTCACGATGAATGGAAAAAAGCAGAAAAGGGTATCAATTTTTTACTGAGTTCAATTTAACTTAAGGCCTTGCCTTTTATTCTGAGATTATGTTTTTCCTACTTCTTTTTGGCGTTAAAATTGCTTTTCAAGAAATAGTAATGACAGTAGATGACAGTTTAGTTTATTTGTATTTTTTTTAAGATTTTGTTCATTTATTTGGGGGGCACACACAGGTGGGGGAGGGGCAAAGGAGAGGGACCAGCAGACCCCCACTGAGCAGGGAGCCCAATGTGTGGCCAGATCCTAGGACCCCAGGATCATGACCTGAGCCAAAGGCAGACGCTTAACCCACTGAGCCACCCAGGCGTCCCAATGGCAATTTATTTTAATGTCCTGAATGGTATAGTCCAAAGATGGTCACCCTACATGAATGTCCAGAAGCGCTTTTGAAATATCCACCAGTGAAGGAATACTGGATTTGGTAACCACTTGCCATTTCAGAGGGCCATGTGACGCCAATTCCTCAGAGGTGGGGGAGGCCACAGAGCGAGCCCCACCCTGACAGCAGTGGTAAAACATCAAATAGTGGAAGACTTAAAATGCCTGGATTTGGGCTTTGCTACCCATAAATTCATAAAGAAACGTACTGTTGCCACTTTGGTTTTATTTAACCAATTTATTTATATAGTGCTTACTGGATGCCCAGCCCTATCTCAAATGCTGTAAAATGTGATCTCGTTTGATCCTTATCAAGCCTATGAGGTAGACACTATTATTATCCTCACCTCCATTTTAAAGATGGGGAAACTAAGACATGAGGGCATTGAGACATCTCTCCAGGGTCAACTAGTTAGCTGCAGAGCCAGAAGTCGAAGCCAGAGAATCTGGCTCTGGAATCCATTTTCTTAATCCCTACAGCATGCTGCCTGGTTAGAAGCAATTTAGGACTTTTGTGGCATGTAATGATCTATTTTCAGCCTCTGATCCCATAGACAGAAGCTGCCTGTGGACTGAGCTGCCTGATCTGTACTGGGCTACTGTCAATGATCTCTTTTGAGGCCTTTCCACAACACAACTGGGAGAGTCAAAGTGGGAAGATGACAACAGTGGCAAAACCAATGAACTTCGGTTAAGATCAGCCAGCCCTTGTAGCATGGAACCCGAGTCCATGCAAAGGCCTTCTGAGAGGTCCTCCAGAACTTAGACTGGTAGTTTTCAAACACACTTAAAAAAAAACATTTATTTATGTATTTATTTATTAATTATTTGTGGGAAGGGAGAGAGAGCGCACACACACACCAGCTCAGTGAGGGGCAGAGGGATAGGGAGAGAAGCAGACTCCTTGCTGAGCTGATGTGGGGCTCAGTCTTCTGACGGCAAGACCATGACCTGAGCGGCAATGAAGTCAGACACTTAACGGACTGAGCCACCCAGGCACGCCTCAAACACATTTTTTTTAAAAGCAACCAAACCTTTTTTTCAACCGTAGACATATGGGCAGTTACTACACAAACATACACACACACCCAATATGGAATCTTTTTATTTTATTTATTTATTTAAGGTCTTATTTATTTATTTATTTATTTGACACAGAGAGAGAGAGAGAGAGAGACAGACAGACAGACAGAGAGCACAAACAGGGGGAGTAGCAGGCAGAGGGAGAGGGAGAAGCAGCCTCCCCTCTGAGCCGGATCAGGACCTTGGGATCATGACCTGAGCTGAAGGCAGATGCCCAATCAACTGAGCCACCCAGGCGCCCCTATTTATTTTATTTTTATTTTTTGGAATCTCTTTTTAAAACAGATAAAAGTAGAGTTGTATTGAAGCAGAAGTGGGGATCCAGCTGACCTTATTCTGAGCCTTTATGCAGTATTGAGTCACTATCAGGTAGTGACTCATTTCTGGCCTTTGTACCTACTGGTCCCTCTTTCAGGACTCCTCCAGCCATCCAAGCAAGCCCTTCTCTTTAGTTTAGGTTCTACTCATCCTTCAAGCTCAACTGAGATGTTGTTTCCTTAGGGAAATGTTCCCTGAGCTTCTCCCTACCCCAAAACCTAGCCCCTATTTTGTTTTCCCTCATATCATCTTTTACTTTTCCTGCATTTCACTTCCCTAAAATTGTAGTAAAATAATTGTTTGTTTATTTAAAGCTCTTCTTCCCAAGCAGCTGGAAACCTCCAAAAGAGCAGAAACCCACATCTCTATTGATGAGTGTTGGGCACAAGGTAGGAGCTCACTGTGTAATTTTGAAGAAATGTTGGTGCTCCTGAGTCTAACATGGATAGCTTGTCTCTCAAGTTGGACTGGACATTTCTAGCTAGACTAAACATTTTCTCATTGTCTCCTTGTATATTGCCTATGCTGGCACTCATCACCTAAGTGCTGACCCTATGCTATTAGAGAAAGAAGGATAAAAAAAAGAAGAGACATCTGAGATGACTGATTGGATCTAAGACTGAACACTTCCTGGGAGAAAGCTTTTTGGGCAGCTGGAGGCTGTTTCTAGGCCCCAGGCCAGGGTGTTGAGCAATGTTTACATTTCTCTGAGAGCTTCTGCCAAGGAGAAGAAAACTGATGAGTGACCTGTGAACGCTGCTTACATTCTGAGTGACTCACAGTTTATTTGCCCCAGTATTCTGGGGGAAAATCGTGTTAATCAGTGGGGTAGGACAGCCATATGGGTACTGGAAGGAAGTTTGGTGAGAGGCCATCCAGTGCCACAGTAGAAAGGCCTCTTTTGCTAAGCACTCACTGCCCAGGCCTTTCAGCCAATGCCAAGTCAGAGGCCACTAAAGGCTCCTCATCGCTTCCTCAGGCTCCCCAGTTTTCTGTTAGAAGGTTCTTTCATAGTTGATATGGCTTGTCTTTCTCCATACAGTCATAATTAGTCAAACATCCTGCCCTTTTCCTTTCTTTGGTAATTAAACCATTAATTTCTGGTTACAAAAATAATACATGAATACATTTATCTTCAGAAACAATAAAACTAGGGGCATCTGTGTGGCTGTCAGTTGAGCGGTTAAGCATCGAACTCTTTGATTTCGGCTCAGGTCATGATCTCAGCAGGGTGGTGAGATCAACCCCCAGAGCCCCACCTTGGGTTGGGTACTGGGTATGGAGCCTGCTTAATATTCTCTCCCTTCCTCTTCCTCTGCCTCCCCACCCCACCCCCACGCACATGCTCTCTTTCTCTTAAAAAAAAAAAAAAAGGGAACAAAAAAAACCCAGTAAAAGGAAGCTAAACTCCCTTTTACCCCCAAACTTGACCCTTTATCTCATCTTCAGAGATATCTTTTTTTTTTTTTAATAACTTCTGATAAGCACTTGGCATATAGCCTTCTGATCTGTTTTAAAAATCTTTTACAAACTTAATATGTGATTGTCTTAGTTTGGGCAGCTATAACAGTATGTATACCAGAGACTTGGTATAAGAAATTTTCACAGTTCCAGAGGCTGGGAAGTCCAAGGGCAAGGCATCAGCAGATTTGGTGAAGGCCTGTTTCTTGGTTCAGAGACAGTTATCTTCTTGCTGTGTCCTTATAGGGTGGAAGGAGTAGGAAGATTTAGATGGTCTCTTTTATGAGGGCACTAATTCCATTTACGAGGGCTCTGCCTTCAAAGGCCCTACTTCCAGATACCATCACGTTGGGCGTCAGGTTTCAACATATGAATTTAGAATTTGTCTATAGCAGTGTTGATAAGAAAAATGGTATTTATGTCTGTATTTTAACATTTTATTTTGAAAATAATTTTAGATTTACAGAAGAGTTGCCAAGTGTTTTAGCGTTTTATTTGGATATAATTTTAGATACACAGATGAGTTGCAAAAATGGTAACAGGAAGTTCCAGTATACCCTCACTCAGCCTTTCCTAATGTTAATGGGTTCCATAACTTTGGTTCAATGATCAAAACTAAGAAATTAACACTGAAATCAAATAAATCAAAACTAACAACATTAACACCAATGTACTGTTAATTAAACTATAAACTTTATTAGAACTTTACCAGTTTTTCCACTAATGTGCTTTTACTGTTCCAGGATCCCATCCAGGATCCTCTGTTGCATTTAGTTGTCTTGTCTCTTTGGTCTTCTCCAATCTGTGACAGTTCTTGTTCTTTCCTTGGCTTTCATGACCTTAACACATGGTTTTTTTTAAGGATTCCAGTTCTTTTTTTTAAATAGTCTACTTATTTATTTTTAAGTAATCTCTACACCCAACATGGAACTCAAACTCATGATCCCAAGATCAAGGGTCCCATGTTCTCCCAACTGAGTCAGCCAGGCACCCTGACCATAACATTTTTGAAGAGTCCAAGTCAGGTATTTTATAGAATTGCCTTTAACTGGGGTTTGTCTGATGATTTTTCATGGTCAGATCAAAGTTAAGCATTTTGAGGAAGATTTTTAAAAAATACCAATTATATATATTTTTTGTGTTATATGTTATACCACAACTTGCTCTTTATATTCAACTATATTATTTATTTTTTTAAGCTAGAGGGAGCAAGTGAGAGGGGAAGGGCAGAGGGAGGAGGGGAAGAGAGAGAGAATCTTAAGCAGGCTCCACATCCAGCATGGAGCCTGAGGCAGGGCTCAATATTAGGACTCTGGGATCATGACCTGAGCCAAGATGCCTAACCGACTGAGCCACCTCAGTGCCCCTCAATTATATGATTTTGAGATAGATCCATGTTAACATATAGATCAAGGTCACTTCTTTTAAATTCTCTACAGAATTGCATTATGAGTATTGTGCATTTTATTTAGCCATTCTCCTTTTGGTGGGCACTTAGGCTGATTCCAAAATTTATTAACAATATCATAGTAATTATCCTTGTACGCACCTCCATATGCACATGTAGTATGGTAGATAACTAGAAGTGGCATTGCTGAGATATGGATTTAATAGATGTTGTCCTATTGCCCTCTAAAGTGGCTGTGCCAATTTATATTCTTTTGATATTATGAAGATTGAAAATTGTTGCCAATCTCAGTTTTAATTTCCATTTCCCTGGTTACTACTGAGATTGTATTTTTTTGTGGGCTTAGTAGCAATTTGTATTTCCTTTTCTGTGAACTGCCAATTTATATTATTTGCCCATTTTTCCAGTAGATTTTTTTCTTATTGATTTGTTAAGTCATTTGTATGTTTCAGGTACAAACTTTTATTCTATGTATTACAAATGTTTTCTCTTAGTCTGCTATTTCTTAAATTTTTTCCCAATTTTTTTTAAAGGTTTTATTTATTTATTTGTGACAGAGAGGGAGAGAGAGAGAGAGAGAGAGAGCATAAGCAGGGAGGAGGGTCAGAGGGAGAGGGAGAAGCAGACTTCCCACCGAGCAGGGAGCCCAACACTGAGCTGATTCCAGGACCCGGAGATCATGACCCCAGCCGAAGGCAGACAACCAATCCACTGAGCCACCCAGGTGCCCCTTGTTCCCCAATTTTTAAAGTTATTACATGTCCCTGATTTTTAAAATTATTTTTTCTGATTTTTTTTGGAAACAAAGTTCTTGATTATACAAGTAGTATAAACGATGTAGAAAATCTGGGAAATTTATGGAGAAGTATAAAGAAGAAAAGAAACTACCCTGAATCTTATCACTGAGAAAAAAAACACTACTAAAATATTCAGTTACATATTTCCTTTTAGTCTTTCGTGTGTGTGTGTGTGTGTGTGTGTGTTTGTTTAGTTGAAATAATAAATACATGTTATTTGTTCAGTGGCCTGGTCTTTAGACACAAACCCTGAACTTTTTTTCAAAAGCACTTGGTTGAAAGGTGGTATTAGATGAACTTCCAATTCCTATTCCTTTTCCTCATATATCCTGAAAAAGCTTGTGAGAGGCCCAAGGCCTGTCCTCAGCCGACCTGAATTGAAGTTGGCTCAAAAATCACAAGAGGTAGAAATGCTCCAGCAGAGCACTTACTTAAAAGTCCTGGAGGTTTTGTTGATGGCAGGCTCAATGAGTCAATAGTGCGGATGCCTATATAAATAGGTGTGGAACTTTATTGCCTGAATGGAAGTCCTACAAGGAGGAAGTTAGGGTACTGCTTTGCTCTGATGGTTCTACAAACATTTGGTTCTGTTTTGGGTGACATACCCTAAAGGAGCCGCATTCAAACCTACTAGGTGCATGAGGAGAATGAGGACAAAGAGCTTTCCTTCTTCAGTAATGGTGGATACTGATCTCCAGTAACAGAAGACCTGAGGCAGAAATCTTCAACTATCCCTAAGTAGAAGGACAAAGAGAAATGAGACATGTTTGTTCTCTCTCAGACTCCCAAGGGATAGGACTTGGAACAGAGAGCGGATGTTTCAGAAACACTTTCTAACCAGTGTCAGAGCTGCTGAGAGGGAGGAATGCCTTGCTCTGGAAATAGTGGGCTTTCTGCCACTGGGGGGCCTTTCGGCTAGTTGGTGGTAGGTGGTTGATATAACTAACATTTATTGGGGGCTGTGTGCCAGGACTGTACTGAAGACTTTCCCTCTATTATTTCATTCTGTGACACCTAGTGGGGTAGGTACTATTGTTCTCTGTTCCTGAATTATAGATGAGGGAATTTGGAACAGTGAGGTCAGGTAACTTGCCCAAGGTCACACAATTTTTAAGTGGTGGAACTGGAATTCCAACCCTTTCTGACAAACTCCAAAGCTGGTGCCTTTAACCATAAATGGGATTCAAGAGTGATAGGGGGGTCTGGAACAGAAGTGCTCTGGGGTCTGTTTGACCAGAAGGTTCGGAGACTGGGAAAAAGGATGCCCCATCCCCCTAAGGGAACATGTTGGCGTATTGACCAGGGCCTTACTGAGGGGCCAGGCACAAGGCCAAGGGATGGAGACCTAAAAGACAAGTTAAGAGTTGTCAGCGTGCCTCATCCCCCAGCTCGTCAACAACTGCTGTTCTGTTGTTTGTGGATCTAGAAAACCCGCGATAGGGCCCCGGGCGCACGGCCGCGTTGCGGCTAGTCTCAGGCAGGGCTGCTAGGGAGCGTCGCGGCGGTCGGGTTCTGCGGTGGAGCTGGGGAAAGAACAGCACGCCGGTCCCTGGCCGGGCGCGAGCTGGGGGCGGCGCCGGGGCGGCGGGGGCGGGGAAGGAGCGCGCCCAGGCGGCTGCGGCAGTTGCGCGCTGGGATTGCTGCCGAGCGGCGGGCCGGTGAGTGCGGCGGGACTCGCGGGAGGACGGGGAGGGAGCGGGCGAGCGAGAGTGCGAGCCAGCAAGGGAGGGAGGGTGCGCGGCAGAGCGCGCGACTTGGGACCGGGGGGCCGCCGAAAGCCCCTGCCCCGGCCCCACCCGGGCCGCTGAGCCCGTCCAGCCCCTCTCTTCCAGCCCAGCGCCCGCCTGCGCGCCGGCGGACTCGGCACTCGCGTCCCCGCACGGTGCCCCCCACCCCCACACCTATCCCCAGCTGGCCCCGGCCTCCGAGCGGCCCCTCCTTCCGCGGCGACGCCCCCAGCCCCACGTCACGCTCGCGCCATTGTTTCCCTGCCGTCGGCTTCCCGGGACCCGCCTTACCCTCGGAGCGCGGCCCTTGGTCTCTTCAGAGAGCCTCGCCGCGTCCTGTCCCCCTGCTTTTCTCACGCCCG
The DNA here is from genome assembly GCA_028646535.1 of Procyon lotor. Classification (NCBI taxonomy): domain Eukaryota; kingdom Metazoa; phylum Chordata; class Mammalia; order Carnivora; family Procyonidae; genus Procyon; species Procyon lotor. Next base: position 48,946,012 of record CM053617.1, on the reverse strand, counting down.
TGGCAGCCCCCATCCCGCCTTAGGCGGACCCCTCTTTACTCAGTTCTTATTTTTTCCGGCGGACGCCGCCTTTTTCCCGTTGGCACCAGAGGCCAGCTTCTCCGCCCCCCTTCAAGGGCCTCGCCCCCCTTCAAGGGCCTCACCCCCCGCGCGTTTCGGGTGGCCCCCAGGGAACTAGCGGACCGCCGGGGTGTGGGAGGCGAGGTTGACAACGTTTTCGCCAGAGCCGCAGGAAATTGCCAGCCTGATAGCCCACATTCCAGTTTTGTCGTTTGCAACACTTCCTGGAAAGCTCACATTGAATCGCAAGCCGCCACAAAAACCATGCTCGTTATTTCCAAACGCCTCCCAAGTCAGACAGGCATAAGGCGTCAGCTGTCCGGTGGCGGCCCCTTCCTTTTTTTTCTGGGGACCCCTCCGAAGCTGATGAAAGCCCAGGGGGAGATGCAGATCTGAGGCCTGAACCTTTCGTTGTAAGCATAACGTTTGGAGGTTTTGACGCCAGTAGGCCTCAGGTTTTAAAAGCAGTAGGTAGAGCGTGCTGTCATTTGTTGTTTTCCCATGCTGTGGGCGTGAGGGCCGTTATGTTTGAGGGAGGTAAAATGCAGTGCTCTGCAGTGAATGGTCACCTTTGTAGGGTTGTGTGTGTGCGCCCATGCGTGTCCGGGTGCAGACAGGTTCTTGATTGAACTGTACTTGTTTTGTAATGTCTGCACACTGTTCATTTTGCCTCTTAAGACAGCAGATGCAAATTGTAAGTGTAACCCGCAAGGAAGAATGTTGAACCAGTACCGTTTACCGTGGAGACTTAATGTGATTGAGGTGTTTTTAGATAGTTTATGACACTTTTTTTACTTAATTTTATTTTAGTAGACTTCATGCCAAAACGTGGGGCTCCAACTCACAACCCTGAGATCAAGAGTCGCATGCTCTACTGCTGGGCCAGCTAGGAGCCCCTACTGGGACACTTTTCAACCATGGTTAGAATTTATCCAGATGAAGACATCTGGGCCTGTAGAAGTTAAGCTCAATGAGACACAGCTAGTTAGTAATTAAAATCGGAACTCTACATGATGGGCTGGTGCTAGCACACACAGACTTTATTTCTGAAATGCATTTCTTTTGCAAGATAAGCCACTACAATTTCAACTCTTATAGGTTGTTGCTGCATTTAGATTTTAGAATTTAGTAAACAGTCTGTAAAATGAAAGGGCTGAAGGAGATGTTGTACAAGGTTTCTTTCAGTTCTGTTTTTGTTTTTGAAGATTTTGTTTGTCAGCACACAAGCTGGGGGAGCAGCAGGCAGAGAGAGAAGCAGGCTCCTTGCTGAGCAAGGACCCGGATAGAAGGCTTGCTCCCAGGACCCCTGGGATCGTGATTTGAGCACAAGGCAGACGTTTAAGGGACTGAGCCACCCAGGCGCCCTGGTTTCTTTCAGTTCTAAGATTTGATGCCATTGTATGAAAATTTACAATTAGCTACAAGTTTCCAAAGTTTGTAATTGTAGGAAGGTTTATATAAAGAGATATTTACCGATGGTATCTGCAAGCCTTACTACTGACATCAGGCATATCTTCCTAAAGAAAAGATCTTGTCAAATTACAGTGGAGTGTTAAGAGGGATGTTCATTCATCTGTCTCTAGGCTGTTCTTGCGTTTTTATGGGAGAAAGAAAGCACTTAAGCCTTTTTTTCTTTAAATACATCTTTTCATTACTTAGCTCTCCTAACAAAAAGCTTAATTCAATGAAATAGCAAAAGAACAAGAAACAGACCCCAACTTTATCATACTATGTATGACTATGTTCTTTTCCAATTCCTATTTAAACACAGTTTTTATGTAGTTTCAATCACTATGTACATAATTTTAATTTTCATTTACCCACTTTTTGGGATATCCATGTATCTGAAGAATTCATCTACTTTTCATTTGTAAAGTCTCTGTAACATGCTTTTAGACCCAGTAGTCAACAGTGCCTGGCATACAGGCTCTAAATTTTTGTTGAAGGAATGTAGTATTTTGAGCCACTTAGATAACCTCTAAGAACACAGAATGTTAAATATCACATATGGGCCCATGTTCAGTGACATTTGAGCAATAAAGTCAGTCAATACTTTGAGCCAGGAAATAGCATCACATATGTTTGAGGGTGTGGTTTTTGAAGTCTGGATTTGAAACCTGGCTTGCAACTTATCATCCATGCAACCTTGGAGAAGGTGGAGGGGCTCACTTAGTTTCTCTCTCCACAAAACAGGGGGAAATAGAACAAATTTCAGAGGGTTGTGTGGATTAAATGGGATAATTCCATTGAAGGAATACTTACATACATTAAATTATAAATGTTAACTCTTAACTGTTTTTTGTTCAAAGTGGGGACATTACTGCATGTTGGTGTGATCAGAAAAGCATAAGAGATGGTGACACAAGAGTAAGAAGATGCAAAGGTGGATAGATTGAGGGTTTAATGAATAGGTTGCTCTCACTAAAAGTATGGTAGAGTAATATATGAGATATAACTAGAGATAAATTTCTGGTAAACTGCTTACAAGATAGACTGTGTGGATTTCTTGAAGATATAGCACAATTAATGAAGTTAGATAATCTTTTTTTTTTTATAAAGGTTTTATTTATTTATATGAGAGAGAGAGCAAGAGTCGGGGAGAGGGAAAAGCAGGCTCCCCTGCTGAGCAGGGAGCCCGACATTGGGGCTCTATTCCAGGATCCCAGGATCATGACCCGAGTTGAAGGCAGATGCTTAACTTAACCACTGAGCCACCGAGGTACCCCAGGATAACCTTTTTTAATGAGTGGTTGGTGGTGGTTTTGTTTTTTAGGTTCAGACCTAAAAAAAGTTCTTTAATGATTTATTTATTGTAGAGAGAGAGAAAAAATGTGAGTGGGAGGAGGGGGAAAGGGAGAAGGTGAGAGAATTTTGAGTAGTCTTCCTGGTGAGCAAGGTAGCCCAAATCAGGGCTCAATCTCACAACCCTGAGATCATGACCTGAAGCCACGAGTCAGACGGTCAATAGACTAAGCAACCCAGATGCTCCTAAAAGTTTTTTGCTTTAAGGAAGTTGATTCCAAATTGTTATAGATTACTAAATTTCTTGTCATTTGATACAGTAAATCTTATATGACTTTTTATTATTTGAAATTTGGTTGTGTTCTATGATTGGTTACCAGAGTTTGCAGTGGCTTTTCGTTTTTTTTTTCTTTTTCTTTTTTTAAGATTTTATTTATTGACAGAGAGTGTGTGTGTACCTGCACAAGCAGGGGAGGGGCAGAGGGAGAAACAGACTCCCCACTGAACAGGGAGTTCCACGTGGGACCCTGAGATAATGACCTGAGCTGAAGGCAGACACTTAACTGACTGAGCCACACAGGTGTCTCTCATTCTTTCTTAAATGGAAAACAACTTTAGCAACAAGCCAATTAAAACCAGTAAAAATAGCAAAATTGGCTGGTGAGGCCTCCATGTGGCCTGGCCCACTGGAATGTTCGGGAAGCTACACAGATGGGTCAGGTGGGGACTTGGCCGTGGGAAAGAATCTGTAGTTTCTCTCCCAGTGAAGAGAGTTTGCTAGAGGCAAACTTGGCCTTCAAACCCCAGCAGCTTCTGCTGGGGGGTGTGGCCTGAGCCCATCCCGCCACGTTGTTGGAGCTCCACACCATCTGAGCTTGGAGATAGGGAGAGCAATCTGGACTCAGGGCATAAGTTTCAGGGGACGGTGGGCGGTGGGCAGAAAGAAGGGGTACTCCTGGTGGACAGAGTGGAGAGGATGAAGGGCCTGAGTGTTCTGGAACCACCTTGGAGGCGGGACTCACTGATTTAGGGTTCGGGGCACTCAGTGAAGGCTCCCAAAGGTGACAAATTCCCAGTCCTGCCTGGAAGGTGGTAAGAAGGGACAGTCTTCAACAGACACAGGAACAGTTTCTGAGTTTTGTGCCAGGCTAGGACAGCCAGGGAGAGCCAGCTTGGGGGTGGGGGTGCCCTAGATTGGCTCCCCCCCAAAAAAAGCAGAATTGCCAGCAGAGCAGCAAAAGTGCCCTCTTTTTAGGTGGAATACAGAACCAGAAGGATTAAATTGACTTGGAGAGTGTTGAACTATTAGTTCCTACCTTTTGTGTCTTTTTTTTTCTTTTTTAACGTATGCTCCCTGCCCAGCTTGGAACCCAGTGTGGGGCTTGAACTCACAATGCTGAGATCAAGACCTGAACTGAGATGAGTCCGACACTTAACTGACAGCCACCCAGACATCCCTAGTACATATACTCCTCTTATTTAATACATAATACATATGATTTTGCAACATTTTTTTGGTTAAACATTTTAAAAAAGATTTTATTACTTTATTAGAGAGAGAGTAAGCAAGAGAGAGCATGGAGGGGGAGGGACAGAGGGAAAGGCAGACTCCTGGGGAGCCCAACTTAGTTAGGACTCAATCCCAGGACCCTGAGATCCTGACCTGAGCCAAAATCAAGAGTCAGGTATTTAACTGACTGAGCCACCTGGGCACCCCAACATTGTTTATAACATGTGTCCATGTTGATAGATAAATCTTCAGTTCATTCATTTTAATTGTTCTGTAGTGTTGCATTATATGAATAAACCAGTTTGTTTATGGAGTTTTAGGTGTTTCTGATTTTTGTTTTGCTATTAATGAAGCATAAACATTCTTGGATTTTCATGCTTATATGTGTGAGACAATTCTTAGGAAAATCTTAGATTGTAGAGTATGAAGATCTTTTAACTTTATTAGATAATGCCAGATTATTCCCAAAATACTAAATAATCAATAGCACATTATGAGGATTTCTATTTTGCGGTATCCTTATAAACACTAATATTGTCTAGACTTTTAAATTTTAAAATGAAATCAAATTTTATCTTAATCTGCTTTTCCCTGATCATAAGTGAGGTTGAGCTTCTTTACATCATTTATTATGAGATTTCCTTTCTGTAAATTGCTATTTGTACACTTTTGTTGGCTTGTTTGCTTTTCCATCATTAGTTCATAACTCTGTTTCCCATTCCTCTTATTTATAGTGTAGCAAATACCTTCTCAGTGTTTAGTCTCTTGTGCAGAAGTTTTACATTTTTTTCAACTATTTGCAAAATTTCAATACAAGAAAATGCAGTAGTAGTTCAGTAAATTTACCTTTCATCTGGATTGACCAGTTAACATTGCTACATTTATCTTTCATTTATACTTTTTTTCCCTGAACCATTTAAAAGTAAGTCGCAGACATCATGACACTTCATTCCTCAAAAGATCTACTTGAATATCCTAAAAATAAAGATGTCTTACAAAACTATGTTTAACATGGAGGTAACATTGTTATCTATTACCTGGTGTATATTAAAAGTTTCATATTTGCCTCCAATAATGACCTCTTCCTTCCTTCCTTCCTTCCTTCCTTCCTTCCTTCCTTCCTTCCTTCCTTCCTTCCTTCCTTCGAGTAGGCTGGGCATGGACCTCAGTGCAGGACTCGAACTCACCACCCTGAAATCAAGAGTCAGACACTTAACTGACTAAGTCCCCCAGGCTCCCCCCCCCCAAATGAACTTTATTCTCCAATCTAACCCTTGGTCCTGGATCGAGTCAAAGATCATGAATTGCATTTAGTTGCCATGTCCCTGTAATTACTTTTAATCCACAGCAGGTCCAGCTTTTTGTTTGTTTTCATAATATTGATATATTTGAAGAGCCCAGGCCAGTTGTTTTGTGGAACAAAACTATAATAAAAGTTCTGTGAATGTAGTCTCTTTTAAATTATCTTCTTGTACTGTCCTCACCCTTCTTGTGATGACATGAGATGATAAAATACGTAATGAGATGAAGTGAATGAGGTAGGCATTTTGACATAACCTTAAGCAACTATCGACCTTCTGACTATATGGCAGAAGGAGGATCATCTCTTTTCTGGGGACTGCAGTTGACCATGGGCAACTGAAACCATGGAAAGGGAAACCATGGATAAGGGGCTGGGACTACTGTTCTACATTGTGCAGAGGCTACAAGTGTTAAACATTGCAGGCTCTATTTAGCATTATAAATAATTTTTTAAGCACTGTGTAGCAGCCATTGTTCTTAGCACCTTGCACTTATTAATGTATTGAACCCTTGTTCCAACTCTGACCGTTTTGGAGTGGAAGAAACTGAAGTGAGTGTGTAGTTTGCTCAGTCATAGAGCTGATTAGTGTTGGAGCCAGGTTTTGAACCCAGGCAGTGTGGCTCTAGAATCTATGCTCTTCAGCACAAGTATAATTCTATGACCTAGGTCAAATTATTTAACTTCAGTATGCTCTTTTCTTCTTTGTGTGACAGAATAGTACCTAACTCACATGGTTGTGAGAAGTCAGATAAAATATATATAGTGCTTAAAATAATATATGAAAAAGGTGAATACTTCGTAAATGTTGGCTGTTAAGTTAGTGTTATTAAGGCATTGAACTTACACATCTCTGAATTTTTACCAAATAAGCAGACTAATCCATAAATGTGAATTTATAAACCAAGAAGTAGAAATACTGTGATTATTTCTGACTTTCTGATTTTTATTATTTTTTATTTTGTGAGAGGAAAGATAATAGGTAAAACAGAGTTGAATGGTGAGCCAGGAACTCATCAGTAAAAGAATTCGTTCATTTTGAAATCAAACATTTTATTTTACCTCCTTTTTAAAAGAATATTCAAGGATCATTACTGAAGGTGCAAAGTATTTTATATTGGCTGATTATAAAAACTGTTAGGTTTCATTACCTTTATGTTTTTGAAAGACCATAGTTAATTATAGCAATATTTTGAAAAAATAGATGGCATACTACCTATCCCCAAGCCCGCTCATTTAAAATATTTTCTTTACATACTTGTTCTTTGTGTCAATGACCTGTTATTAGAAGGTCTTATATTATTCAAAATTTTTAGGTAGAAGCAGCCTTCATATGCTGAAGTAGAACAAATATATAGCCTTCTGTGTGACAGGTTTTAGGTAACAGAATTCTAGGAGTAGCAGCAGTAGAATGTTGAGAACATTAACAAAATTCAGGTCTCTTTTGTATATGTTTAAGAACTTTAGGAATAGATGAAATAAATTTGTATTTTCCAGTTAGTTTCAGACTAGAGATCGGAACATGTTACTTGCTTGAAGAAAAACCAATCGTCAAGGCAACAGGTACTGACTGCATTTCTCACTTGACAAGATCTCTTCTCAGTTTTGTTATTTTCCATCAGAGAACAAGAAACCTTTTGTTCCAAGGCCCAATGTCGAAATGTTAGCAAAATATTACATTAATCAAGCCAAGAATCTTGTATTTCTGAACCAAAAGTAAGACTTCACAAAGACTCATTTAGAGCCTTAAAAGGAACTTTTGCAATATTCTTGCATTTTCAGGCTTACACAAGAATTAGCTTCTGGGGGCGCCTGGGTGGTTCAGTCGTTAAGCGTCTGCCTTCAGCTCAGGTCACGATCCCAGGGTTCTGGGATCGAGCCGCGTTGGGCTCCCTGCCCGGCAGGAAGCCTGCTTCTCCTTCTCCCACTCCCCCTGCTTGTGTTCCCTCTCTCACTGTTTCTCTCTCTGTCAAATAAATAAATAAAATCTTAAAAAAAAAAAAAAAAACTGCTAAAAAGCAAAGGCCTCCAAGTGTAGAGGTTTAGGAGTCCCTTTGTTTCTGCTTCTCTCTCTCTGTCTGTCTACTGCTAAAGGGACTGGGGTCACAGCAACAAGCAAATCAAGCCTCACCCTTATGGAGCTCACATCTTAGAGAAAGGGTCTGACGCTAACTGTCAAAATATATAATGTCTGGAGGTGTTAATGTGCAAAAAAAAAGGAAAAAGGGTAGTAAATAAATAATGTGCGTGGATAGGTAAGTGTGGGTTTATTAGTTGAAATTTGTTAGCTCTCTGTATCACTTGGTGTACAAAGTATGAATGCTGGCCTTTTACTGGGGTGTATAGTCCAGTTCAGGGCAAATGATGGAACTGAGTGAAACTAATGGAATGAAAAATGAACAAAAAACTGTCATGAACTATTCAAAAGGCAAGAAGGTAAGGAAACATTTAACATGGTTTACATACAACAGTTTTAAGGAGTCTCCCTTTTGGGGAAAAATTGACTACTACATCTTAAAATGCTTTACGTGATTATTTTCTTCCATGTATTTTATGATTAGAAGGAACAAAAGTTACAAAAATACCTTCAGAGCTATAGTTTCTTTCAAAACACTGTTTTTTGAATTAGAGATGACACTATTGTCAGGAAGAATTTTCTTTGTCCTTCAAAGTCCTAGCTGGATTAAGAATCAGATTGACCTGAGAGAAATTAACAGGAGAAAATCAAATTTAATAGCATACATAGGGGCAATCCGCACAGACATGGAAATTTCAGAGACAGGCAATGTGATGCTTGTGTGAGCTGAGGAGAGGTGTAGGGGCCTGAGGTTACAAAGGGCGGAAAGACCATTAATATGAAGGTGAGAGAAAATGGTTGAAACACAAAGATTGCCTTATGTCTATAAGTGTCTTAGGGGAATCTCTGTTAATAGCTCTTTTCTTGGTACAAGCAGGCAGTTGAGGGGAAGGTAAAGAGCGTTGCTGAATCTGCTGGGTTTCGACTGCTTTTGACTCAAAATAATGTTCGTGTCAAAGTGGCCCATCTTGGGCCTGCCAGCCCTTAGGCCCTGTGCTATTAATTATAGATACTATGATTTAGCTTTTCAGCGGTATTGTTAGATGAATTAATCTAAACCTGGATCTGACTTCCCTTGTTTTCTAGAGAATGTATTTGTAAGGTAGTTTATTTGCGGTCATATTACAGAGGGGGCATTAAGCCACACATACTGTTAAAAACAACTGATCACTATACTTCCTTGGTTTTACTTGCTCATTGGTCAAGAAATAGGGTTTTCAAGGGCAGTGTGTAAAATGTGCCTACTTACTAAACGGATGTCCACAGCAGAGACTTACCAAGGGCTGTGGTAGGGAAGAAGCTTCTCCCTTACTGTCAGCAGCAGCTTGTAAAGCTGACTGTACATAATGTGCATTTTCCTTTTGGTAGAAATGGTCCACAGCACTGGCTGGTAAGGCTATACTGTATAGTCAGTATTACCAGTATTCTTCTGGTTCAACATACCTTATAGTTCATATATAACCTGTGTTAATTATATAGATTGTACATTAAAGCTGTTACCAAGTTGCTGGAACCTAAGCGGAAACAAGGTCATATCAATTATTTTGTAAGTGTCCTTTGTATCACAACAAAGGAAATTTTTTTAAAGATTATTTGAGAGAGAGAGCGAGAGAGTGCTCTCAAGATTGGGGTGGGGGGCAGAGGCAGTGGGAGAAGGAAAAGCAGACTTCCACTGAGCAGGAAGCTCCATGCGGGGCTCCATCTCAGAACCTTGGCATCGTAACCTGAGCGGAAGGCAGACACTTAACTGATGGAGCTATCCAGGTACCCTACAAAGAAAATGTTTTTATTTATTTTAGAAAAGTTTTTTAGATTTTTTTTTTAATTTGTTCGAGAGAGGCAGAATGAGATAGCAAACAAGAAGCAGACTCCTTGTGGAGCAGGGAGTCTGACATGGGACTCGGCCCCAGGCCTCTGGGATCATGGCCTGAGCCAAAGGCAAATGCTTAACCAACTGAGCCACTCAGGTGCTTGGAAATGTTTTTCAAAAGTCAACTATAATAAAGTAATCTTATTACTTTATACACATGTGCACACACATACACACAGTGTGCCTACTTAGTTCAGTACCACGCCATACAAATGGAGGATGTAGCTTTAACTCTTCTTTTTCTATCAACTAGTTTAATATGCAACTAAAGTTGTATTTGTGAAAATTAAAATAAATTTCAAGCTGGTGAGAAAATTTGAAGAAACCATTCAAAATGATCCTTTTTATTCAAGTTTCAGAGCAATGTTCTTAGAATGGTTGATTATAAAACTTAGCAATGTCAAGTTTTATATTTCATACAATAAATTCCAGTGAAGTTTAGTAAAACACTGAGAGTTCATATTTATGTACTGTTATCATTACCCTATTATCTATACTGGCATACTTATTCTGTTGAAAAAATGAGTATTTGATTCAATAGGCGGTATAAAACACTTTACCTGATAGACTTGTGCCACATAATGTGTTTAAGTGCTACTTTTTTTTTTAAGATTTTATTTATTTGAGAGAGAGTATGTGAGAGAGGGAGTGTGGGGGGTAGGGAGGAGCAGTAGGAGAGGGAGCCTGAGCAGGGAGCCCAAAGCAGGGCTTAGTCCCAGGACTTTGGTATCATGACCTGAGCCAAAGGCAGATGCTTAACTGACTGAGCCACCCAGGTGCCCTTTAAGTGCTGTTCCTCTTCGAGTGAATTATGGATGTGATCTGAAACATCTAAAATGGTTTTGCTAACCAGGTTTATCCTGCAGTTTCAGTTACTCTTTGCTTCCTGTTTTTAGCAGTTGCCTGGAGCTGATGGGGCAGCTGGTTTCCCTTTTGGGGGTGGGGAGGGTGATGTTAGTGGTGAAAGGAGTGTGTTTTGCCTATGAAATATTTTTAAAGCGTGAAACTACGGTATTTGAAATGCTTGAAAGTTCATTTCACTTGTTACTCTTCAGACTGTTTATGTTGAAACAAAAGAATTTTCTAACTGTATTATATTGTTTGAAAGGAATTAAAATTTGAGCTTTTCATTTGGTATTAGTCATTGCTGTACCTTAGTGAAAGAAACTGCTCTTGAGCTTGACACTGTAAACAGGTGACAAATGTATATTTACTTAATAGAAATCTCTTTTTTTGGCCAGATGATAAAGCATCTTCATCTTTACTTTTAATATTACTGTGAAAAATAGTTAAGCATTAGATAGGTTCTGTAGATAGAGTTCAAAAGTCTGTCATATAACGTTAAGATGTGTGATAAGATCATAGTAAAATTGTCATGTGAGGAATTGTTTTAAGATGATGATTTAAG
>CM053617.1:48922874-48934545 GCA_028646535.1 Procyon lotor | reverse complement strand
TTTTTTTTTTTAGATTTTATTTATTGGGGTGCCTCAGTGGGTTAAAGCCTCTGCCTTCAGCTTGGGTCGTGATCTCAGGGTCCTGGGATCAAGCCCGCATCGGGTTCTCTGCTCAGCAGGGAGCCTGCTTCCCCCTCTCTCTCTGCCTGCTTCGCTGCCTACTTGTGATCTCTGTCTCTGTCAAATAAATAAAATCTTTAAAAAAAAAGTATTTATTAATCTGACAAAGAGAGAGCAAGCACACACAGGGGGAGTGGCAGGCAGGGGAGAAGCAGGCTCCCTGCTGAGCAAGGAGCCTGATGCGGGGCTTGATCCCAGGACCCCGAGATCATGACCTGAGCCGAAGGCAACCAACTAAATAACTGAGGCCCCTGGAGTTTTATAGTTTTATATTTCATATTGTTTATGTTTTATATATGTTTATGTTTTATATTTTATATTTTATACAATAAAATATATTATAAAAATATATTTTATATTTATATATTTTATCCAGTTTTTTTATATGGTACAAGATGGGGTTCCAAAATCATTCTTTTGCATGTGAATATCCAGCTATTCTGGTAGTATTTATTGAAAATACTATTCTTTCCACATTAAATGATATTTATACCCTTGTCAAAAATCAGTTGGTCACAGATGTGTATGTTTATTTCTGGACTTGCACTTGTATTTCATTGATCTCTCTGTCTGTCCTCAGATCAGTAGTACAGTCTTTATTGTTGTGGTTTTGTGTTAAATTTTGAAATGATGATGTGAGTCTTTCAGTTTAATTCTTCCTTTTCAAGATTGTTTTGGCTATTCGGCGGCCCACCTATGTACATAAGAATTTTAGGACTATCTTGTTAATTTCTATAAAAAAACCAGCTGGAATTTTGATAGGAAATATACTGAATCTGTATATCAGTTTGGGGAGTATTGCCATCTCAACAATATTAAGCCTTCTGATTGATGAATATGGGATATCTTTCCATTTATTTAGATCTTCTTTAATCGCTTTAAACAGTATTTTGTAGTTTTCAGTGCATAAGTCTTTTATTCTGTTAAATTTATTCCTAAGTATTTTATGATGTCAGGTGCTATAGTAAATGGAATTGTTTTTTTAATTTTGTTTTTGAGTTATTCTTTCCTACTTTATGGAAGTATGACTGGTTTTTGTATACGGATTTTGTATTCTTCAACTTGGTTTATTGCCTCTAATAGTTTTGTGGCTTCTTTAGTGATTCTATATATAAATCATGTCACCTACAAATAAGGATAGTTTTACTTCTTTTCTTGCCTAATTTTGGCTAGAATGTCCAGTGCTGAATAAAACTAGTAAGAGTAGACATCCTTTTCTTTTCTTTTCTTTTCTTTTTTTTTTTTAGGATTTTGCATATTTTATTTCTTTTTTTATTTAAGTTCAATTAATTAACATATAATGTATTATTTGTTTCAGGGGTACAAATGTTTGATTCATCAGTCTTATATAATACCCAGTGCTCATTACAACACATACCCTCCGCAGTGTCCATCACCCCGTTACCCTATCTCCCCATGCCCCTCCCCTCCAGCAACCCTCAGTTTGTTTCCTAAGATTAAGAGTCTCTTAGGGTTTGTTTTTTCCTCTCTGGTTTCATCTTGTTTCATTTTTTCCTCTCTTCCCTATGATCCTCTGCCTGTTTCTTAAATTCCACATATAAGTGAGATAATATGATAGTTGCCTTTCTCTGATTGACTTATTTTGCTTAGCATAATACCCTGTAGTTCCATCTATGTTGTTGCAAATGGCAAGATTTCATTTTTTTGATGGCTGTGTAATAATATTCCATTGTATATATAGACCACATCTTCTATATCTATTCTTCTGTCTGTAGACATCTAGGCTCTTTCCATAGTTTGGCTATTATGGACCTTGCTGCTATATCATTGGGGTGCAGGTGCCCCTTTAGATCACTACATTTGTGTCTTTGGGGTAAATACCCAGTAGTGCAATTGCTGGGTCATAGACATCCTTCTCTTTTTGCCTCACCTTAGGAAGAAATCTTACAGTCTTTCATCATTAAGTATGATGTTAGCTGGAGGTTTTTCATAGCTGTCCTTTATCAGGTTTTAGAAGTTCCTTTTTATTGTTAGTTTGAGATTTCTTTCTGTTCCTAGTTTGTTGACTGTCTTTATCATGAAAGGGTGTTGGATTTTGTCACATGTCCTTTTGTGTCTATCGAAATGATCATGTAGTTTTGTACTTTGTTGGATTTGGTTTGCTAGTATTTTGTTGAGGAATTTTTGTATCTACATAAGGGATATTGCTCTGTATTTTTCTTTTCTTGTAATATCCTATCTGGCTTTGGTATCAAGATGTAATACTGTCTTGGGGCACCTGGGTGGCTCAGTCGGTTGAACATCAGACTTGTGATCTCAGCTCGGGTCTTGATCTCAGGGTCATGAGTTTGAGCCCCATGTTGGGTTCCACGCTGGGCATAGAGCCTAGTTTTTAAAAAAAAAAAAAAAAAAGTAATACTGACTTCATAGAATGATGTGAGAAGTGCTCCCTCTTCTATTTTTGGGAAGAGTTTAATAAGAATTGGTGTTACTTCTTTAGACATTTGATAGAGTTCACCAGTGAAGGTATCCGTTTTCATATTTTTTGGAAGGTTTTTTTTATTACTGACTTGATCTCTTTACTTATTGGTCTGTTCAGATTTTCTATTTCTTTTCCAGTTACTATTGGTAGTTTGTGTGTTTCTAGGTAGATGTCCATTTTATTTGTTACCTATTTTATTGACATACAATTGTTTATAGTATTCCCTTATATTTGTTTGTATTTCTTTAAGGTCAATAGTAATGTCTCTGCTTTCATTTCTGATTTTAGTAAGTTGAGTCTTTTTTTCTTCATTGTAGTAGCTAAGTGTTGTTAAATTGTTGAAAGCAACCTTTGTTTCACTGATTTTTTTTCACCAGTATTTTTCTATTTTCTTTTGTTTATCTCTGATCTTTATTGTTTCCTTCCTTCTGCTCATTTCAAGTTTAATTCGCTTTCCTAATTTCTTAAGGTTTAAAGTTTGAGAGGTTTCTTCTTCTTTTTTTTAAGACTTATTTATTTATTTTAGAGAGTGTATTTGAGCAGGGGGACCGGTAGAGGGAGAGAGAGAATCCTCAAGTAGACTTCTCTTTCAGCTCAGAGCCTGACATGGGGCTCAATCCCAGGACCTTGAGATCACGAGCTGAACTGAAATCAAGAACTGGCTGCTTAGCCCCGCAGGTGCCCCTCTTCTTTTTTAATAACTGCATTTTATTTTTTTAACTTTATTTTTTAAAAAAGATTTTATTTATTTATTTGAAGAGAGAGAGAAAGCACAAGTAACCAGAGAGGCAGGCAGAGAGAGGGGGGGAAGCAGGCTCCCTGCTGAGCAGAGAACTGGATGTGGGGCTCCATCCCAGGACCCTGAGATCATGAACTGAGCCAAAGGCAGAGGCTTTAACCCACTGAGCCACCCAGGTGCCCCAATAACGGCATTTTAAAGCTATGAACTTATCAGTACGCTTTAGCTGCATCCCCTAAATTTGATATGCTTTGTTTTTGTTGTGCATTGTCTCTACATATTTTCTATTTTCTCTTGTGATTTCTTTTTGATCCATAGGTTATTTAGAAATGTTGTTGAATTTCCACCTATTTGTGAATGTCCCAGATGCTTTTTGCTGTTGATTTGTACCTAATTCTATTATAGTTTGGAGAACATACTTTGTATGATTCTGTTCTCTTAAATTTATTGAGGTTTGGTTTATGGGCTAACATGTGGCCTATCTTGTATAATCTATATATGCTTGTAAAGAATGTATGTTCTGCTTATTTTGAGTAGAGTATCATAGAGATGTCTTTTTCCGCCCCAAGATTTTATTTATTTATTTCCAGAGGGAAAGTGTGAGAAAGACCACAAGCAGGGGAGTGGCAGGCAGAGGGAGAAGCAGGCTCCGTGCTGAGCAAGGAGCTGGATGCGGGACTTGGCCCCAGGACCCTGGGATCATGACCTGAGCTGAAGGCAGACGCTTACTGACTGAGCCACACAGGCATTCCCGTAGAGATGTCTTTACCTTTGTCAGTTATTTTTACTGAGTTCTTACACATATTTTTGAAATCATGAGTTCACACTATTGCTTCTAATTCCAGTTTATCCCAAGAAGGTTCTTTCTTGTTTACTTTCATTCCATGAAATTATCTGTTTTGTAGCAAGAACCCTGGCTCTTCACAACATCAACATATTTACTCATTTGCTCAATCTAACAATACATCTGCAGTAGTTTCATAATTGCTTTGCTCATACCATAACAAACTTTTTAAATAGTTCAGGATTTTTTGGCAGTACTTCTCTTTTCTTACTTACCTGCCAGTGACTAACAGTATATAATCAAATGCTGGTTGGTTTTTTGTTTGTTTGTTTTTTAGTTTTTTGGATTAGTTATTTCTTGCTGTTTTTCTATACAGTGTGGTTAGAATTGTTGTATGCAGTGTAATTAAGTTCATTTGTTAGTTTGCTTTGTAGTTGTTTTTTTTTCTTTCCATTCTTAACTGATTTAATTGTATTATCATTTAATGTAATATATAATATTATTACATAATACATCCTATTTAATCACATTATATGTTGTTAAACTGGGTAGTAAGCTTTCAAAGTTAAAATGATGCAAAAGACATATCAAAAGTATCATTCTCATTCCTTCTCAAGTTGGCGATTAATAAACTTTAGATTTGTTTTATTTATCTTGCTTGAGATTCATTTGAGTTCTTGATTCTGTGCTTGTCTTTAATTGGTTTTCTAAATTCTCAGTCATTATCTTTTCATAGATTGTCCCTGCTCTATTGTCTTTATCTGCTCCTTCTGAACTCTAATAAAAATATGTTAAACTTTAGCACTACGTCCTCTCTTCTCTCATTCTTTCTCTTGTATTTTCCATCTTTTTTTCTCTCCATGTTACATTCTGTAAGGTATTTCAGACCTGCCTTTCAGTTCACTAATTCTCTTTTTAGTTGGGTCTGACCTGAATCTATCACATTTTAAATTTTGGTTTTTATAATTTTTTTATTTCAGGGTTTCATTTTGGAATCTTTTATCAAATATGCTGTGTTACTTTTTATAGTTTGCAGTTATATAGTAAACATTTAAATCTTAAAGAACTTTGGTGTAAGAGTCAAAAGACCTGAAGTACATCCTGGCTCTGTTTCCAGCCCTTCCTTTCAAGGCTTTTTAAAAGAGAATTTTATAGGGGCGCCTGGGTGGCTCAGTGGGTTAAAGCCTCTGCCTTTGGCTCAGGTCATGATCTCAGGGTCCTGGGATCGAGCCCCACATCGGGCTCTCTGCTCAGCAGGGAGCCTGCTCTCCCCCCATCCTCTGCCTACCTCTCTGCCTACTTGTGATCTTTCTCTCTGTCAAATAAATAAATAAAATCTTTAAAAAAAAAAAAAAAGAATTTTATTTTACTTTATTTTTATTTTTACTTATTTTTTTAAGATTTTATTTATTTATTTATTAGAGAGAGAGAGGTCACAAGTAGGCAGAGAGGCAGAGAGAGAGGGGGAAGCAGGCTTATTTTATTTTTAAAGATTTTTAAAAATTTATTTGAGAGAGAGTGTGCGCGCACAAGCAGGGGGAGCAGCAGAGGGAGAGGGAGATGCGGGGCTCTATCTCAGGACCCTGGGACTATGACCTGAGCTGAAGGCAGACACCTAACCAACTGAGCCACCCAGGTGCCCCTAAAAGAGAATTTTAATTATTAATGTATCATTCAGAAGTTAAACCATTTCAGTTTGATATGATAACCCCAAGTTTTAATCTCTTAATTATTTTTTAACAGTATTTAAAAATATTTAGGTGACATTCAAGTAAAATTCTTATTGTATAATATTCAGGAGTATAGAAATACCGACTGAAATGTGAAAATTCCCCCTCACTTACCCTTTCACCCTCACTCCTCATAGGTGAATACCATTAGTAGTTTGGAGATCATCTTTGCAGTCCCTTCTCAATATATTTTTATTTATTTATTCATTTATTTTTAAAAATTTTATTTCTTTGAGAGAGACTGAGAGCGTGTGCCCTGTAAGACTGATTCTTTTCTTTCCACTTTAATTTTGAGCAGTTCCCTTCCTCAACTCTATTTCATTAACTCTGAACTGATTCTAGATTTTTTCATACATCATAATGTATGCTGTGCTGGTTTTCATTCATAGTTACTCTTCTGTTGAAATGTTCTCCACTCATTCTTTTCCTTTTAGCTTGATTAACACCTACTAATCCTGTAGCATGGTGGTTAAGAGCCTGGGCCTTAGGTTAGCATTTTGCATCATTCCATTTAATTTCTTTTTCTCCTCCTCCTTCTCCTCCCCTTCCTCCTCCCCCTCCCCCCTCTCCCCTTCCCCTTCTTTTTTAAGATTTATTTATTTATCTGAGAGCAGGAGACAGAGAGCAGGGGGGAGGGGAGAGAGAGAGAGGGAGAAGCATACTCCCTGCTGAGCAGGGATATGGTCGTGAGGATCCATCCCAGGACCCTGGAATCATGACTTGAGCTGAAGGCAGATGCTTAACTGACTGAGTAACCCAGGCACCCCGCACAATGTCAATTTAAAAAAACAACAACTTGGGCATTTTACCCTTCAGTAATACTCAGCCAAGAGACTATAGATATATCTCTCTGTTGTGCATATCTCTAATACTATAATTCCACACTGCTTTTAAGCTTTGTGAGGGGGTCTCCTCCATTAGACTTCAAAATCCTTAAAATCAAGGACTACTATGTTCATCTTTGTATTATAGGTACCAGGCACATAGAGAGATTCAGTGAATATTTCTTGACTATATGAATGGAGTTTGAAAGATCTAATCATCTCAGACTGTGCATTATCATTTGCATAGGAAGCTTATGTAAATGTGTATACCCTTTTGTTCAAGTGAGGATTGTTTTCCTTTCTCTTTGCAAGTAGTAAAGCCTTAAACTAGCCTTAAACTAATAATTACATTTATTTCCACCACACTGAGCCACATGCGGAAAATCCCAGGAAGCCATGGGAAATTGGCAGTTTTCAGGATTAGATTATTTTTCCATATTGTTTGTATTCTTTTATTTATAGAATTTGGATTGAGGACAGTCTGTGAAAGTCCTTCATCTTCGGGTACAATTTGAAAACGGGATTTTTAAAACAGTATTTCCCAGGAGAGCTTTTGGTGAGATAATGCTTGACAAGCAACCCAATTGTATTCCTGTACCCCCACACCTGAAGTTATAGTAGTTCTTTGAGTGCTCAAAAATGACTGACAACAACCCTACCAGATATTACCTGTCTTCTATATATAAAAAATCTGAAGTTTAGGGTAAGTAACTTATTCAATGTTCCAGAGCCAGAAAGTGGAGAAGCTAGAATTTAAATCTGGTTGATCCCATGCTCATTCTCTTTCTATTATGCCCTACTGCTTTTCTAAATAAACTAAAAATAATTCTAGCTTGAAATTTACAGTATTTAATAGTGCTTTATTTAAGAAAAATTTTTATTCAAGTATACTTAACATACATTGTTATTTTAGTTTCAGATATATTGCTTTTGATTATTGGTGACTACACTAAAATGTAAAATATAAAAATATAACTAATAGAAACCTTATTATCTTATTAGTAAGATATTTAGGTAATATTTAAAGAGATAGTTTTTTAATTAAGTTTTAATTCATGTAGTATTTCTTTAAGATAGGTATATTTTCAATTTGAATCACCAGTAGTTGGATATACTTATCATTCAGTGTTCTTAGACATTAGCACATTTGTTTATTTCTCCCCTTGTTGCATAATCCCTATATATTATATTGGTCAGGAGGTAGAAATGTTGCAGATGTTTTTCTTTCAAACTTCCAACTTGGTCTGAGATTTGGAATTAACCTTTAGAATGTTCTGGCTTTATCCCGCATATGCCAGAGATCTGTAAATTTCTTTCCACATGAGCTGAAATTTTCAGGCAGTTAAGTAAAATATTTGTGAACACAGATGTTTTCCTTAAAAGCAGTTAATGATGAGAGAAAAAAGACCTTAGTGTGGAAATACTTTATGTTCCTCCTATTATATGATTGGTATATGAATAGTCCCTTTTTTTGTAGTTCACATTGTTCATTTTCTAAGGGAGGAAATAACTAAATTAAGAATTAAAACTTAGTATTATTTATCCTGTTAATTTTTTTTTCCTCTTCCAAAGTAAACTAAAAATGATTTGGACTGACTAGGGCTGCTCCATTCTGTGAAACTCACATTGTTTGTGTACTATTGGCAGGCCTCATTAGGGGGTAAATTTGCTTTTTCTGTGTGTTTGCCAGTAATGATTCCTGTCTCTTAGGGGAACTTGCCATTTGGATTGTCGCCTTTCTAAACTGCCCAGTCTTAAACATTTCAGACTATTAGTTATTTTTTCTACCCTCCGGTTTTTTTATCTATTATTCTTAGGTTTTCAAGTATTTAAAGCTGAGGTTATTGGTCACTGAGATACTGCCTGGTTAGGGTTCGGCATTGTGCCCGAATTTGTTGGGCCTCTCAGGGCCTGAGTTCTCTGTGCTTTAACAAATGAGCTACAGTTCTCAGGAGATCAGTGAAGCTTGTTTGTTGATCCTGTATTCTCATCCAGAGGAAGTAGATCTTTGAGAATGTCTAAGGAAGGGTAAGTGAGTTTATTATTCTTTTTCCTTCATTTTTCTTAGCAAAGAGATGTTCTAGTCATCTGTGAATTGGAAGATTAATAAGCAGTGTTACCAGTCCAACAGGGAGGATAGAGGGAGAGATTAAAAGAAATTTAGCCGAAAGCTTACATTGTTAATGTTTTACACGTACTCTACTGTAAAGTTACTATTGCTGTTTTGAAAGACAGCATTGGGGATGGATACTCTTCGTAGGAATTTAGTGAGCTTTAAGCACCCTGTTTACTCTGTGGTAAACTCATTTGGTTTTTCTATAGAAAGTGTTTATGAGGATTGGAAACAAATAGTGGTGGTTTACCAAAGAATTTTACATAGAAATGAGTGAAATTAAAAACTCGAAGGCATTTTCAAATAATTTGTACCTTTGGAAAATGGTGTGAAAGATGGAGTGAAACACAGCTTGTGATTTTGTTTCTTTCTGGGAAGGGTAAGCAAAACATAGTTTTGAGTAGAATCCTCTATTCTTTTTACTTTGCAATATAAAATAGTTTTGTGTTAAGGTTTTTATTGTTTCTATATTATTGTCTCTTTTTTAAAAAAATTATTATTGTCTTTTATGCCTGAATATGAATTGTTACAGAAGTTCTTTTTGTTACCACTGTAATAGGTGACATGTAAGTTAATGATTGCATACTATTTCATTCCTGACCTTCAGGCATAACTATACCTGGTTAATTTCAGAGAGCCATTCCCTTTGGTTAAGTTGGATATAGATCTCAAAACATTTTTTCAAAAATGAATAAAATTTTAATTTTGATTTTCTGGAAGCTCTAACTTCTTGATTCTATTAGAAATTTTGAGATAGTTTCAGAGCCCCGTTTTTATGATTTATTTAAACCTAATAATGTGTTGATTGTGAGCAAAACAAAATTGGCCCATTTTCCTGCTATTTTAAATGTCATTATTGAATAAAGAGAACAATGGTAGACATAATAATTCTGTATTATTTTTAAACCTCTCGTGGTAGCACTAGAATTTTGAGCTTTCTTTAAATGTAAAAATTATGAAAGGACTGCCTTTTTAGGGTTTGTAGGTTTTCTTTCCTTCTAGCACTGGCTATTAACCTATAGTTGTTAAACAGTTTTTATGATAAAGGTTATCACACATGCTAGTAATATTTGTCAGTCTTGTATGTATGATTTTTTTTTTTAACTATTCATTTGACAGAGAGAGAGCAAGTGAGCACAAACAGCAGAAGTAGCAGAGGGAGAGAGAGAAGCAGGTGCTGAGCAGGGAGCCTGATGCGGGGCTTGATCCCAGGACCATGACCTTAGCCGAAGGCAGCTACTTAACCAACTAAGCTACCCAGATGCCCCCACATGATTGTTTATAAAGCTGGTTTTTAGATGTAAGAGCTGTATTTCTCTTGCAGTCAAAAGTCTTAGAAAGTAAAAAAAAAAAAAAAAAAAAAAAAAGTCTTAGAAAGTAATTGGTATTAATTTTTCCTTTGTGGTAAAGTATGGGTTAGAATTGGTTAATTAGAAAGAGATACGTATAAACCAGTACTGTAAGGGCTAAGATACTCTTTTAGCTTTATTTCTGGGAGCAACTGGGACAGTTCCCATACTGTCTGAATAGATAAATGAGCAAGTTAATTTTTTTAAAATTTGCATTTATAATTGCCTATGCATTTATTTTTTATTTTTTTAAAGATTTTTTATTTATTTATTTGACAGAGAGAAAAAGATCACAAATAGGCAGAGAGGCAGGCAGAGGGAAAAGGGGAAGCAGGCTCCCCCTACTGAGCAGAGAGCCCGATGCGGGGCTCAATTCCAGGACCCTGAGATCATGATCTGACCCGAAGGCAGCGGCTTAACCCACTGAGCCACCCAGGCGCCTTGTATTTATTTTTTAAAAGTAAGATCTACCATTAATGTGGGGCTTGAGCTCACAACCCTGATCAAGAATTCCACGCTCCACTGACTGAGCCAGCTACCCCTGAGCAAGTTCATTTGAGATGCATGGATCATATACATGAAATCAGTTAGATTTTATTTTCCTTTGCTATCTTTAGAAATAAATGGATAAATTTTGTACTTTGTATGAAAAGAATTCTGATGTTCACAATTTTTGTATGTGTGGTATTTGGACATGTAGTATAGTCTTTCATTTGATATCTATGAAATATTTGTCTAATAGTAATAGGAAAAGATTGTTATTACAGTTAAACCACCAAAAATGATACTCAAATCTAATGTAAACGTATGGTAATGGAGACAGTATGGTATTAGTAGATGTATATGGATCATGAAACCTAATAGTGAATTCATAGACCCACACATATATATAGTCAATTGATTTTTACCAGTGAGGCCAAGGTAATTCAATGGCTGGAACAACTGAACATTCATATAGAAAAAAAGTGAACCTTGACCCTTACCTCAAACCATATATAAAAAAATAACACAAATGGATCCCAGACCTAAATATAAAAGTGAAAAGTAAGTATAGGTGAAAATAATCTTTGTGACCCTGAATTAGCTAAAAATTTCTTAGGTAAAATACATAACATGAAAGTCAAAATCGACTAATTGTGTTTCATCAAAGCAACAACAGCAGTAACAACAAAAGCAAAACAACTCTATTTGAAAGACACCATTAAGAAAATGAAAAGGCAAGTCACAGACTGGGAGAAGGTATTCACAATACATATCTAGTAAAGGACTTACATCCAGACTATATGAAGAATGCTCACAGTATAATAAGAAGACAAACCCAGTTTAAAAATGGGCAAAAAGGGATGCCTAGATGGTTCAGTAGGCTAAGCATCTGCCTTCAGCTCAGGTCATGATCCCAGGGTCCTGGGATCAGGTCCCACATTGGGCTCCTCTCTCATCTGGGAGCCTGTTTCTTCCTCTGCCTGCCTTTCCCTCTGCTTGTGCTTTTTGTCTCATTCTCACAAATAAATAATAAAATCTTTAAGAAAAAAATGGGCAAAAGATTTGAATGGATATATCACACAAAAA
>CM053617.1:48894931-48922774 GCA_028646535.1 Procyon lotor | reverse complement strand
GTGGGGCTCGATCCCAGGACCCTGAGATCATGACCTGAGTTGAAGGCAGAGGCTTTAACCCACTGAGCCACCCAGGCGCCCCAGGACCCTGAGATCTTGACCTGAGCCAAAATCAAGAATCTAAGGCTTAATCGACTGTGTGACCAAGGTGCCATGTTATTGTTTATCCTTATTCAGGGGAAAGTACTTGGGGAAATAAAGAAGCTTTAGGATATGAGTTTTGTCATTTGCTTTTATTTTAAATTCTAGCTTTAAAAAAAATTATTTTAGGGGTGCCTGGGTGGCTCAGTTGGTTAGACATCTGCCTTCAGCTCAGGTCATGATCCCAGGGTCCTGGGATCAAGCCCCATGTCAGGCTCCCTGCTCAGTGGGGGGCCTGCTTCTCCCTCTCCCTCTGCAGCTCCCCCTGCTTGTGCACAGTCTCTCTCTCTCTCAAATAGATAAATAAAATCTTAAAAAGATTCCTTTATTTTATATGTAGAGAGAGAGTCCTCGAGCTGGGTCGGGGTGGGAAGAGGGAGAGAGGCATAGAAACTGACCCCCTGCTGAGTGCAGAGCCTGTCTGTCTCAGGGCTGGATCCCGGGATCCCTGGGATCATGACCTGAGCTGAAACCAAGAATTGGAGCCTTAACTGACTGAGCCATCCAGGCTCCCCTAAATTCTAGATTTTGACCTCTTTTTTCCATTATAGGCACAGTCAGTACAGTTGTTAAATTGGCCTAATGATATCATTGGATAATCATACTTTCTTTTCATTTTTATTCTGCAAAATTCAACTTTTGTGTTTTTCTGCATTTTATAAATTATCCTCTATGCACTGGTACATTGGTCTTTACTTTAAAAATTTGAGGAGAAGGGGTGCCTGGGTGGCTCAGTTGGTTAAGTTCCAGCTCTTGGTTTTGGCTCAGGTCATGTTCTCAGGATCCTGAAATACAGCCCCACATTGCATAGGGCTTGGTGCTCAGCAGGGAGTCTGCTTGTCTGATCCTGTCCAGTGCTACCCCCCCCCCCCCCCCGAATAAATAAAATCTTAAAAAAAAAAAGTCATGGAGAAAAGATGAAAAAGAACATAGAAGGAAAATAGGGAAAAGGGGATTGGAAAAACCTGTATTTAATTATAGCAGGGTTCTAGAACAGTAAATTTATATTCAGAGTACTGATATTGTCTTTAGTTTCTCCCTTAATTTGTGTATTCTTCATTTGCTAGTCTTTTCTTTTATTCCCTGCCATCCTGCTCTCATTACTGCAGTTCCTTCATTTGGGAAAGAAGGTGAAAAGAATTTTAATGTCTCTTCCTTAAAGTGTGCTTTGAAAGCTTGAGTGGAAAGATCAGTACTCTTAGTATTTTATACACATTTTTAAACAATTAAACATTTCTGAAATTGTGCTGCGTCTAGCAGAATGCCACCTAGAATTAAGTCGAATTCTTCCAGATAATTGTATTTGTTTTAGTCACCTAGTGGCAATATTAACCATCCTAGTAGTGTAAATTCAGATCACAAACCAACTACATGACTTGTCAGATACTCAAGGGGAGGTTTTTCCCCCTGTCCTGGACCATGTCAGGGCTGAGATGTACAAATTTTGTGTGGTTCTTCTATGTTGCAGATTAATCTCTTCTTTTTCTTCATGTTATGGGTAGCCCTGTGATATTCTAGATTTCCGAGGCCCTAAATTTTCTTGGGCATTCCCCCCTTTTTTAGTGGCATATAATATGGGTGAGTTTTACAAGTGATGGCATCTTAAATTTTAATCATCTTTTATTTTGTTCTGTGTGTGCCACCATTGTCACATCTTTTCACCAGAACATTTTTATATTGAATATTTGAGTGAGAAAAATGAATATTATAATTCATGTTTTAGTTTAGAAATGATAATATGCTTATTGTTCAGACTTTCGTTTATTAGAAATATTTTATTATTTATTTGAGAGAGAAAAAGAAATCATGAGCTGGGGAGGGTCAGATGAAGAGGGAGAAGCAAACTTGCCACTGAGCATGGAGGCTGACGCCGGGCTCCATGCAGGGCTGGATCTCAGGACCCCAAGATCATGACTTGAGCTGAAGGCAGACACAACCCCCTGAGCCACTGAGGCGCCTCTGTTGTTCAGACTTTTAAAGCACAGGCTACTGTTCTCTTGGCACAATGTGATAAAATGTATCCCTCCTGCTGGTGTTCCTCAGAGAAAATATTCAGACATATTAGTAAATTATTGGCTGAAGTTTATGAAAACAAAAACTAATGCTACTTAAATCATTTTTTTCTTTTATAAAATCTAGTCCAAAATGTTGGGACATTATGTCTATATTGAGTCTGTGTATCCATGGTATTTAAATTTAAATTTTTAGGAATCCATTTAATAAATCAAAGTTTTTACCTATATGTTTTTATATGGCCAAGCATGCTTTTTCCTGAAGGATAGGGACATAAAGGCAGAATGAGGTCTTGCGATTATGCCTTTTAAATAACAACTTTATAGAAATACCATCCAATTCACTCTTTTAAAGTGTACAGTTCAGTGGTTTTAGTATATTCGCAGAGATGTGTAACCAGTACCACTGTCTAATTTTAGAACATTTTTACTACCCCTAAAAGAAAGGCAGTACTCAGTTAAATCGTGTGACTACTCTTTACAAGGCCCTATGGTAAGTTTTAAGAAGGCAGTAAATCCTGGCCTCAAAGTTTATAATCCAGTAAAGAATAAGAGAAGTACCTGTGTATTTTATGTATGTGACAAAATATACCACAAGTCAAAATAAAGGATTTTGAATATTCAAACCTCTCAAATGGATCACAACTCTATAATCTCTTTCATTAAGTAGAAAAGTAATCTGAGACCCAGAGGCATCACAGCCAGAGTGATTTCTTGAAGAAATTGCTGTGTCTTGAAAAATTAGAGATAACTGAGGAGGACATTTCAGGTGTAGGGAACAGCCTAAACAAAGCCTCAGGGTACCTTTAGGAAATAACGAGTTCATTTTGATTATTGGAGCAACACATGCATAATGTGGAGCAATACGAGATAAAACTGATTTTGGAAAGATGGTGAAAAGCTTTGAACTCCTTGAAGATACAAAAAATTTTGTATAGTTTGGGTAGTAGTGAGGAATGTCTAAAGGTTATTAAGTAGGAGAGTGATATGGTTGGAACTGGGCTTCAGGACAGTGCTTCTCAGACTATTAATGATGGGGGATCATTTGTTTTCATCCGAGTCTTTTCAAATTGATGTATTTATGAAATACAGTAAAAATGAATTACTAGGAAAATGAAGGGACATGTAAGTCTATATATCTTTTTAAGTTTATTTAAGTAATCTCTACACCCAACATGGGGCTCAAACTCATGACCCCGAGATCAAGAGTTGCATGTTCCCACCCCTGCATTTTTTTATTATTGCATTCAACAAATGTAAAATTTCACAATTGCTCTGGGAGTTTCTAAATACTTGCAGTTTCGGTATATATCATGTCATGGATTAGTAACGACTATTCACAGAACAGTATTGGTCTGTGGGCCACACACAGTACTTTAGTAGTACTTCAAAACAATTTGGCTGTTAGTGTGCAGGCAGAACAATTGGAAGGTGATTGCTGAAGAGTTAATGAGTTAACGAGGACCTGGACAAGTTGGTAGCAGTATGAGTTAAATGGAAGATTTAGTTTCCATAGACATTTGGAAATTATTTTTTAAGGATTTTATTTGTTTATTTGAGAGAGAGTGAGAGAAAACATGAGCAGAGGGAGAAGCAGCTTCCCTGCTCCCCAGGACCCTTGGATCATGCATGATTTGAGTCAAAGGCAGATGCTAACTGAGCTACCCAGGCACGCCCGACATTTGGGAATTTAAATGAAGGCAAGTAAGGTGATGTGAATTTAAGGGAGAGGAAACAATATTTACTAGATTTTAGGGTTGAGTGGTAAAATGAGTGCCAAAAGTAGAGATAGAAATTAGTTTGGAGAGAAAGATACTAAATTAGATATTCAACAGAAATCTACGTTCTAGCATATTTTTATTAAGTAAACATATATAGTCATAAAGAGCCATTGTTTGGTTTATAATAATCTAAATTTGTACTCTCGATCTGATTTCGAAAAAGCACTTGTAACTTTTCTTTGATTGCAACAAGCTTTGAGTATATTATTACACAAACTCATAACCAAAACATGCCCAAGAAGATTTTATACTTGCATCTTTAGTCTCATTTGTTGCAGTGACTGTTGTTGGGCCCTTGGCCAGGAAATTGTGACTCTAGGCAGGAGGGAGGAGCTTGGGATAAAGTTCACCATCGCCAAAGAAACTCTATTCCAAATGGATTTGTGTGGAGCAACAGTGATATCCAATGACAAGTTAAATTAGACACAGAGGTGTTTTCTCCAGCAGTCTCAGAGGTACATGCTGTTGAGGGGCTTGGTTCAGACTAAAACAGTCTTTTTGAAGTTAGGTTATTAAAGTTACACAGAAATAAATTATACTAGGAACTTGAAGAAGAATTTTGTTATGTGACTTCAAGAACTTATTGACTCAGATAGTTTCACACATTGCAGAACGACAACCAGTGACAGATGAGGTAATGCTGCTTTGAATTATGATTTAAATCTCAAAACCACTAAGAGTTTGCTACTTATAAAATTCCAAATTTAGTAAATTGCTTGTTCATGTTCCTTTAAGTATGAAGATACTAGATCCCTATTCTTAAAGCACATAGTCTTACTTCTTATGGTTAATATCTGTATTTACTTGGATAGAATTTCTTTAAATTTCATGCCTTACTGTGGTAGGATATGATAGTAAAAGCTGTTACATTTATCTCTGTCTAAATCTGTGCCTGGTTTTATAGTGCCAGGTTTTATGTGTTGTTTCCTAAAGATTGTTTCTCTTGTTAATGCTCAAATCTGTATCTTGCAAATGCCTTAATATGTAGGAATTTCTGGCTGATAATTGCATTTTAAAATTGGATGCTTAGGTCAGTCATGCTTTTGGAGACTTTGCGCTTTACTTAAAGTAAGTTTTGGAAAGTTAATTTCACAAATGTATTCACATTCTTAAAGTGGAGCTCTGTAGTGGAGTGTGTTCCACTGGTTAATAATTTAGAAAAGTGACACAAGTAAATTGACATTGGCAAAGATAGAGTCAGGGCCCTGGGACCAATAGGAATTTTTGAATTCTCCAAGCAGATACGATCTTTTGTTTTAAATGTATGATGGGACAATGAGTCAGTCTTTTAACTGATACAGTGCCTAATACTCTGTTATAACAGTATAATGATTAGTTTGAGGCCAAGAGATTGTTTCTCTTGAAGACAGTATCTTGGAGACATGATATTTCTGGCCCCAGGCTGTCTCTCTCCTGAAGTCAGTGCATACTTTCAGCGTTTGGATGTTTATTATCTTTGTAAATCTTTGAGTATGTATTATTGCAGTTCTCCATGATCCAGCTGTTCCCTTTTGTCATTATAGCTTTACTTAATATTTAAATATTCGCACACGAACTAGATTTAGTTCCCTATTGCCCTTTCTGCCCATGTTTTATAGCATAAATTAGGGAAAGAAGAGATGAAAACATATGTGAGATTTTTTTTTGTTTCATAATAGGAATGAGAAGAGGCAGGAGTGATTGTTTCTTTCTTAAATTCAAGAATTACTTCTGTGGATGAGATTATTTTCAGTGAAAATGAAAAGATAAAGAATATTTAGTGAAAGGTCTTCATAAGACAACATTTTATTTCCTAAAGTTAGGTATCTAAAAAGTCTTTCCTCACTCAGTCTACTCCCTGAAACAAAGTTTGTTTTGTTTACCAGCTTTGTAGTAGGCTTTCAACAAATGTGCTGATTGAATAAGGTGACAAGTTAATCAAAGGGGAAAGAGTGCAATTTGATGGATACTTAGCAGTGATAATTTTGGCAAAAACAATAGATTTTCATAATCCCCACAAACGTGATTCCAAGAGTTTCTATGGATAATATACCTAAGGTGCATTATAATCTTCATATCCTTAAAATAATGTGATAAAGGAGTACGGGCTTAATCTTTCTTCTGACCAAGAAAGAAACTGGTAAGCTGTCTTGCTGGGTCTGTTGATAGCTTCTTTCAACCTTTAGCACTGATTGATTGATATTAGCAAAGTCTGCTTTTTACCCTGTGATTTGAGCTATGCCTGAAACCAGCTCACATCATTCGATCAGAAACAAAGCTGTTTCTTCTGTCATGTGGTCCCAGCACATATCCCTCCTGGGTTGTATCACAAGAATCTTCCCAGTCGTTCCTGCCTGAATTCCCATAGAATATTTTAGGCATGTCAGCTGTTTGGGCCCTGATCAAGGATTTGATCCAGTTGGCCTCTAGCCTGAATTGAGTGTGTTTGAAAAGCATAATCTTCAGTGGCAGCATTTGGTGTCCAGAGTTAGAACCATTGCTTTGTGTCTTACCCCTCTTGTGCTTTCAAAAGGATTTATGTAACTGAGAAAAGGTGATAATAAAGTAGATGCTTTTATCAATAAAAGCAGGGTGAAATTTGATGAAGTAGTAGATCATGGTGATATATTTGGGTTTGTGGGTGTTTTTAAAAAAAGATTTGGGTGGGTGTCACTTATCTTATAGTTCCTTGTATCTTTCAGCTATGCATTAGGCTTCTCTTTCCCTCCCACCCATTAAAAAGGACCCATATTGGGGCAGCTTAAAATAGGAGACCACAGCACCTAACAGGTCTAATTAAGGGAAAAAGAAGCCCCAAGAAAAGGGAAAAGAAAACACCTATCTGCAGAGGAAGCCAAAAATCCAAAGGACCATTGCTACAGTAATTTGGGGGTAAGAAGAATTATAAATAGGCCTTTTAGGTACTTTTTTATATAAAACATTAGTCCACCATTAGTCGGTGGCAAAGCTAATATACAAGACTCAGTATTACCTGGATTCTAAATACATTGACTTTCATATATAACTCACCTGTACTTAGTAGATAAACTGGTTAAAGCATAATTGATGTACATAATCCCATTAGAAAAGTAAAGTGTTCATCTATAGTATTACAGAGATAAGGAGCTAAATACCAATACTGGCATTAATTAATTAATTCTCAGAATTTAGTTCTCAGGAACTAAGGGTTTTATAGAGCTATTCTAGTGTGCATAACACACTAAGATAATTAATAATTTTCATATTTTTCAGAATATAATCATTCTTAATGCAAGGATCTATTGATTTTAAGTCCTTGATTAAAATATTTCTAAGCAAATACTTGATTTTTTTGGTCTGCATTTAAAATTGGTGCATACATTCTGAGATGAGAGGAAAAGTTTTCTGTTAAAATTTGAAATAGTAACGGGGCGCCTGGGTGGCTCAGTGGGTTAAAGCCTCTGCCTTCGGCTCAGGTCATGATCTCAGGGTGCTGGGATGGAGCCCCACATCGGGCTCTCTGCTCAGCAGGGAGCCTGCTTCTCCCTCTCTCTCTGCCTGCCTCTCTGCCTACTTGTGATCTCTCTCTCTGTCAAATAAATAAAATCTTTAAAAAAAAAAAAATGAAAAGGAAAACAAAAGAAACTCCTCAGCTCCAGCCATAGTAAATGTTTTATAGTTAACTATAAACCTTGTCCTTGCTTGGTTGTTCTGCCTGGATTGCCTTTGTTGCTTTGTTCAATTGGAAAACTTCTACTGATTGCTTAAGATTCAGCTCATACATCTGTTCTGGTCTCTAAGGAAATGGTATTTTTGCCTCTGTCTTATTTTATAGCATTTATTGAGTTGTTGAAATCATTTGTGTATAAGTGTCTCTCCTGCTAGGCTGAATTCCTCAAGGATAGAGATTGTAAATTAAAATAGAAGTTCCATAAGGGCAGGTACTCTTGTTCATTCACTGCTGTATCATGTACCTTGTTTGGGATATAGTAAGCACTCAATGTTTGAACAAATCTATTTATTTTTATGTCTTTAGTATCTGGCATGTGGTAGGCGTTAAGTGAATGCTGTTTATTAAATAAATTTTAAGTGAATTAGTGAATATATTATAAAATCTCAAAAGTAAGCTTATCTTAGGGGTTCAGACTTAGAAAAGGAGAGCTAATTCTCTGAAGTCTTTAGCATATGGCATTGTTAATACCAAGAGAAGAAAATACATATTTTCATATATCTGATTTCATTTATAAGAAGAGTCCGACTAATTTTAGTTATGAATTTTTTTAAGATTTAAAAAAATGATTTTATTTATTTATTTGTCAGAGAGAGCTCAAGCAGAGGGAATAGTAGGCAGAGCAGGCAAAGAGAGAAGCAGGCTCCCCGCTGAGCAAGGAGCTTGATGTAGGACTCTATCCTAGGACCCAGGGATCATGACCTGAGCTTAATGACTGAGCCACCCAGGCATTCCTTTTTTAAAGATTTTTTTATTTATTTGAGAAAGAGAGGGCACAAGCCGGAGGAGGGGCAAAAGGAGAGGGAGAAGCAGACTCGTTGCTGAGCAGGAGCCAGAGCCCTGATGCAGGAGTGGGGCTCCATCCCAGGATCCTGAGATCATGACTTGAGCCAAAGGCAAACACTTTACCAACTGAGCCACCCGTGTGCTCCTGTTATGATTCTCGATATTGGTACTTAAATGAAAAAATCTAGAAAGATAACCAAATAATTACATTAAACTTAGGGATTTAGTGGGGGGTGGGGAGATTTGTTTCAGTGTTAATTGAGAGTTCATTTTTTGCTTCTTTTTTTAGGGTGTTTGTGAACCGAAGTTTAGCCATGGAAAAAATAAAGTGTTTTGGTTTTGATATGGATTACACACTTGCTGGTGAGTAGCACTTTTTGATTGCTTAAAAACTGCTTTAGATATAACACAGTGGGTCTACAGGAGGCAATTCAGTAAACATTTACTTAATCATATATTTAGCTAACTAGAAGCTCTTGTTATCAAAACTCCTTCCATTGATATTTATGAATATTGAAATTACCAGATATCTTTGAGATTTACATAGCATAGATATGTAGAACAAGTGCTAAATTATTTTAGGGTCTCTGGTAAGAAATAGTATGGTGAAATTATACATTAATGTGTAT
Source organism: Procyon lotor (assembly GCA_028646535.1). Classification (NCBI taxonomy): domain Eukaryota; kingdom Metazoa; phylum Chordata; class Mammalia; order Carnivora; family Procyonidae; genus Procyon; species Procyon lotor. The sequence continues at coordinate 48,913,737 of CM053617.1, read as the reverse complement.
ATCAGGGCACTTTTGCCTTTTACTCTGTAAAACTATTCTTCAGCGATGGAGTTTTGTATCTTTTGTTCTACCCGAGGAAAAGTTTTATCAGTTAAAAATTTTAATGTTATTCTTAAGACAAATGGAAAATGTGTTTATTTCTGTTGAAATGATTACAAATACACTATGTTAAAGACTTTTTAAAAATTAGAGATATTTGCTTTGTTCATTATCAAATAGACTTTAAACACAGTGCTATACTGTTTTTCCCTTGATTCTGAGATATATTTGAAATAATCAATGGATTAGTTAATAGTTGCAAGATCTTTTCAGAACTTAAAAGTTTTTATTAAAAATTCCTTGATTTTGATGTGAAAATGTCATTTAAGTAGTAGAGATGAAGGACCGAGTTGAGTACATGTATGTATATGTATGTGCATGCATGTGTGTATTGTGATGACACTTGAAAAAGAATCTTTCAGAAATTTTCTCTAAAAAATACTGTCTTTACACAAGAATGTTAAAATGTATAGATTTACTTATCTTCAGAAACCTCTTATAAGTATTAGAAAACTGAATTCCATCTCAAATTAGAGCTCAATTTGATGTTTAATTTGGGCTAATATAATATGCATTATAACATAAATGTATTATACATGTATGTAAATATGTGTTGTAATATAATAATGCAAAAATGAACATATACAGTTTATAGGTAGTTGCCACATAGATGTGGCTATGCTATGTACAAAACAAGTTATATATTAAAAATATACACCAACTTGATTTGAATTTCCCTTACTTCCCTCCATACTCTTTGTTGTTTATTTCATTTTCTATTGCCTTAAAGTTGTTTTTGCTGCATTTTTATTCTTATATATTTTTCTAATTGTGACATAGATACTTTTAGGACCACTTCTCAGAAAGCAAGTTGGAAGTACTGTACTTTCTCAGGGTAGATCTTTCCAGATTGGGAGAAAATCCTACAATCTCTCTCCTTTGTAGAATTTTTCCTCTCCAGTGAAAGGAATGGTAAGATAATTCAGCTGAAAGAGATACTATCTAAAGCAGAAATAGAAGTTAATGGGAAGAAAAAGTGACAGATTTTTCCCCCTTGGTTATTAAGACAATTTCATTGTATTGAGTAGCATTTACTGAAAACCTATAGTGTTCAGGCACATTTTGTTACCATGCATTGAGATTACATGTTCCTACAGAATAATGAAAAAATGAATTCTCTTGTTCAATGAGAAAGTCACTGAAAAAAGTCTCTAAACTTTAAAGATACCTTATGATTGCTTCTTTTTGCTTTTTTGTTTTTTTAAATCATAATTTAAAATATTTTTTGCTTTTATTTTCATATTTTATGTTATTTTCTCATATTTTAATGCTTACTCTTAGTGAAGATACTAATATACTTATATATAAATATAATAGTAATTAATAACATTTATTAAGTGCTTGTTATGTGCTAAGCCCTGTTCTAATAATAGATTATCTCATTTAAAACATAGATTATCTCATTCTTACCACTTAATATTTACAAAAACTCTATGAGGCAGATATTACTGTTGTCTTCAATTTTACAGATAATGCTAGGACATTAAGGATTTTGTCCAAGAGTGTGCAGTAGCTTTGATGTGGCTGAACTGAGATTCAAATCTAAGTATACATTTGTGTGTGGGTGTGCGCGCGCGCGCGTGTATGCACACCTGTATATATATATTGTGATAAGTTTAAATTATCATTTTGAACAGTGACAGTTTATAGTGTGATATAATTTCAAAGTACTGAGCTCCTTCCCTTAAACAAACAAACCAGGACTTAAGCTCTCAAAAGGGTAATGCCCTTTAAAGGGGTCCCCCTTGAGAGACTATACATTATTTCAACAACTCAGTGTTTGATGAAAAACATTGTTAGTCTTCTTACAGTACTATCTTCACTTCATAAAGCACATAGGAGAACAAGTTTATTGGCTTATACTCTCTCCTGTTTTCCAGGATTTATCTGAGATCTTACTCTCAGATAAATTCATTAAATTTATCTGAGAATAACTTTCATTATTTAAAAAACAAACCACACTCATGAAGTGCTAAGGACTTTTCATTAGAAAATGTGCCATTAAGTATAGAGACAAGATTGAAAAGTGTTTTTTAAAAGCTTTGAGTATTTGGAATATACATCCCTGGAATAAGTGTAGTAGCCTCACAGGATAAGTTCTTGGGAAGGGTCTGTATTTGTTCTGAAGCCTCGTTTGAGACATTGTCTTCTCTGCAGTCACGATACTTGGTACATCATTTCCTAAGAGCAATTTATGTATCATTTGCAGCTTTTGTTTGCTTGCCTGTCTCCCCATTGGCCTGTGAGTTCTTCAAGGGCAAGGGCTTTCTTTTTCACTTTTATACCCTATGTGTTGCCTAAAGCCTGGCATGAAGTAGGTGCTCAGTAAATACATATTGAATGAACAGTTTGCGTTCATAAGTTTTAACAAATCAGTTTAAGAATTAATCACTATACTTTATTAAGTTAAAAACTTAGATAAATTAATTAAAAACTGTAAGAAGAAGAAATACTTTAACGTGAGACCTGAAACCATAAAAATCTTAGAAGAGAGCAGAGGCAGTAGTTTCTCTGGCATTGGCCATAACAACTTTTTTCTAGATAGGTACCCTGATGCAAGGGAAACAGAAGCAAATAAACTATGGAAACTACATTAAAATAAACTTATGCACAGCAAAGAAAACAGTCAACCAAACTAAAAGACAACCTACTGAGCGGGAGAAGGTTTGCAAATGACATCCAAGAAAGGGTTAGTATCCAAAATACATAAGGAACTTCTAAAACTCAATAACCTTATTAAAAACGAGGAGAACAGCCATTTCTCTAAAGTAGACAAAAGATGGCCAAGAAACATGTGAAAAGATACTCAGCATCGCTCATTAACAAGGAAATGCAAATCAAAACTACAATGAGGTATTACTTCATGCCTGTCAGAATGGCTAAAGTCAGAAACACAGACACAACAGGTGTTGGCAAGGATGTGGAGAAAAAGGGTCTCTTGTGCATTGTTGGTGTCAATGTAAACTGGTGCAGCCAGTGTAGAAAGCAGGATGGAGCTTTCTCAAAAAATTAAAAATAGAATCACCCTATGATCCAGGAATTGCACTACTAGGTATTTACCCAAAGAATATGAAAACACTAATTCAAAGGTATACATGCGCCCCTGTGTTTAGAGCAGCATTATTTATGATAGCCAAATTAGGGAAGCAGCCTAAGTGCCCGTTGATTGATGACTGGATAAAAAATATGTGATATACACACATATACACATACACACAATGGAATATTATTCAGTCATAAAAAAGAATGAAATCTTGCCATTTGCAATGAAAGGATGGAGCTTGAGAGTATAATGCTAAGTAAAATAAGTCTGTCAGAAAAAGACAGATACCATATGATTTCACTCAAATGTGGAATTTAAGAAACAAAACAAAAGAGCAAAGGGGGAAAAAAGAGAGAAACCAAAAACCAGACTCTTAACTATAGAGAACAAACTGCTGGTTACCAGAGGGGAGGTGGGTGAAGGAATGAAAATAGGGGGTGGTTACAAAAAAAAGAAAAAGAAAATAGGGGGTGGGGATTAAGGATTGTATTTGTGATGAGCATCAGGTGATTAAAAACTTAAAAATTAATTAACTATTAAAAAAAAGAATCGCTGTATTTGACTTTACCTGGTATAAAATATGCACTGTTCAAGTGAAATACTTCAAAATATGAGCTTATTTTTTAAGTTTTAATAAATGTTATTGAGGAATAAGTTACATACAATAAAACATGCATTTTAAGTATTTAGATTTAGTTTGGCAAAATGTATACAACCACCACAATTTAGATAAGGAATATTTCCATCACTCCGAAAAGTTCTCTCATTGCCTCTTTGAGGTCAGTTCTCCCTTTTACTCCACCTTTGCCCCAGGGCTTTTTGTCACTATAGATTGGTCGAGTATGCCCTTTTCAGAATTTCATATAAATGGAATCCTACAGTATGTACTCTTCTGTTTGGCCTCTTTTGCTCAACGTAATGTTTTTGTGATTGTTTTTGTTGTGTGTCTGTTGTGTTGTTGTGTCTGTCAGTATGTTGTTGTGTCTGTCAGTAAATAGTTCTTTTTTTTTTTTACCCCTAACATTTTTAAACTATAAAAAGTTTAAAATAATTTTTTTTTTTTAAGATTTTATTTCTTTATTTGACAGAGAGAGATCACAAGTCGGCAGAGAGGCAGGCAGAGGGAGAGGGGGAAGCAGGCTCCCCGCCGAGCAGAGAGCCCAATGTGGGGCTCAATCCCAGGACCCCGAGATCATGACCTGAGCTGAAGGCAGAGGCTTTAACCCACTGAGCCACCCAGGCGCCCCAGAAGTTTAAAATAATTTTAAAGAGACCTATGGAAGAGCTGCAAAAATAATAGTTGGCCTCTATTCTCTTCTAATGGTGACCTCTTACTTGACTGTAGTTGACCACAGTACAATTCTAAGAACTAAGAAAATAACATTAGTGTAGTACTACTAACTTAACTACAGACATTATTTAGTTCTTACAAATTTTCTCACTAAGGTTCTTTATTCCAATCTAGGATCCCATATTGCATTTAGTTGTATTTCCTTCGTGTCTTCCGTGACAGTCCTTTCATTGCTTTGACACTTCTGAAGAGTACTAGTTAGATATTTTTGTAGAATCCTCCACAATTTGGATTTGTCTGATATTTTTTCACATGATTGAAGTATTACGCATATTTGTGAAGAACACTAGTGTACCCTTCTCAGAGTATAATACCGGGGTACATAATATTGGTAAGTCTTATCACTAGTGATGTTAACCAGTCTCAGCATTATATAATTATCATGGTTTTCTTTAAACTATACCTTTTTTGGAGGGGGGAGTCAAGTAGTAGTCTGTTGTATAGGTATAGGTGGCCCCCTCCCCCCCACTATCTGAAAGCAGAGCATTCCTCTGAAACGGTTTGTGAGCTGAAATGTCATAAAGCGAAGTAGTTATCATTAATTTATATGATAAAACTTCGGAGGATTTCTAGACCCTCCCCCCCAAGATAACCTTTCTTAGGCTTTTCTGACACCTTAAAACCTATCTTGCTAAGGGATACACAAAATAAGTTGAGGTAAAGCACAGTTGGTTACAGACATAATTTAGGTGGCTTGATGCTGAGATACTGAGTGTAAGTCCCAGGGAGGGAGTGTGGCAGAGCCACTCTTGCTGCTTGCGGTGCGCACTGCCTTTATAAGGGCTGCTTGCAAAACAAATGCTGAATGCTATTTTTGCTTTTCACCAAAGCAAAAATCCTCTTCAGATTTATTTCACTTAGCAAAAACAAGTAGTCATGTAGGTCTTTCATCAAAGTTAAGTGGTGTGCCTTGAACTTTAAAAAAGCGGGGGATACCTATATATCACAGTTTGTTTATCCATTTATCTGCTGATGGATGTTTGAGTTGTTTCCCTTTGTGGCTATTATGAATAAAACTGGTATGAACATTGGTTCTGCATACTGCAAGTCTTTTTTTGTGGATTTATATTTTTATTTCTCTTGAGTAAAAAAAATGTAAGTAAATCTTACAGTTGCAAGATTATATGTTTACCTCATAGGAATAGACAAATAGTTTTTCCAAGTAGTGATACTATTTTAAAGTCCCACCCATCAAACATAAAAATTCTACTTGATCCAATCCTTCTCTATTCTTGATAGTATCAGTCCTTTGAATTTTAGTCGTTTTAGTAAATGTGTAGTGTTATTGTGATTTTTTTTTATTATTTCCCTCATAACTGGTGATGTTGAAAAACTTCATGTGGTTATTGGCTATTTATATTTCTTCTGTGAAGTGCCTGTTGAAATCCCCATGTTTACTGGGTTTTCTTTTTATTGTTGAGTTGTAGAAGTTCTTTAAGTATTCTGAGTACTGGTCCTTTGTCAGATATATGTCTTGTGAATATGTTGATCAATATGTGTTGGTCTGTATGTTGACAGTCTCTTTCATTGATCGAAATGAATATCACATGGTCTTGATTGATTATTGTAGGTTTTTGTTAATCTTTAAGTCAGGTAGTAAAAGTCCTTTATTCATTTTTATAATTGTTTTAATATTCTGTGTCCTTTACATTTCTATATAAATTTTAAAATCAGCTTATCAAATTTTCAAAAATGCCTGCTGGGATTTTGATTAGGATTGCTTTGATTTCTAGATCAAATTGTAGAGAATTGACATTTTAGCTACATTTAGTCTTCCAGTCCGGGAACATGATACATTGGGCCATTTACCTAATCTTCTTTAAAATTTCTTAGCAGTGTGTTGACATTTTTGATGTAAAGGTCTTACATATATTTTGTTACATTTATCTGTTAATTATTTCCTATTTTTTATGTAGTTGTAAATGCTGTTTGAAATTTCATTTTCTGGGGCGCCTGGTTGGCTCCGTGGGTTAAAGCCTCTGCCTTCAGCTCGGGTCATGATCTCAGGGTCCTGGGATCGAGCCCCGCATCGGGCTCTCTGCTCAGCGGGGAGCCTGCTTTCCTCTCTCTCTCTCTGCCTGCCTCTGCCTACTTGCCATCTCTCTCCTCTCTGTCAAATAAATAAATAAAATCTTAAAAAAAATTCATTTTCTATTTTATTGCTAGCATTTAGAAATAACAGCTCATTTTTGTGTATTCTTGAATCCTGTGAATTTCTAAAAATTCACTTATTCATTCTCATAGCTCTTTTATAGACTTACTAGAATTTCATACGTATATGATCAGATCATCTGCAAATCACTTTTTTCTTTCCAATATCTAGATCCTTTTTTCCCCCAATCTGTATATCCTTGTGTCTTGTTAGAAAAAACATTTGTTTTTCTTCTTGCCTTATTGCAGTAAAACCTTAGTGCTTTGTTGAATAGAGGTGTTGAGAATGGACCTCTTTGCTGTGTTCTTGATCTTAGGGAGAGAATGTTCAGTTTTTCACTATTGAGTATGATGTTGTAGGTGTTTTATAGATGCTTTTTATCAAGTTGGAAAAGTTCCCTTTAATTCTTAGTTTTCTAGGAGTTTTCTTCTTAACATGAATGAGTGCTAAATTTCATCAAATGTTTTCCTGCCTCTATTGAGATGATCCATTTGGTTTTTCTTTAATTTGTTAAAAGGATGAATTACATTGATTGATTTCTGAATGTTAAACCAACTTTACACTTCTAGAGTAAAGCCCACTTGATTATATAGTATTCTTTTTATATATTGGCAAATTTGATTTGCCAATGTTTGGTTGAGGATTTTTGGATTATGTTCATCAGATTTGTATTTGTCTTATTATGTGTGTTGAATTTTGGTTTTAGGGTAATTCTGAGCTGATATAATGAGTTGGGAACTGTTCCCCTTTTCTATTTTATGAAAGTTTGGGTAGAATTGATTTAGTATTTGATAGAATTAACTAGTGAAGCTATCTGGGCCAGGACTTGTTTTTGTGGAAAGGTTTTAAATTATGCATTCAGTGTTAAATATAGGGCTAGTCAGAGTTTCTGTTTCTTCTTGTATCAGTTTTGGTAATTTGTGTCCATTTCACTGAGTTTTAAATTTATTGGCTTAATTTTTTTTTTTTAAGATTTTATTTATTTATTTATTTGTTTGTTTGTTTATTTATTTATTTTTTATTTATTTATTTGACAGGGAGACAGAGACAGGAGAGAGGAAATACAAGCCAGGGGAGTGGGATAGGGAGAAGCAGGCTTCCCGCCGAGCAGGTAGCCCATGCAGGGCTCGATCCCAGAACCCTGGGATCATGAGCCGAGCCAAAGGCAGATGCTTAACGACTGAGCCACTCAGGTGCCCCAATTGACTTAACTTTCATAATATCTTTATTATTCTTTTGATGTCCCTAGGATCTGTAGTACTGTTCTCTTTTTCATTCCTGAAATTAGTAATTCGTGTCTTTTTTGCCCTTCATCAGTCTAGCAAGAGGTTAGTCAGATTTCTTGATATTTTTTTTTCCCTACTAAGAGCCAGCTTTTGGTTTCAGTGAATGCATGAGAATAAGGGGGATTTAAATTTAAAGGTGACTTTAAAGTAATTATATGTAAGTATGAAGTTACAACCAGCTTTTATAATAATTGCTGACTATAAAAAGAGTAATTTCTTATAAAATTAATATAATAAAATGCTAAAAATGCTATCCAAATACTCCAAGTACCCTTATTTTTATTTGTTTTATATTTTTTAATATAGGCAGTGGAAGTAACCACTTTTATTTCTGATTATAATTTTTGTTTTCCTTCTGTGTTCTAACTCTTAATGTCATTAACATTATGTTGTTGACCTGCCTTCTTGCTTCAAGTGTTTATGGAAAATGCCAAATTTCTGTGCAGAATGAAATGTGGCACTGTGTACTTTCTTTCATTTTTTTTCTCCCTGTATATATTGACTTCAGAATTTGGAGGATACAGGGAAGAATTGGTTTCTTAATTTTTTTTGAGAATTAGCTTGATTGATTTGTTTGGTGCTTAATAAGTATTAGCTGTTTAAACAGCTGTCTTCTTACTATACTACTATTTTCAGTGTAAAGAAGACATTTAATAAGCATTTGATTTTTTTATTGAGGGAAGGAATAACCTAATGTTAATTTTATCTGAAATAAAATTATTATATGTGCTATAAAACTGCACATCTAGCATAATCTGTGAATTGGCTCTTCTGGCAAACAATATTTTGAGGGATATGAAGTTACCATTTACAGCATAGATGGAGTACTTGTTTTCATAGACTGTAGTGAAATTGATAGTGAAGCTAGGATTGATGCTTCTGAAGTGTCTGGATAGGACATCACATTTCAAATGGTAGTCATGTTTTGGAGTGGTACATTTGTTGAGAAGGTGGCTATTGGCTTAGGGCCTACCTTATCCCACTGTAAACTCTGCCTAAATGTGTTCTGAGAAAACAGCTACCTAGGTAAAGTTGGGGTTTTTCCCCCCTTGTTTTCAAATGAGGGAAACGTATATGATTTTCTCATGGAAATTGTGGGGGATAGAATTTAATTCTGTCTTTGGTGTACTAGAAAATGGCTGTAGCAGACCTTCTTCGGTGGGAAGGGTGTCATGGTTTTGTTTGGTTTTGATTATTCACATTTTTTTTTATAGTTCATTTTGATAAGGACATTTGAAATCTGATGTTTTAAAAATGCTGTTCTTCCTGTCAGATGTTGGAATTGATAGATTTAGTGGTAAATAATTTAAAACTTTGATTTGTCACTAATAAATAAGCAAGAGGACAGTTAAGGCTAGAATACATACATGGACTCCAAGAATATTAAACTGTATTTATAATAGTTCTAAACTTGTAATTTCCAAAGCTAAACTATATAGATCTTTGGTAAAATGAAGTTAAGTTGAAGGATTGTCAGGTTTTTTCTGTTTGTTTGCTTGTTAAAAGTGAAATTACAGGCATGACTTGTATTACTTGTTTTATACAAGTAATTCTTTATTTTATACAAGTATGCTTTATGACTTTTATGATTTTGCTTACAGTTTGATACATTCATTCCTCTTGAAGTGTGTAACAGTGTTCAGTAACATAATCCATTCTCATGGGAACCTCAGTATCTTCACCTCTTCTGAATGCCAGCCTCATAACAGTTTTTCAGAGAAGATCCTCTTTATCATCAGCTATCCCTATAATTAAAGTGAGCTATCTGTATTTTTTATGTTTTTATTAGTTTATTTGCTGGATTTCTATGTTTGACATTTTTTATTAAAGATTTTTATTAATTTATTTGACACAGAGAGAGAGAGAGATCACAAGTAGGCAGAGAGGGAGGCAGAGAGAGAGAAGGAGGCAGGCTCCCTGCTGAGCAGAGAGCCCTATGCGGGGCTCCATCCCAGGACCCTGAGATCATGACCTGAGCCAAAGGCAGAGGCTTTAACCCACTGAGCCACCAGGCACCCCAAGATTGACATTTTTATATAAAATTTTAAACATTCCAAAATAACTTGCCTGTTGACATAAACTAATTTTTCCTGATTGTCTTGGACCTAAATCAGTTTTTAATTTCCAAATCTGCCTATAAAACTAACGTCAGTTTTATTTCTGTAATACTGTAGATTAACATTTTATTTCTCTAATGAGAATATGTACATTAATTATTCTTTAACAAGTTTGTCTACCAAGTATAGATTAGTTATATACATGAAAATCAATGTTTAGATTCTAGGTAATACTGAGCCACTGACCAGCAGTGGACTGTTTTATATAAAAAATGCACATAAAAAAAACATGCACATGATATATATCAGAAAGTGATCCTTTCCACTTTTATCTTCCTCTGCAGGTACGTGTTTTTCTTTTCCCTTCTCCTGAGGCTTCTTTTTCCTTAATTAGACCTGTTGGGTGCTCTGGTTTTCTATTTTATTAAGTTGCTCTAATGTAGATGCTTTCTAAACAATAAATTTTGAGTTTGTGGGTCTCTACTTGAGAATAATTTTTAGCCTTTTCCTGCTTACATGGAACAGACGGATCAGACTGACAAATGCATTTCCCAGGACAAATCAAGCCAAAACAATCTCAGGTGACTGTCCACCTAAGATTTAGGTCTGGGACTTGTGAAAGAGCAAGAAAGTTGTTTTTAACCCAGCTACTTCCTCTCCACACAATGAAGGGAATAATCTGTACTATTTGTTAATTTCTTTCGTTCTGTTTGTATTAGAGGACTGCTAAAAATGTTACATTGCTGAATTTATTATTACAGTGGACAGTAGAGTGAAAATGGAAAACAAAGGGAGAATTGATGTTTTTTTGGTTGTTTAGTGCTCGTTCATTTTTAAGTGGCAAAAAAAGAGCTGTGATTTCCATTACTCTTCTTATTCTGTTAGTTTTATAATATATCCAGAAATTTATTGCTGAGGTTTTTTTTTTTTTTTTTTTTTCCAGTCTAGTATTTATTTTCCCAGTGATAGATTTCTTTTTTTTTTTTTTTTTAATTAATTTTTATTAACATATAATGTATTATTTGCCCCAGGGTACATGTCTGTGAATCTTCGGGCTTACACATTTCACAGCACTTAATATTGCTGAGGTTTCAAATGAGAAATTCTTTTCTGATTCAGTGAATGTCATAAAATACTTAAATCACCTCCTCATGATTGTAGTTCATGATCTGTCAAACTGCTGATCTGCGAAATGTGGTTTCTTTAATAAGCAAATGTTAGCCAACAGCTAACAACAGAGTAATCTGGATGTAAAAAGTGACTTAAGAGGGAAAAAGCCAGAATACTCTATTTCTGTTTTGAAGTTTAAGTCCCATACACTCTGAGTTTAGGCCCAGTCGTATTTTTATGTTTACCTTAGAGGCTATGAGGTTGTAAAAAAAGCAGAACCCTCTGCGTTTGATTTACCCCGGTTTGGATCCCAGCTCTACCTTTTACTAACTCTTGGCTACAAGCATGTTACTTAACCTGAGTCTCAGTTTCTTCATTTAATAAAAAAAAAAAAAAAAGGATGTGTATGTTGGAGGTGGGAGGGTAGGGTGGGCAATAAACTATTGGTATAAGGTTTAAATGAAATAATGTATATAAAATAATGAATGCAGTGAAAGTTGTCTTGCTCTAACTGGTGATAAAAGTATTGATACACTGAACTAGACTTGTTGTTTTTTGTATTTTGGGTTTTTTTTTTTTTAAAGATTTTATTTATTTGACAGTGAGAAACACAGCGGGAGAGGGAACACAAGCAGAGGGAATGGTAGCGGGAGAAGCAGGCTTCCTGCTGAGCAAGGAGCCCAATGCGGGGCTGGATCCCAGGACCCTGGGATCATGACCTGAGCTGAAGGCAGACGCTTAACGACTGAGCCACCAAGGCGCCCCTGAACTAGAGTTGTAAGAGAAAATCTAAGGAATAAGGAAAAAAATACCAACCTTAAACTCATTTACATTCCTATATATTGTAGAAGAACCTGGAATGCTGGACAATGGAATCTTTCATCACTCTTTTGTTTTTGAATTTTCTTTTTAAGTATTGCAGATGATCATGAACTTAATAGAAAGTTGAGCTTTTTTTCTGAATAGATTTTTAATGTCAAGGTATTTGGCTTCAGATTATATTTCCATAGAAATTACTATTTTTAGTGAAGCGTTATTAGCAGGATCATGGAGAAGGAATAGATTTCTGAGAAAGGGTCCTTATTTAAATTTAAAGTTTTTTCTTTATGACAAAAGTATCACTGATAGGCTTCTAATAACTGCAAGGGGAACTATTTTTTGAAACAGTAAAGAACTGTTTTACATGAAAAGAAGTAGTTGACCTTTGTGGTTGCATGAAAGACATAAAGTTAGTAAGTTCCATGGAATTAACATCAAAATTTTATATGTTATGATTGCTAAGTTTTCAGAAGTCTTTACCCCAAGGGATAGTAGGGTGGGGAAAGGGTTTGTTAATATTTACTTAATGCCCCTCACAGATACAGAATGACTCTTGGTTTAGGATTTTGAAAATGTATTATTTCTAAATTGGTTCATTTGTTTTTGTTTTGTTTTGTCTTGTTTTGTAAGCTCCACATCCAGTATGGGGCTTGAACTCATAATCCTGAGATCATATCACATGTTCTACCGACTGAGCCATCCAGGTGCCCCTATGAATTGATTCATTTAAATCACCTTGACTGTTCTTTTTTTCAATCAGGAAGTCTGCCTTTTTCTTTCTTCTTATTGCCCCTCTTGAGCTTAAAGATCCAGAAAGAGACACATTCCATTTTTTTTCTGGCTCTAACTTTTAAGATTCTGAGCCATTTTGGTAAGTCCAACAATAAGTTCCTTATTTCTGTTAACATTTAATACTAGTGGGTGTCATGGTCAGTGACCAGTCCTTCCCATTTTTCTGGGAAATTGTCAGGAGGAAAAGAACATTTATTAAGCATGTACTATATGTGCTAGAAAATGTATTTTATGTACAGTGTACCACCTTTTAACCCTCACAACAGCCCACTGAGGTGGACATTACTACCCTCACTTTACAAATAGTTCACCAAGTCAAGAGGTAAAAAAAAGCTTGTACATAGCTAGCAGTTGACTTAGATTCATAGCTGGAATCAAACCCAGATCAGTTCCATTTCTTATGCTTCTTCTAGCTGTTACAGGATCAGAAATTATTTATTAACCTCTCAGTGAGAAATCAGAGAAAAACATAAACAAAATCATCCTTTGTTGTTTTTTTGTTTCAAAAATTGAAATCCTCTGTAGGCCAAATGCATCTTTGTCTTGCATTTGAATATAATCCTTATCTTCAGAGTACAGGAAGTTTTGCACAGTTTTTCTTTTAATTTTTAGATGTAATCGTAAAGGAATGAAGCCTCAAGAGTACTGTGTAAATACTCTATTCCAGATGTTAAAATTCTAAAATTGTACTTTTTTTTTTTTCAATCCTGGGAGGACTTGAAAATATATGTTAGACTCCCCTTTCGAATTTTTCTTTTTTTTTTTTTTTTCCGAATTTTTCTACCCTCCTCCTTTCCAGGCCATATCACTAGCCACCAGGGACGAAATCCAATTATCTCAAACCTAAGCATTTTGCATTAATAAGCCTAAAGTGGAGTGAGAAGCTAGAATAAAGCTATTAAAATAGTACCAGGGAAGAAATTAAGAGAAACTAGTTCTTGCTAAATCAGAGGATTATCCTGCTACCAGGAGGAGTATCTCAGGACCTTTGATCTGTCATCTTATCCTGTCATGCATAGTAAATGCACAGGATGATCTCGTTTTATTGTTTTTGAAATTGAGTCAATTTGATATTTAAATGAACACTTTTTTTTTCATGGTGTATTTACTAGGACAAAAGTCCAGGACACTCACATCATGTTTCTGTCAGCTATTGTACATGCTCACAAAACTTACTGGCATTAACAGCATTTCTGTGAGAAAACACAGTCTAAAGTAAGAAGTATTGTATATTATATATTATTGTTATGCTGTCACTGAAGACCTCTCACACCAGGTGGAGTACCTTTTCCCCTCCCATTTTAAAAATTGTGGTTAAAAAACAACATGTTTGGGACAAAACAACATGTTTTGTTGTACAAAAAACATGTATATTGTAAATATACATAAATTTACCGATTATTTTAAATGCATAATTAGTGGCTTTAAGTACATCTACAATGTTGGGCAACCCTTACCACTATCCGTTTCCACAACTTTTTCATCATCCCAAACAGAAACTGTACCCATTCAGCAGTAGCTTCCCTATCATCTCTTCACCTCAGCCCCTATAACCTCTAATTTACTTTTTTTCTGTATTTATCTACTCTAGATATTTCTTACGAGTGGAATCATAATATTTGTCCTTTTGGGTCTGGTTTATATCTCTTAGTATAATGTTTTCAAGTTTTGTCCATGTTGTAACATATATCAATTTCATTCCTTATTAAGGCTGAATAATATTCCATTATACGTACATACCACATTTTGTATATCCATCTTCCATTAGTGAATATTTGGGTTGCTTCCACCTTTTGACTGTTTTGAAGAATGTTACTGGGAACATTGGGATACAAGTATCTGTTTGAGTCTTTGCTTTCAGTTTTTCTGGGTATATACCCTGGAATGGAATAGGTGAATCATATAGTAATTATATGTTTTAACTTTTTGAGAAAGTCCCGAACTGTTTTCCATAGTGGCTGCACCATTTTACAATTCCACTAACCAGTGCTTGAGGGTTCCAGTTTGTCCACATCCTTGATAACACTTGTTATTTTCAGATTTTTGTTATTGTTGTTTTGATAATAGTCATTTTAATGGGTGTGAGGTTGTATCTCATTATGGTTTTGATTTACATTTCCCTAGTGGCTGGTGATGTTGAGCACCTTTCATATGCTTAGTAGCCATTTGTGTGGTATGTCTTATTTGGAGAAATGTCTGTCTTAATGCTTTGTCCATTCCCTAATGGGATTGCTTGGTTTGTTGTTGTTGAGTTATAGGAGCTCTTTAAATATTTTGGATATTAATCTCTTATCAAGTATATAACTTGCAAATATTTATCATTCTGTGGGTTGCCTTTTCATTCTTGATAGTGTCTTTTGATGCAGAAAAGTTTTTAATTTTTACGAAGTCCAATTCATCTTTTTTTTCTTTTGTTGGCTGTGATTTTGCTCTCACAAGAAATCTTATAACAAAGATTTTCTCCTAAGTTTTCTTCCAAGATATTATAGTTTTAGCCCTTGTTTAGGCCTTCGATCCATTTTGAGTTAACTTTTGTATGTGGGATAAAGTAAGGATCCAACTTCATTCTCTTTCTTGCATGTGGATATCCAGTTTTCTCAACACCATTGGCAAGACTGTCCTTCTTTCCCTGAATGGTCTTGGCATCCTTGTAAAAAATCATTTGACCATATATGCACCAGATGGCACTTTTTAATAATAAAATATATGACAGTGTAAATGTTTATGTTGTGCTTTAGCATTTCTTCTTAAAAATGAGGGTCCTTGTAACAATAATGAATTAAATTAATATGGAATATCAGCTGAGTAGAACTTGACTCTGGCTAAGTGTGTAAACTGGATGTATCTGTTGAAGTTCTTAGTGTGACAACAATATCTGCTAAAGTTTCCTAAAGTTTTTGGTATGAACTAAGGAAATAACCTATCTCAGAAAAGCCAGAGAAATTCTCCTTGTCCGAAATCATGAGAGAGTACTCAGGGCATCCTTCTCACAACTTGAAAAAGATAGAACTTGTACGTTACCTTACTCTTCATTCTCCCAAACAAATTGTCTCTATACAAGAGATTTTTGTGTTAGGGAATGAGCACCTCTAAGTCATTGAAAGTTATGAACCTATTTATATCCTCTGACTTATTCTTGAGGGATTTATCACTTTGTGAATGGAGAAGATGTATACAGTAGAAGATTAAAAGAAGATAAAAGCTGTCATTTGATAAGTAAAATGTATTCTTTATCCCTCTTAGTGATCTTTTTTTTCCTAAAGGGACTTTTAAACTGGGTTTTTGTTTGTTTCTCTGAAACAATAGAATAAGGGGTTGAGTGTTTGAAGAGAAACTAGGGTAATCGATAAAAAGAAGAAAAATCTCCCAAAATAAATGATTCCTTTCCAAAAAGAAAAAAACTAGGATTGTGGTTGATAAAATTATTAAATTATTAATAAAAATAAATTAGAAAACACCCACAAACAAAATAAAAATCTAATCAGTATATAGTGCAAGGCATAATGCCTTAGGGGGAGTGCAAAGCATTTGTTGCCTCTGAGAGTGATTAATTTGAATGGGAGAAGGCTCATTTGGATGAGCAAGTTCCATTATGTTTGTCCTCAAGTCAGAAGAATTGTGAAGATGAAAAGTGATAATTTAGTACTAGAGTACAATCAGTGATTAGTATCAGGGATCCATTCAGAATAAGCTAAACTCTATAGAGCCTATGGTTTGAATGGGTTTGCATACTGGAGGGTTCTTTATTTATAGTAATGACTGTAAAGCAGTAAAATATACTTTTATGCAAATATTCAAAAGGGATTTGAGGTGACTTGCAAAATTAAAAACACATAAAGCCTGTAATAAAATATGCTTCCAAATAGATATCCTTCATATAGTTATTTTATTAGGAAAACTGATTCCAGTATCGCTGTCATTTTTCTTCCTTCCTTCCCTTCCCTTCCCTTTCACTTCCCTTTCACTTCACTTCACTTAATTTTTAAGTAATCTTTATGCCCAGTGTGGGACTTGAACTCACAACCCTGAGAGCAAGAGTTCTCACATTCTATCGACTGAGCTAGCCAGGCGCCCTTTTGCTGTCATTTCTTTGACGTTTTAGGAATTCTTTTGGAATTGTTTTCATAGCCAGTTTATAAAGACAAGAAAACCTGATTCATTGCTTCATTTAGTAGTCACCTGTTTTTTAATCTGCTTTGTTTTGCCCTTTTATTCACTTGTTGCTCTGAATAACTTTTCCCCCCTTTATTTTGGAATGATTTTTGTTTGTTTTTAAGTGGGCTTCATGCTCAGTGTGGGATTTGAACTCACAACCCTAAGATCAAGAATTGCATGTTCTACTGACTAAGCCAGCCAGGTGCCCCATCTTTCCTCCCTTTAAATTAAATTCATCATCTTTTCACGAAAAATGTGCCACCAGGGACGATATCTAGAACTATAGACTATAGTTTATACATACATATATATTATTCAATATATATTATATATATATTCAGAGGCTATAGACTCTGAAAGTAATTTCGAAAGAATTTTAAACTTGTTCTGAGTAATGGTTGCATTATCGTAATAAATATATATTGATTTGGGGAGTGATTATTTTGAAAGGGAGAAGGCTCATTTGGGTGAGGAAGTTCTATTATCTTTGCTTTTAAAAGACATTATTTGGGGAGGGGGTGAGGAAAATGCATTTTATGTCACCTCTCATAATGTAGTTTATTTCCATTTCACAATTTTTTTTGTTGTTCTATTCTGGTATAGTTGTCTTTTAGGGAGAGAGAACTTAGAACTTATTTTGGAATAAATCTGATCGTTAGGTAAAAATACTTGCCTTCTTTGTTTTCTTTAACTGAACCAATGAGCTTTTTTTTAAAGCTGTTATTGATGGCATCCCCATTTTAAAATTTTTCTCCCATGTTTACACTTTTATTTTCTTTGGCCCAACATATCACCCTATGTGTTAACTTTGATTTCCTCAGAATATTAAAATATGGTAATATTAATTAGTACTTTCATACCAAAAGAGCTGTGCTTTTGGTAGAACTGGTTTTCTCATCAAAACTCTAAGATTAGGGGCACCTGGGTGCCTCAGTGGGTTAAAGCTTACTCTGCCTTCAGCTCAGGTCATGATCTCAGGATCCTGGGATCAAGCCCCACATCAGGCTTTCTGCTCAGCAGGGAGCCTGCTTCCCACTCTCTCTCTGCCTTTCTCTCTGCCTACTTGTGATCTCCCTCTCTGTCAAATAAATAAATTAAAAAAAAAAGACAACAAAAGCAAGAAGCTTTGATTAAAAAAAAAAAAAAAAAGGGACTCTAAGATTGGGGCACCTGGGTGGCTCCTGCCTTTAGCTCAGGTCATGATCCCGGGGTCCTGGTATCGAGCCCCATATCTAGCTCCCTGCTCCATGAGGAGCCTGCTTCTCCCTCTCCCCACACCCCTGCTTGTGTTCTCTCTCCCTGTCTCGGTCACTCTCTCAAATAAATAAGATCCTTTTTTTTTTTTTTCAAATAAATAAGATCCTTAAAAAAAAAAAAAGACTATAAAATTGACAGACTTAGTGTAGTTAAAAGATTTCTGAGCAAATCTTAATTTGGAAGGTTCTTATAACTACTGCTGATAAAAGTCTATTTTAGTATGGCACTGACCTCTAAGTGGGAAAGATATTTAAGCAGTAATTAAAAGATCACCCAAACTAGTTAATAATTTTGCATATGCATGTATGTGATAACTTGGGTATAATTGTGCTATTTCAATATTCTTTGAAAGATCAGTTTAAAAATGTTTGATAAAAGTTATATAAATTGGAAGAGAAAAGATTAGGAAAACTAAATGAAATGAGAATCCAAAATACTGGGGCACCTGGGTGGCTCAGTGAGTTAAGTGTGTGCCTTCGGCTCAGATCATGACCCTAGGGTCTGGGATCAAGCCCCGCATGGGGCTCCTTGCTCAGCAGGGATCCTGCTTCTCCCTCTCCCTCTGCTTGCTGCTCCCCCTGCTTGTGCTTTCTCTTTCTGTCTCTATCAAATAAATAAAATCTTTTTTAAAAAGTCCAAAATACTGATAATTGTTAAAGCTTGAGTGATAGTTTTTAAAGCACCT
>CM053617.1:48858190-48894831 GCA_028646535.1 Procyon lotor | reverse complement strand
AAAAAAAAAAAAAATATTCTTAATAAAGTTAAATTAAAAACTAGATAGAGGGGGTTCCTGACTGGCTCAGCTGGTAGAGTCTGTAAGTTTTGATCTCAGGGTTGTGAGTTCGAGACCCACATTGGAAGTGGAGCCTACTTTGAAAACAACACAATTTCCATAGAAGAAACTGACAAAACGCCAATGAAGTGATTTTTTTTAAAAAAGGCATTTAAATGTAAAGATTTTTTTCATTTTCATTTGACTTACAATCTTTATTTTTAGGTATTCTATTTTTTTTTTTTTAAGATTTTATTTATTTATTTGACATAGATCACAAGTAGGCAGAGAGAAAGGCAGAGAAGGGGGGGGGGGAAGCAGGCTCCCTGCTGAGCAGAGAGCCCGATGCGGGGCTCGATCCCAGGACCCTGAGATCATGACATGAGCTGAAGGCAGAGGCTTTAACCCACTGAGCCACCCAGGCGCCCCTATTTTTAGGTATTCTTAACTGCTTTTTCTTAAACTTAAGGATTTCTTACACTAATAAGCTCAGAAAATGAAGGACTATTTCTATAAACCAAGCATGCTTTTGAGGTGGTCTATGTTAGGAAAAAATTTTTAAAGAAATAGTACTCTGGAGGCACCTGGGTGGCTCAGTGGGTTAAAGCCCCTGCCTTCTGCTCAGGTCATGATCACAGGGTCCTGGGATTAAGCCCCGCATTGGGCTCTCTGCTCAGATGAGGTAGTTATCTTTTTTTTTTTTTTTTTTTTAAGGTAGTTACCTTTAAAAGGTACTTTTTTAAAAAAAACTACCTTTTTTAAGGTAGTTACCTTTAAAAAAAAAAAAAGAGTACTCCACTGCATTATAATACTTGTAGATAAAAGCTTTTCATTTTAGCTGAGATAAATACCCTCAAGACTATCATTTTTAGATACATATTTGTATTTTATATATATATTATCTACATGAGAAATATATTACTTTTAGGTATCCCTACTATACATATATGGGTCTACACTTAATTTCCAAGTTCTGACTCCCTTTATGTCATTTCAGTCTCCCATTTAGGGTTTTTACTGATTTTAAATTCATCTCCCTGAATTGCAATAATACGTGGTTGGTTCTTTGATCAATAGGAAATTTAAAAAATTGCTTAATAAAATCCACTTCCATCTCCTCCATTACAAGGTGATAGAAATAATCACTTATCAAATGTTTCTGATCTTTTCATTACCAGTCATAAAAGCATTCAAATGTAAACCAGATTATTTTTTGGAATAAGTGTCGTGTATTAGTTACATCAGGAAAAATTACTAAAATCTTACTTTTTAAAAAATATTGCCTGCTATTTTCAACAAGAATGAAGTTGTTTTAAGACTCTTAACTTCAACTACATTGGAATTAAAAATTTTTTTAAATTAAAAAATTTAAAGGGTGCCTGGTTGGCTCCATTGGTTAAGCACCCAACTCTTGATTATGGCTCAGGTCATGATCTCTGAGTCATGAGATTGAGTCCAGCTCAGCATGGAGTCTCCTGGAGATTCTCTCTCCCTCTGCCAGTGCCCCCCCCCCCATCCGCCCGTGCATGCAGGCTCTCTCTCAAATAATAAATAAATCTTAAAAAAATTTTTTTTAATTTAAAAAGTCTTGACATAATAGTGTTTTTTTTTTAAGATTTTATTTATTTTTTTGACAGAGACAGAGATCACAAGTAGGCAGAGAGGCAGGCAGAGAGAGAGGGAGGAAGCAGGCTCCCTGCTGAGCAGAGAGCCCGATGTGGGGCTTGAACCCAGGACCCTGAGATCATGACCTGAGCCAAAGGCAGAGGCTTTAACCCACTGAGCCACCCAGGCTTCCCAACATAATAGTTATTTTTGGTCCATCATCTCTTTTCTGTGTATAGTTCTCCAAATGTTTGCTTTATCCCGGGATTAATGCTCACTGAGAAAAGGACAAAATGATGATGGAGTCAAGCTGTGTAATGAAGATTTAAGGTGAAACCTTGTAGATAAAAACCTTCTGGGTCAGGGAACTCTAACAGTGAGTGCTACTTAGGCAGATCATGAGGTCATTCTGATTCCTTCAATCTTTGGGAACATTTGTTTGGTTTGATAGTCATACGAAGAAATCAGATCCAGGTAATTATAGTTGTTCTGTACTAATTGTTAATGGCACTGTGGTAGGGGACCACATTAAGTGACTGCATAAAGATTCCTTTATTTCCTAAGTTTTTTTTATCCACCCTCTCAGTTTTTCTTTGAGATAAATAGAATAACAGGATTATCTAGGATACTCTGTGGTTATTGAAGAATGAATTTACTTCCACCTGGATTTACAATTCAGTAAGTACCTAAAATGTGTTTACCTCAAGACTCTGAAGAGGCTAGTCAAAACATTTCAATTAGGTGGGAAAACTTATGTGGAAGTATATGACCTAGACTTTGCACACTGGTGGCCCATTGAGTCAGTAGTTAAAAATTGAGACCTAGAAGCAAGAATTTAGGCTGACTGTTATCACACAATTGGCAACATTGGGCTCTAGTTCCCATAGAGTAGCTGAGTATGAGTAGCTAAATAGCTACTTCGTCCTTTAGGCAAGACAGGCACCAGTGCTTAGCCCATTTGCATGATAATTGAACGCTGATAGAGGTGTTTGGAACATATTATCTGAATCTGAGTCTCAGAGAATATGTCAGGTGAACTTTAAAGTACCTTGAGATATTGGCTATGAAAAGGAACTATCTGTTTAAGGTTGAAGAAATCATACATAGTTTTTAAGATTTCCTGGCTGGGTTACTCAGCCCTTTTCCTGTCCCTCTGTACCTCCCTAGTCATATTATGGAATTGATCTAAAATTTATTATGAATACCTAATCCTATATCCCTGTAGTAACCTTTTAGCTCCATGAAGCCACTGACCATGGGTTGTTTTTTTGTTCTTAGCATCTAGTGCCTAGTGCACAGTAGGCATCCAGATGTTTGTTCCATTACTGTAACTTCAGCACAGGCGTTTTTGTTTTGTTTTAGTAAAAGCATTTGAGTGATGATCTGTTATTTTGGTGAAAAAAATTACATAATAACTCTTTCAATTTTAAAATTATAAGCAACTCCTTTGGTTAAAGAGGATTTTTAAAGTTATTATCTCAAATTTTCAGTTTTTCTGTTTTAAATTGAAAACGATACTTTCTGAATGGAAACTACATTTATCATGGTGAGCGCTGCATAATGTATCTGTTGTGCACCTGACGCTAATATAACATTGTATGTATTTTCATTTTATTTTAAAATAGTAATTTTTTTTAACAGATCTCTTGCTTACCATTTAATTTTGCTTTTGCAGTGAATTGAAGTTGGCAGTCTTCCAAATTCTACTTATTTATTTATTTACATTCTGTAACCATTTGGGAGTTGGTTTTATTTTATATTACTCAAAGTGTTGCATGGCATCTAGCCTTTGTATTTTAAGTCAATTAAAATTGAGATTATTTTTAGAAATTTTCAGTATCTTTTTAGGATCATTTGTGATCTCTTGGATTAGAGTTAAAGGTTTTTTTACTATGTCTGTGTTATTGTGTTAGGGTTTTCAAATAGTTTTGAAAAGTAGGAAAAGCCCTCTGTTGTTTACATGAGAATTGGAAAGGTTTTATTTAAAATCTCCTTAATGAAAATGTGAGTCAGTTTGCCTTTTTTAGTTATAGTCTCAGAGAACCAACATTGCATAACCTAAATAGGAATGTTGATGTTAATCACATTCACAGCATAAAAGGAAGTTAACTGTTCTTGGGTGATTGGGTTGGATATTTGTTTTTCATAGTGATCAGTGGTGGTGGTTTTTCCTAGTTGTAATGTTTTAGGACTTCTAGACATTATAATTGGTCATTCTTGCTCTTTTATTTAGTACCATCTTCCTTTCACAAAAAAGTGGGAGGAATCAAACTATATGTTTTTAAAAACTTAAATGTCTCTAGGGAAAGTGACTCCCTATAAAGTTAAACATAATGCATATCTTAAAAGTGTCAATACCTTCTATGTATCTTCAAGTCTGTTATTTTTACTAGACTAGGTAGTTTCTCTAACTCTATGAAAGTAGAATAGTAAGACCCTGCTTACTGAGGGCAAATACCACGATAGACTCAAAATAAATTTTTCCTTCTATTCCACATTTAGACATCTGGTTAGATTTTTAGCAGTGTGAAGTTGGCTCTTGTCTATATCAAGATGACAAATTTAGGTATTGGAAGGGTGGAAAAGTAGGTAGTTAGGTACGAGTAGACTTACTTTAAATGGGTGCTTAACAGCAAGATTTAGACTGTTCGGTTTATTCTCATATCCATATTTAGCCTGTTTCACTTACTGTAGTTCAATTTTAAATATTGTTTATCAGCCGCATTTAGTTTCTGTCATATAAACTTGAAATGTGCTAGAGAAAATACACTAAAACAAAATGAATTTGTTTTTGTTTTATCTTTTAAGATTTCAAGATCAGATTTGGCTTATATTCCAGGCTCAGGGTGTCAGAAAATTAAATAATGCACAATACTTAGGCTTATCTTCAATACCCTTGTTTTGTTATGGCCGTTTAGATTAATTCTAGTGATGGTCAGAGGCTTCTAAATAGGAGGGCAGTAACTCCTGTAAATACCAATATCCAAATGGTGTCTCTCTGTTCCAGCCCATCGCAACAGTTTTAAAACCAGTTTTTGTTTTTGTTTTTGTTTTGTTTTGTTGCTTTGTTCTGTTTTTTAACAGGAGAGCCAGTGTAACTCCTTCAAGACTGGAGTGACACTCTACATCTGCGTCTGCCTCATGTGAGTTCTCATTTTGGCAGCAGCACTCTGCTAGGCTGGAACCTCTGTAGAGGTTTGCCCTTCCTTTTTCTAAAATCTATAAACTACTCTACACAGTGTGTCTTGGTGGCAAAGGTAACATGTGCATGAGAATTTTAGACTTCCCTGCAGAAAGATTTGGGCTCATTTCAAAGAGACGGTCTCCTCTAACTTAGGTTCTATCTTGTATGAACAACATTTCTCAAAACAGAGCCTGTTAACTGTCATCACCACAACACATAGTTGATATTTTTTGGAGAACTGTTTTTTTGTTACAGATTATGGAGTAAAGAATATCTTTAAACGCTCTCAGTAGCTTCAGCTTTCAGAGCTTTGGTTGTTCTCTTTATAGTCCAGTTACGTAACCTGAGAACACCGTGTGCTGCTCTGGTGGCTGAAGCACTCCTCTCTTTTGGACTCTGGCCCTTGAAATAACTTCTTTCTTTGTCTTTGAACATTGGGTAAATTAGGTTAGGCCTGAGGACCTTTTTGAAGAAGAAATAAGCAGTGAATGTGTGAGGTTATGTTTACTCTGAATCTGTTGGCTGTGTTTTGGGAAGTCAGTTGTTAAGAATTGAGCTTAAAGTTATGCATCATTGACTTGCCAGTTTTGCAAGAGAAATCAAAATTAGAGCCTTTGCAGCTGTGGAGATGTGTAGAGCTATACAGTTAGAGGGGTGCATATGGTTCCCTACAGGTATCAAGGCTGACTTTGAAGGGCCTGGTAATTAAAAAAAGGAACTTTGCTTTTACTTATTTTATTTATTTATTTATTTATTTATTTTTCAAGGAATGGCGATACTTTGTAGGCTTTGGGATTAGTCATTTTTGCTACCAGGTCAGAATGAAGTGTGATTATTCAGTTCATTCCCAAGGGACACTTAGAACAAAACATCTAAGCTTGTGATCTGAGCAGCTCCAGTTGTGCTTCTCCAGCCTGGTTGTACTGTACTAGCCGATGATGTGATGACCTGGGAATTCGTGTTACTGAAATGATTATCCAGGAAGCTGTGAGAAAATGTCAATAGCTTGTAGGTCTTACTGATTAATAGAGAGCTTAGTGGAATAGATAGTGTTGTCCAAGTGGAACTTGAACTCTCTTCGCTAAATCATTCCCACCTGTGACTAGAGCACTTTATTTTGGACTAGGTGAAAGAAATTGGAGCGAGGATAGTGTGTTTCAACACCTAGGCTTAAGTTTTGATGGCCTATGTAATCTAGAAATTGATTTTTAACAGTGGGAGTATATCCCTCCACAAAGAGCTTTGGATGAGACTCAGGGAGACCTAAATTCTGGTTTAAGTTTACATTTGTACTTGCTGTGTAACTTCAGGTCAGCAAATGGGGAAAATACATTGTATTTTTAGAAAGTACCCTAAATTCCTTGGGTAAAAGGAAATTTAAAGTATTTATTTCTGTAGGTAGAATTACTAGAAAGTCCCCTCAGTTGAACACTTGGGAAGTTCTGTCCTGGAATAAAGATAAATGTGGCAAGTGTATAGTGTTTCATTTTTTCCTGTTTTAGGGTTTGTGCTGGCAAAATGGGATTTGAGATATCTACCCCCCTCCTATTTTTTTTCTTCCCTAAAAATTCTGAAAAAATAGATTTGGGTTTCAATCCAAAGTGTCTCCTAAACACAGGTTTTAATCACCACTACTCCGTCATTATAATATCCTGATCTCTAACCAGGGAAAATGGCTCATTTTGGGGTGAGCTTGCGTGGGGGTGATTAAGGTTTGTGTGGCTTTTTTGACTCCCATTCTTAAGATGTATCCAGCAAATTATTCTTCTGAAAAAGTTAATAATTGAAAGTATTTTATATGGGCCAAATCCTATAAGAATGAATGTCAATGGATTAGCCAAATTGCTTAATGATACTGGAATTTTGTTTCATTAAATATTGTTTGAAAGAAGTAGGGCTTTGTTAGGATTGAGAAAGTTTTTGTGGGAATTTGTTAAAAGAGATTTACTCTCAGTTGGAGTGGAAGCACAGTGTTGGGTAAGAGAGATTATTTTATATTCTCAGGATAACTCGAATTGACATCAGTCAGTACTACTTTCCTGGGTTTATTATAATACACCAGCTTTTACTCTTTTAGTATGTATGAATATACAAGCACTTGCCTTTTTTTTTTTTTTTTTAAGATTTTTAAAAATTATTTATTTGACAGAGATCACAAGGAGGCAGAGAGGCAGGCAGAGAGAGAGGGGGAAAGCAGGCTCCCCGCTGAGCAGAGCCCGATGTGGGACTCGATCCCAGGACCCTGAGATCATGACCTGAGCCAAAGGCAGAGGCTTTAACCCACTG
The DNA here is from genome assembly GCA_028646535.1 of Procyon lotor. Classification (NCBI taxonomy): domain Eukaryota; kingdom Metazoa; phylum Chordata; class Mammalia; order Carnivora; family Procyonidae; genus Procyon; species Procyon lotor. The sequence goes on along the minus strand of CM053617.1, from coordinate 48,887,717 downwards.
AGCCACCCAGGCGCCCCTACCAGCACTTCCTTTACCACAGTGTACATCATTTAGATTTAAGAATTCCACACTCATTGTTTCCAAAAGGGATTTATCTATTTAATAATGGGGATGGAACTGAACAGAGAAAATATATAGCCAGTTTTGAGAATATTAGTATTAGCATTAGCATTAAATTGTTTTTACCCCTGACATGATAAAAGAAATGACAGCTATTTTTGGCATTGTTCTGAGGAGATGAGACTCAAGGGTCTCCTCCTCCTAAAGGGCCTTAAAAATTTTAGGCTTTTTAAATATGACAGATGTTTATTAAAAGATTTTGAAAGCCCATCCTGCTTTTTTTTTTTTTTTTAACATTTCAACTTAATTTAAAAATAACGGATATATATATGAATGTGTTACAAGTTGTAAAAGGACAGAAGGTAAAGGAAAGTGTACTTCCTTCCCTCTCTCTTAGCTACTCTGGTCCCTTCTGTGCACGTGACCAGTACTACTGGTTTCTTTTATGTAGTTCCAGAAATATTCTGAAAGATTGCTTTTGGCAAGGAAAAGTTGAATAGTACTCATTAAGATATTAGCACTAATTTGGGTGAGCAGACTAATTGCAGTGAAAAATCAGTTTGAGCCATAGGCTGTACATTAATTGTGGATAGAAGAACAATAATATAACAACAGCAACAGCTGCATTATTGTGAGATAAAAATGAATGGATTTTTTTTTTTTTTGCCTCATCTGGCATTTAGCAAGATTGAAGGTCTTTTTATTTTTTTACTTTTCTTTTTAATACAGCTTACCCACTCCTAGAGACTGATGGGAAGATACTTACCTAAATACTGCATTTGGAGGAAACCTTGTTAAAGGAGCAACGTTTTCTTTATGCTGAACTGCAATGATGATTCTAAAAAGTTTTCTCGTTATAGGAGATTTCAGAGATTATAATTGTAGAGAAAAACCCTCATATTCAAAAATCCATTTTATTTCACCTGTAACAAACTCAATAGGCTTCTTTGGCTGATAATGATATGTATATTTTATACATACACTTGCATATACCCATCCTTCCATAATCACATCTCATAAAATGAGTCCTAATTCTTTTTTAATGTGTATTTCCAGTTTTATTGAGAAATAATTGACATGCATCACTGTATAAGTCATACAAAAAAAAAAAGGCATACAGCATGATGGTTTGATTTCATATATTGGGAAAAAATTAACATAATAGCTTCAGCTAACATCCATCTTGTGATACAGATAAAATAAAAAGAAAAGAAATAATAAAGGGAAAAAATTTTTTCTCCTTGTGATGAGAACTCTTAGGATTTACTCTTTTAACAACATTCCTGTATATCATACAATGAGTAGTGTTAGCTAAAGTCCTCATGTTGTCCATTACATCCCTAATACTTATTTATCTTATAACTGGAAGTTTGTACCTTTGATCACCTTCCTCTAATTCTCCCTCCCCCTACCCCCAGTCAAATTATTTAATATCTAATTCCCAGTCCACATCCAGATTTTCCTAATTGTCCTAGAAACATTGTTTTATGATTGATACTGCAGCAATAACTTAAAATGCAATTTTGATGGCTTTATATTATTGTTAGCACGATAAGAAAAGAAGTTAATCCTGATAAATAGAATTATATGCTGATTGGAAGAGTTTAAAGCAACTACCAAGCCAAATAGGGATTGCAAAAATAGACTGTTTTTTTGTTTTTAGCTCATTTTGAAGGATTCCTATACCAATTGTACAAATCAATTAGAAGCCTTCAACGTATATAGACCTCTCTACTTGGTTAATATCACAGCTGTGCATATTAGTTCCTTTTTCTGCCTTTAGATTGTGGGCATGAAAGAACAGATAAAAAGGGAAAAATATTAAGTTTCCTAAGAAATGAAAGAATTATTCTGAAATGTCTGGTAATTCATCTTGTTGCTTTTGCTTTATGAAAATATGACCTGTTTCCACAGACTAACAGTTGAGTTCTGTGGTTTTTTGGGGCAGTACAAAACATGGAGTCTGAGGGAGGAGAAGAAAATGGCATATTTAGGAAGAGGGAGGAATTTGGAAAGAGTAGAAATTCACTCATTTGCCCTTTATTTTCATTGACTCTTATTATAATGAGAACCTCTTCTTTGTACAGTGTACAAGTCCCCGGAGTATGAGTCCCTTGGCTTTGAGCTTACTGTGGAGAGATTAGTTTCTATTGGCTACCCTCAGGAACTGCTCAGCTTTGCTTATGATTCTACATTCCCTACCAGGTAATTTTTCAAGGTTTTTTTGGATTAGAATCCTTCCTTCTGTCCCCCAGTTTAATAATTCCAAATGCATCTCTGACCATGCCCACCCTTAAAGAAAAGAACCAAAAAAGGTTCTTTGGTTTGTTTCTAGTTGTGGTTTTTTTGGTTGATATTGCTTCTAAAATTACCATGGACTTTTCATGTACACCGTATCTTTTGTGTTCTTGAATTGAGCTTAGTTTATTGTTACTGAAGATCTATTTATGGGAAAGAAGAAAGATGATTAAAACTGATGGGCATTCATCACAGATACTCTTAGCTTTTGCTCTTGGAGAGCGGTTGCATGCTTTAATACAATACACTTCATTTGGTCATCAGGAGCCTTCTTGGTAGTTTGCATTTTTGGATTTGATAGAGAAGATTTAAAATTAAGAAAGATGATGTTTGAGATGCCATCATATATGTCCCGTATATAGCATCTATTAGAGGGAAATATAAGCTAGCTCATTTGTCCAAGGAAATTAGAAGACTCTTTTTTTTTTTTTTAAAGATTTTATTTATTTATTTGACAGAGAGAGAGAAATCACAAGTAGGCAGAAAGGCAGGCAGAGAGAGAGAGGGAAGCAGGCTCCCCGCTGAGCAAAGAGCCCGATGCGGGGCTCCATCCCAGGACCCTGAGATCATGACCTGAGCTGAAGGCAGAGGCTTTAACCCACTGAGCCACCCAGGCGCCCCTAGAAGACTCTTTTAGAAAGGAACCACTGTATTAAGAGGAATCACAGTTCATACCTTGTTTAAGCTCTTACTCCTTACAGAAAAAAGTTGTGATTATTTGGATGGAGTAAATATTTTTTAGTTACTCTGGGTTTAGTTTTTAAGAATTTATTCACTCGGTAGGGGCGCCTGGATGGCTCAGTCGTTAAGCGTCTGCCTTCGGTCCAGGTCAGATCCCAGAGTCCTGGGATCGAGCCCCGTATCGGGCTCCCTGCTCTGCGGGAAGCCTGCTTCTCCCGCTACCATTCCCTCTGCTTGTGTTCCCTCTCTCGCTGTGTTTCTCTCTGTCAAATAAATAAAAAATCTTTAAAAAAAAAAAAAAAAAGAATTTATTCACTCACTTCAGTCTCCAGGAATATGTTGTTTGGGGACATGCTTGAGTTGTCATAAAGCTTGGTATAAGATGGCATTGGTTTATAATGATTGAGTAATAACACTACATAAGATTGTTGCCTGTATTATTTTTGGATTACTGATGATGTCTTCATTTTCACATAGGGGACTTGTTTTTGATACACTATATGGAAATCTTTTAAAAGTTGATGCCTATGGAAACCTTTTGGTCTGTGCACATGGATTTAACTTCATAAGAGGGTGAGTACATAGAACCTTTCGCATCTTTCTAGTGTTTTTATAGTAAAACAATATGAAGATCACCTTGTCTCCCCAGATGTATTATACTTTCCTGTTCCCTCATCATTAAAAAGCAATTCTTTGCATAAGGATACTTAACAATTATTTGTCAGGCAGTTAGGACCCAAACTGACTTAAAAATATAGTTAGCAGTTGCATTTTGTGTAAATTGAGTGGTTTCTAATTATACAGCATCCAACAAAGCTAATCTTGAAACTTGCCCAAAAAGAACTGTAGTGGCTTTGACTTATTTGAAATTCTAAGATTTTTATTTTCTCCTTTTTAATACAGTTCTCAGGTAGCTGCTCAGAAGAGGTATGTATATAAAAGTGCTTTGAAAAATTTAAAACTACAACAGTGTAAATGACTAAGATTTTTAATAGCTAATATATTTTAATCTAATGAGTAGCTGCAGATATTTGGTCACGTGATTAAAAATTTTAAAAGCATGGGTTAAAAATGAATAGTAATAGTATTTAAACGAGTAAGCTTTATTTTAATAACCAGAAAATTCCCACTATTCTCACTAATTTGGACTTTCCACCCTAGTAAACAGCAAATAAAACTTATTGTCTACTGTTCTGGTGAAACATCTCAGTGTTTTCTTTAAAAATCACAATACTGCAGTTTGACACTTTCTGTCTTTGTGGCTTTACAGTTGGACATTTTCTCCACTATTATACTACCTGATTTACTACTGACACTATATTAGGGACGGAGCAACTCTTAAAACCATATCAAATTATGTGTCAGTCTCTCATAAGTCTTCTGTATGTTATTCTGAAAGGCAAAGTAGGAAAAACCACATGGTCCGCATTGAAATTTTTAAGGAGACAGTATCTTTTTGGTAAATACTTTTTGTGATAAGCACAAACTAACTGTACCAGAGTAACCTTTAAATTTGAGGTCACAGCAATGCCCTATTTGGAAGTGAAGCATCTGATATATAAGACTTTCCAGCTCAAAGATTTCCAGGTATACATAGTGAGAACAGTGTGAAATAAACCCCCCCACCTTGACACATCTGGGCAGGCCAGTGATTATATCTGCCTTTCTTTCACTGTTTCTCTCATGACGGGTTTGCTCAAGATTCGTGAATATCAGGAGACAGGATTTAGAATGTGAAGCTATTGCAAATAATGCTAGCAAGCTGAGCTATTTTATATATGGATATTGTACCATAATTCATAATCCATAATGATATCCATAATCCATAATCCAAAATACCATAATGAGGATAAACCAAGGTTGTATTTATTAATGTCTGAAAAGGGGTTTCTGTGTTACAGGGAGGGGTAGTTTGAGAAGAAAAGGAAGGGAAGTTCTATAAATTTGTACTGCAATTAGATTTACTAACTCAGGATCCACAGACCTTTCTTTCCTCAAATAAACCAACAAATTTTCCAAATAGTTCCTTTGGAAGCACATTTAATAGTGTTTCAAAAATAAGCCATCTATGGGTAATGCAGAATCATTCAAACAACACATGCTGTACCATCTTCAGAGTCAAAAGGAAAAGCCTGTGGAAAAGGAGAGGTTGAGGATGGAGGGAGAAGGAAAGTGAGCTGTGAAGTGTACTGGTTGGCAAAGCTGGAAGGGAGGTTAGGGCTGCATCGGGCACAACCTTACGTGCCTTGCCAGTGAGTTGGGGCCTCTTTTTTGGACAAGGCAAAGGCCTTTAGAGTGGGATAATACTGAGATCAGACCTTTACTCTGCGAGTCATAGAAAGTTAGCAGTATTCTGTACGGCCACCGTTTTCCTCGCAACTTCCAAGTCTGGCATTCCTTCCTTAATTTTTATTTTAAATATATGCTAGCCTGATTTAACAGCTAATTTAAACAAAATGTAATTGCTAACTATATTTATAAGTCAGTTTGGGTTCTAATTGCCTAATGAATAACTATCCTTATGTAAAGGAATTACTCTAACAGTGGAGGGAATAGTAAAGTATATCTAAGGAGACAGTGTCATCTTACTAAACCTGACTGAGGAAAGCATATCATTACTGTTCCCTTCCACCTCAATTTTCATTACAGAAAATCTTAGAAGGCTAGAAAATGAGATATTCTACAAAGTTATTCCTTATTGGGAACTCTTATTTCAGAAGGGTGATTAAGACAGGGAGCTAATATGATTTTATATTGTTAACTAGAGTTTATGTCACTGGTAGTTAACAGACCCAAGTAGGAATTTACCCAGATTACTCTGATAAGAACTTTAAATTTGATGTCCATTATTTAGATTAGTTATCTCTAGATATTCATTGTGAGAACTGTACATTTTAAAAATACTTTTAAGCACACTCTGCACCCAACGTGGGGCTCGAACTCACAGCCCCAAGATCCAGAGTGGCACACACACTGAACCAGCCAGGCGCCCTGACAATTGTGCCTTTTTAAATTTTAGTTTTTCTGTTTTTAGGTTTCTTTGTATTATTTTTGCTTATTAATTCCATCCCCTTCCTCCTCTTGGAGTGTTTCATTTTACTCTCCGAGATTCTGGGGCATCTCTAACAACTTCTGTTTTGCTGGTTTTCCTTTTAATCCTAAATGTTCTCCATGGGTCTATTCTGTATTTTTTTTTTCCCTCTGCAGCGCAAGTGGCCTCATCTATTGTAACGGTCTTCATGACTTCATCTGTTACCTGTGTGTACGTGACCTCAGTTCTCTCTGAAGTCTGACCTCTGTTTTAAGTTCTTGACCTTTATTATAATTGCCTATTTTACTAATATAAAATTGTTTACTTTGAACTTAATGTATCTAAAGTAGAATTCCTCTTGTATCTACTTCTTATCCAGTTTTCATCTTTTTTCTTAAGGGTCCCACCACCCTCTCAGAGACACCCTCCTGTGAGCATTGTCATCTTTGACTTTCATGTCACTCATCTGCCACAGCCAGTCGGTTGCCTGGTCTTGTTCAGTCACCTTGGCAGTCTCTCATGATTAATGCTTCCCTTTAATTTCCTCTGCCACCCCTCTGGGACAGAACCCACTGCTCTCATCTGGACGATTACAATAACCACTTAACTGATTTCCCAGTCCTTTGTGTCAGTTAGCTTTTGCTGCATAATAAATAACTTCAAAACTTAGTGGCTTAAAACAGTGACCATTTTATTTAGCTCACAGTTCTGAGAGTCATCTGGGCAGTTCTGGGGTTGCTCTGCTGGTCTGACACAGCCTCACTCACATGTGTGGCATTTGGCAGCCTGTGGCTGGGTTGCCTCATTTCTGTGTGTAGTGTTTTACCTTCCAGCAGGTTATCCCCCTCATTCATTCGGCAGTCTCGGAGGTGCAAGTGCAGCAGGAGTAGGCAAGTGCCAGTATGCAAATGTTTTCCAAGCCTCTGCTTGGATCCCTAGTTGCTGCTACTCAAGCCTTTATTTGAGGATGGAGAAATAGACGGAGCCTCTTCAGGCTTTACAATGCATAGGAAGAATTTGTAGCCACTTTTGCAATGTCATCACATTTCTTTCTCCTTTTTATCCTAAAACCATTACTAGTTGAATATTTTTATAATTCTGCTCTGATGGTTTTATCCCTTTGCTTAAAAGCTGTCAGTGGCAAAAACAACAAAACACAAACCAAAAAAAACCCAAAGCCTATCAGTAGCATTCTGTTGCCCCTGAATGAAAAATAACAATAGCATGCTCTGCCTCTATTCATCTTTCTAGCTTTATTTTCCTCTGCTCCCCTCGCTCTTCTCCAGTTGGACTAGTTTTTGAATTGATCTGTCGAGCCTTTAAGGACCAACTCCTGTTGCCACCTTTTTCATGAATCCTTCCTGGTTTTCCTTCTCCTCATTCCTGCATGCACTTTTTTTCTACCCCTTTAGATGAAGTGGTCACCTCTTCCTCCATTTTCTCATAGCTCTCTGCACCTTTCTTGAGGCAATTGTGATTTTTTTTTTTTTAACCTGGTGATAACTGTGTATGTGACTCACCTCCCTTACCAGACTGAGAACTTTTTAAGGGCTGGAAGCCAAGCTTATTTATCTTCGTAGCTACTCATATGTAATATTTAGAACGCTTCCTTGAATATAGCCATCAACATATTTGAATGAAGTTTTGAATGTTGAATATTTCTCATAACTATTACAGTGTTCATTTCTTGAATGTCAGTTAATTTAAAGTTTTTTCTTTCAGACCAGAAACTAGAGAGCAGTATCCAAATAAATTTATCCAACGAGATGACACTGAAAGATTTTACATTCTGAATACACTGTTCAACCTACCAGGTAGACTCATTCCCTGTGCTTATTTATTATGGATGCTTTCTCTTCTTTTCATGATCACTGGTCTTTGTCCAAGGGAGATAATGAAATTAGTTTGGATTATGTCACTTCTAGTTTATGAATATCTATTCTTCATTTTTCAGAGACCTACCTGTTGGCCTGCCTTGTAGACTTTTTTACTAACTGTCCTAGATATACCAGGTATGTATATGGTATAACTTTATTTGTCTGATTGATATTTTAAAATTAACGTACAGGGTTTTAGAGAACTGGCCATTGTAGGTCTTTTCGAGAGATGCCACATTGCCAGCCCGAGAGATGGGACAGCCACCAGCAGCCGCACGCAGGCTCTCACCTCCCACACGGCCCCTCTCCTTGCAAGTGTGCTGCAGCCGTGTTTGCAAGGGACCACTTCTGATTGGCTTCTCCTGGGAATGAAGACGGCCAGCAGAGGTGCTAATTGTGACAACTGAGTGGGAGGTTTGTGTGATGATGATCTGTCCAAGCAGAATTACACTGAAACCCCCAACTCATTTCACAGCAGCTGCCCAGGAGCCATTCAGGGGTGGTAATTTAGTTTTATTCCCAGGCCCAGTGAGATTTGATTGAGGAGTGAATATGGTTTATCCTCCCTGAAGTAAAATTGTGTTTGAGTTGTGAACAAGGTATCCTCTCCTTTTTTAGGGGACTTGTATAACCACTGCTAAAAGTTCAGCCATGTGTGTCAGAGTTTGCTAACTTCTTATCCTATCTAGGCCTTATCTACTTTAAGGCACTAAATCTGGTGGAGCACCAAGTCACAAAGCTAAATAGAAAATAGGCCATACCTTTGTACCTGGGGACGACGTCAGAAAAGTCAGGATGAAGAGAACCTAAATTACCAATTTTACGTTTAAAATGTTTCTTTGATGGGAACCTGTTTCTTAAAAGTGATGAATGAAAGAACATGATATTTTTGAAACTGACCTTTTAGCTTCCACTTCAGTATATTATTCTATCACTTTATATTCACAATTATTGTATTCCATTGAACATTATAGTCCTCTCTGGTGGTCAAAATGGATTTTCATTAGGGAGTAATTATTTTCCTAATTAGCCACAGTCTTTATCCATGTGATAATGGATCCCTGGGTCCATCGGGTCCCTGGGTCAGTGTTTGATGTTCATCTTATTTACTCTCTTTTGGATTCCCTGTCATGTTCTTTTCATCTTTGTATAGCTGTGAAACAGGATTTAAAGATGGGGACCTCTTCATGTCTTACCGAAGTATGTTCCAGGATGTAAGAGATGCTGTTGACTGGGTTCATTACAAGGTACCTAGGAGCTGCTGCTCTACCTACTCACTCAATAGCGGGTGTTTTATGGTCTGATGGTACCTTTTCAGGTGCAAATAGAGCAGAATTTTTCCTACATTAAAAAAAAAAAGTCGTATTTTCTCCCTAGTGACAGCTCTCTAGAATATTTTTGTTCTTGTCTTTGGCTGTCCTGCTTTCAGAAGTAATGCTGATCTTACCGTAGTGATGGTGCTTGGCTTCTAGCTTTTATTTCAGTTTACATTTCCCAAACTTAGAAGAGATTTTAGTGTTAAGATTGTACTTAGCCCTACTCTCTGAGGATGATAACGGGCCGTCTGTTTTTTTCCAGATACCTCCTGCTTAACTAGTAACATTAATTAATATTACACTTACTATAAATTACACTGAATAAAATATGAAATTCCTTTTGATTTCTAGTTCAAAATAAAAATAGTTTTAGATTTTAAATACATTTTGGAGGCAAGAGTCCAGCAAATCACATCTTCTGCTTTATCATGGCCCTCTCTAGTTTATCTACTTTTCCATTTTGGTAAATACTTAAGAAATGCATTTGAGTTGATAGTAGACATAATTTTTCTTATAAACTGTTAAAAACTGAGTTTGGTTTTCTTTTTTTCCTTCCCCTAGGGCTCCCTTAAGGAAAAGACAGTTGAAAATCTTGAGAAGTATGTCGTCAAAGATGTAAGTAATAAAGGGGAAAAAAGATTTGCAAATCATGGAAATGAGTAACAAGCCTATTTATAATGAAATGGACAAGGGAAGATACTTCTTTGTCTGGATATAATATGTGTCAAGTATAATCACCAGGAATTTTCAGCCAGAATGTAGGTCCTAATACAGTTTTTCCTGTTTGCTCATAGGCAAGAAGACCCAGTATTTCATTTGTCCTTTTAGCTCTAATGATAATAGCAGCTAGAGTAGTTACTGTGTGCACATCACTGTACTAAGTGATTATATGCCACTTAATTTTCCATAGAACCCTGAGGGTAGGTATTGTTACCTCTGCTTTTTAGTTAAACTGAGAAGCAGAGGTTATATAACTTGCCCAAGTTCATACAGTTAGTAAGGGACAAGGCCCCAGGTCACACCTGAATGTGATCCAAATCATAATCAGAGCACTAGATAATCTAAAAAGTGTAGAATGTGACCATTATTTAAATTAAATCAACAAGGAATAATGAGGAAAGCTTTAAAATTTCTTGAAAGATTTTTAAAATCTGTAGTTAATAGAATTGTACCAAGGTTAATCTCTTAGTTTTGATCATTGTACCAAGGTTAATCTCTTAGTTTTGATCATTGTACCAAGGTTAATCTCTTAGTTTTGATCATTGTACCATGTTTATGTAAGATCCGAATATTAAGGGAAGCTAGATGAAGAATATACTGAGTGTACTATTTTCCTGACTTTTCTGTAAGTCTGGAATTATTTTTGAAGATTTTGTTTGTGGGAGTGAGTGAGAGTGTGTGCCCACAAGCTGGGGGGAAGAGCAAAGGAGGTGAGCAGGGGAGGGAGAGTCTCGAGCATGCTGAGCATAGAGCCCTGTCTGGGCCTCGATCCCACACCCTGAGATCACGACCTGAGCTGAAACCAAAAGTCAGCTGCTTAACCAACTCAGCCACCCAGGCATCTCATGTCTGGCATTTTTTATTTTATTTTATTTTTTAATTTTTTATTTGTCAAAGAGAGAGCATAAGCAGGGGAGTGGCAGGCAGGTGGAGAAGCAGGCTCCCCGCTGAGCCAGGATCCTGGGATCAGGACCTGGGCTGAAGGCATACACTTAACAGACTGAGCCAACCACGCATTCTGGGAATTATTTTAAAATAAAAAGGAAGCATACATAGCTTCAAGATGAGATACTTCTTCCCTTTCTCACAGAGTAAGAGTAACAGAAGGCAATATTTCTTCGAAGTACTTTGGTACAGATTTCTTATTGTTTTCAGTCTTTGTACCTCCTGTTTACCCTCCCCTCCCACTTCCACTCTTGTTGTTTCAAGAACGAACACTGAGGGGTTCAGGAGAGGTCCAGGAGAATTTGAGTGAAGGAACCTATTTACTGTGAGAGACGGAAAAGCTGCTTTTCTTTCTGGTCAGGTCAGGAGTTAGAATTTCCTCGTGTATCTGCAGATGGGTCTGGTCATTTCTAGGTTGCATCCTGCATATGGCATTTCATTCTGCAAGGTGTTTCATAAAACAAAAGTATAATTGGTGAAGCTATATCTTATACTCTCCATATAGAGTATTTTGCTGGTAATGTTTAAAATCAGCTCCTCCTCCTGGGGAACCTGGGTGGCTCAGTTGGTTAAGTGACTTACTCTTGATTTTGGCTTAGGTCATAATCTCAAGGTCGTGGGATGGAGCTTGGAGGAGTCTGCTTGTCCCTCTCCCTCTGCTGCTTGTGCGTGCAATGGTGCATGCATTCTCTAACAGGAATATTTAAAATCAGCTTTTCCTGATCCTTTACATACCTCATTCACGTACTTTGAGATTACAAGATAATTTAAACTCTTTCCTGAGGGAGACATGAGGAAGGTAGAGATGTTTTTATTTTTAAAAATTTTGGGTTTTTTTTTTTTTTTGTAATCTGTGCACCCAGTGGGGGACTCAGACTCACATCCCTGAGATCAAGAGTCATGTGCTCCACTGACTGAGCCAGCCAGGTGCCCCACGGTGTTTTTAATAAGCATATGTATAATATATATATAATTATACATATTAATTACACATACAAAATATACATATGTATAATTTTATAAATAAACCTATATAGAATACTTAATGCATAGTGATAATGTGGTCTTTTAAATGTAAAACTCTGGAACCGACCAACCCTTGAAGGGCATCCTCTATTCTTATTCCAGTGGACAAAAGTCGAAGTGTTAATGAGTATGTATTTGTGTTTAGTGTTTCATTCATAATCATGTTACATTGCAGGGAAAGCTGCCTTTGCTTCTGAGCCGAATGAAGGAAGTAGGGAAAGTGTTTCTTGCCACCAACAGTGACTATAAATATACAGATGTAAGTGCTTAATATTCATATTTGTCTATACAGAAGAATTATTTTGACCTAAAGAACTGTGAAGATATTGAGAACAGTAGTTTAAGTGAGGGTTGTTTTTTGGCATTTCATTTTGAGAGCAGAGTGAAAATAGTAGTTTGTTAAGTGAGGGTTGTTTTTTGGCATTTCATTTTGAGAGCAGAGTGAAAATATTTCATCAGAGTGGTTCTCAGATTTTATTTCAATATCTCATTTGACTATTTTCCCTGAGTACAGTTGGCTAACTTGAAGGTTTTAGTTTGGAGGTTATTTAAAACATTTGTGCTAATTAAAATGGCTTCTGTGTCTCTGTGGTGCATCATTTATATAAACTTGAGAAGTCACACATTTATTTATGTGCAAATGCCCTCCCTGCTTTTGGGAGCCAGACAGCAGTAGATAGTGCAAAGATGTTTTGACTCTTAGCCATCAAAATTTACTACCTTATAACTTAAAAAAAAATTTTTTTTTTTTGCCATGATTAAAGCATGTAGAAAAGCTGATTTAACTCCTTGGCCTCCTCTTACTTTTGCTAAGACAGTTATAAGTTTATAGTACTAGCAAGCAGCTCAGTGCTACCCAATTCTCTGTATATAAAATCTTGATTTAGAAATGTGATCTGGAGCAAGCAGTCTTACAAAGCCAACAAATCTAATGGTTCATTGGCTTGGTTAATCTAGGAACAATAGTTAGTTGGCCAAGGTATATCATTCCCATATGAGTCATTAGTTTTCTCAATGCCCTTACCTCAGATACCATCCTAAATGTATGTTCCAGTCCTGTAGGAGAATTGGGTAAGGGTGTATGGATGAAGTATACAAAAATATGTCCCAGAAGAAGCCTATGTCCTACTGAGAATGTCAGCTTTTGTTTGATGAAGGATTAATTTCTGGCTTCAGCTGTTATTTCATAAACTTAGAGGAAACAAGAATGTGATGAAACCTTTATTGAAAAAGACATGTGCCATGAAAAACTTGGGTTTGATTTTTTTTAGGGTGCTTTATATCTTTTGCAAAAGTAGTATAAGGACCTTATGTTTTTTTTTTTTTTTCCAGAAAATTATGACTTACCTGTTTGATTTCCCACATGGCCCCAAGGTACTATATATAACTTAATAGACTATTGCTTTTAGTAATAATGAATGCATTTAGTCCTCTTAGAATATTGAGAGTAAGGGAATTGTCAGAACTCATCTAGAAATCTTCATTAACATTAGAAATAATGCAGGAGCTAGTATACTATACATTGCTACAGTCTTGAAAACTAAGTAGACAGAAATAAATGGAAGATATTTGTGTTATTTAGTGGGATAGGATCAGAATAACATTATGTAGAATTGTTAAGTTTGTGTGGCAAAGATAGGAATTTTCAGGTTAACGTAGGTATCTAAAAGAAACAAAATATATATATTCTTAACAACTTCTGGATACTGGTCTTAGTTATTGCTGAGTTCTGTGCCAAGAGAACAGTTAGCTTTCATATTTAGCAGAGAAGTCTTTATTTCTGTAGTAGGACTACATTTAGATGTAAGATGTAATGTAATACTCATTGCAACTTAGTCACATACTTGAGGGATTTTACTACTAGGCCCGAGTAAATATTAGTAAATCTGTTTTGAGATCACCCAAAAGCACAGTATACATTGCTCTTCAGCTTGACCTTAAAAATTTAATAGCATGGTTCTGTTTCAGGATGGAAATAATGTTAATAGGCACAGCTTCTAGGTTAGTGCTGTGATAAGCCTGCAATATGAGCCAAAGGCTAATGTGAACCTAGAGCCATTATTCTGAGAACATAACCAGTAACATTTGCTAGCAGTAGTTCCATGTTAGTTTGTGTACTTCAGTTCTAATGCTGATCTGCCTCTCGAGTATTAATTTGCACCTCTCCTTAGCCCCTTTGTGCCTCTGTTAGCCCATTTCAGAGTGTGAGCACACTTTCCTTCGTATGTTAAGTTGCTGTGAAAAAATTAGTAGATAAAATGATTCAAAGTGTGTTAATTTATGTTTTTACCTTGCTTGCTTCCAAAAGAATATGGCTCATAATAAAACAATGCTTTTAACAGAAGAGTGGAATCTTCTGGATATACTTAATATGTCTACATTCCTTACATCTGAGTGAGATTAAATATTATAAATATTAGTGCCTCAAGGTTAGTAGTGATGTTTTGGCTTTTGCTCTTTCTCATCTTCATCAGCCTGGGAGTTCCCATCGACCATGGCAGTCCTACTTTGACCTGATCTTGGTGGATGCACGGAAGCCACTCTTTTTTGGAGAAGGCACAGTACTGCGTCAGGTGGATACTGTAAGTCGAGAGGAGGATCTGTCTGCTAGCTCCTGTCCTTCATATTTCTCCTTTCCCTACTCTTATTCTTCTTAAGGAAACAGGTATTTTTTAACTTATTAGCCATATCTTTATTTTCAATTTAATCTAAGTTTTAAACGTCCTAATTGAGAGAGCCAAATAAATCCAAAAGAATATAATTCAGAAGTGCCATTCATGTAGCTGTCTACCCAAATCGCATTTTGGGTGGCAATTTTGATTGAACAATAAATTATTATAAAGTCCATCTTCTCTCCTCACAGAAGACTGGCAAGCTGAAAATTGGTACCTACACAGGGCCCTTACAGCATGGCATTGTCTACTCAGGAGGTGAGTCACAGATTTCCCTTTAGTTTAAATCTTTGCTCAGACCCCTTTGTGAAAGATTTGGTGTCCTCCTGGTGTGGGGCCACCGTACTCTTTAGTGTCCGTAAGATACCGTCTGCGGGAGGTACACGCTTCAGTCACCCCTCATGCAAAAGGAGTCGGAGAATGGGTTTGAGAAGTTGTTAGTGTGACCTAATGAATTTTGTGGTGTTTATAGCGTGTGCGCGCATGAGCAGGGGCAGAGGGAAAAGCAGATTCCCTGCTGAGCAGGGAGCCTGACACGAGGCTGGATCCCAGAACTCCGAGATCATGACCTGAGCCAAAGGCAGACATTTAACTGACTGAGCCACCCACGCGCTTCAACTTAAGGAATCTTTGATTTTCATAAAAGGATCCTCAGGGAGCCCTTAATGGACACAAATATGTAGATTTTGTTGCAGTGAGAAACACTTGAACAAAGCCATATTGTCAGATCTGTAATGAGAAAAGGTGGCGGTACTTTCGGAGGGTTATATTCACTAAAGCTGAGATACGTGGTGTTGTTGCTCTTGGATTTGGTAACCAAGAGCTCTGGTTCGCACAGTGGAGCTGAAGGCCTTGCTTTAGAGGCGATAGAAGGCCTGATGAAAGAAGAACAGTGGTGGGTCTTTAAGAAAGGTGAGCCCTTTTCCTAGTCTGTTCCTTGCATAAGAGTAAAATTAGTATTTAATGGTTATGGTACCTAGAATGCTGATTTTTAACGTGGAGACATTTTCCCCATTGTTCATTCCATCGTTTCAGGTTCATCAGATACAGTCTGCGATCTGTTGGGAGCCAAGGGCAAAGACATTTTATATATTGGAGATCACATTTTTGGAGATATTTTAAAATCAAAGAAACGGCAAGGGTGGCGAACTTTCTTGGTGATTCCTGAACTTGCACAGGAGCTGCACGTCTGGACTGATAAGAGTGGTGAGGAGCCATTACTCTGACTTTAGATCCTATGGGCCAGCTGTGAATCAGTCCTCTTTAATGAACTCATTACTTTGTATGTGGGGAGATAGGGGCAGAGGTAGTCCCAAGATATTTGGATACTTCCCTCTAGCCAGGTATGGTACAGAATTTGAGGAATTGGGGGAGGTTAGCTTGTTCAGTCTTCTTGAATTCCTTTGCAGTTAAGCACAAAATGTTGCTAACCTGAGTTATATTACTGTAGCAACTGAAATGTGAATTCCGCTCTCCTCTGTAGTCCCATAGTTCCAACCATACCTACTAGTTGCAGTCTAACACGAGCCCGTATCGGTGATTTGGGGGCATTGAGGGCTCTTTTTTTTTTTTTTTCTGCTCTTCTGAGAATGAGGCCAAATTGTATTCTCTGAACTGTATACTGAATTGAGGTGTAGGTCTAATTATGTAAAGATGTTTGACATGTAAGTTCTCGAACTAGTCCTTGGCTAGCATCACCCACACCATGCGGAAAGGTACTGCCAGCTCTACTATTTAGTATCTTCATGCCCTTAGAAGTTTCTGGGACAACCTTGTCTTTTAGTTTCCTCAGATGTGAAAATGAGGATAATACCTACCTTATTGAGACTTAATTGGGGTGTAATTGCGTATAAAGAAGATACAAGTAATAGCCACGGTTCCTCATCTGAGCCACAGAACTGAGAAACTGATTTGCAGGACTTTCAGTTCCCCCAAAAATGATAATGAAAATTTGTTATATACAATAGATCCATTAGGGCTTAATTCTCTTTGGGGACGCTGGGTTGAGAGACTGGGACACCTCGAAACATGTAGCAGGTACTGGCTGTTGTTGGTCCTTAGTGGCATTTTCTGGCTAGCTTTTCATCCCCATTTTCAACTTTCCACCTAGGAAATTCTACAGATGTAGTTGATTTGGTTCTATTTCCTGGACTTGTGACTCGGGACACTTTACTTACTCCTCGTTTTCTGATCTGAAAATGGAACAGTTAACAGTTGTTTGCTGACGCAGCAGAGACTGCATGTGAATTAGCACTTTGTAAGCTCAGAGTCCGCACCCACTTGGAAAGGAGAGTTGTAGCCGGCAGTGTTGAAACAGGGGGAAAGCAGTTAAAGAAGAAATCGTGGCTTTTATCTGCTGCCAGATCCCAACCAGGGCAGGCGTGGGTTTTCCTGAAGCAGGAGAAGGAAGTCATTTTGTAGCTTTACTTTTCCATCCTATCTGCAGCCTTTTAGTTTAGTTCTAGCAGCAGTTCTAAACCAAATGCTTTACTTAACACATTTTTCTTTTC
Source organism: Procyon lotor (assembly GCA_028646535.1). Lineage (NCBI taxonomy): Eukaryota > Metazoa > Chordata > Mammalia > Carnivora > Procyonidae > Procyon > Procyon lotor. The sequence goes on along the minus strand of CM053617.1, from coordinate 48,870,581 downwards.
CTTCCAAACTTTAGCACTTTTTGAAGAGCTTCAGAGCTTGGATATTTTCTTGGCTGAACTCTACAAGTAAGTTTCTGCATTTTCAAAACAAAAATTTCTTCCTTAAAAGCCCTCGACCTCTTTGGGAATTACCCTAGGTGTAAGAGATGTCTTTTCTAGAGATTTTCAGTGGAGTTTCTTTCGTCTCCAGGCATCTTGACAGCAGCAGCAACGAGCGCCCAGACATTAGTTCTATCCAGAGACGTATTAAGGTATCCAAATGGGATTTGGGAGAAAACTTGAAAGATTAAGTTTTGCTTTTTATAGTTCTGTTATATAGGGGTTGGCACATAGCCAGCACTCAGTAAATATTTGAATTCAAACTTTTCTGTTTTAGAAAGTAACTCATGACATGGACATGTGCTATGGGATGATGGGAAGCCTGTTCCGCAGTGGCTCCCGGCAGACCCTCTTTGCCAGTCAGGTGATGCGATATGCTGATCTCTACGCAGCATCTTTCATCAACCTGCTGTATTACCCGTTCAGCTACCTCTTCAGAGCTGCCCACGTCTTGGTGAGTTAATACAGTCTTAGGCTGGTATTCATAATTAAGATATACTCTTAGGACTGAGATCTGCAACCAGGTTTGTGGGGTGTCACAGGAGAGTTAGGTTTTATTAGGCAGGGGGAGTGGCAGGCAGAGGGAGAAGCAGGACTCCGGGATCGTGACCTGAGCCGAAGGCAGATGCTTAACCAACTGAGCCACCCAGGCATTCCCGGGTCCATCCTTTCTACTGCACAAAAGGCATCTCTGAGAAAGTAGGATCAAGATTGAATGTTACAGGATATAACTTTACTCTGCAACATATTGCATTAAAAGTTTGAGTAGTGAAGACGTTCCTATTTTGTTAGCATTTATATAAAAACTATTTCTCTTATTTAGTGCTGATATGTATATACTGATCTATAGTTTAAGACTTTTGTTTGCTGCGAATTAAGAAACTTTCTCCCCCATCTTTCCTAGTTTCCGGCTGTAATAATCTGGACAGTTTTAAGGATTGGAGAAGAAAAGGATAGCTTTAGGTAGTTCTAGAAAGACACTTCGGTATCTAAATTGGCTGGGCCTCTGATCCATTAGACACGGCTCTGCACAGCCACTTTACAGGAGAAGGGGGGAGGATTTAGGAAACTGTTTTTTACTCCACCTGCGTTCTGAACCTCTGACTTTGTTCTAGATGCCTCACGAATCAACGGTGGAACACACACATGTAGATATCAATGAGATGGAGTCCCCTCTTGCCACCCGGAACCGCACATCAGTCGATTTCAAAGATACCGACTATAAGCGGCACCAGTTGACCCGGTCAATTAGTGAGATTAAACCCCCCAACCTCTTCCCACTGGCCCCCCAGGAAATTACACACTGCCATGATGAAGATGATGATGAAGAGGAGGAAGAGGAAGAAGAATAAGGAGGAAATAAGAACCCAAACCGAGCACCCATTAAACAAGCCTGGCAGGACTCACAGGAGCAAAGGATGGGTTCTAGCGGTGGGTGGGGGAGCTCTGTCAAAGATACATCTGGAAAGTTTCTGAAGACTTTAAAATATTCTAATCATAGAGAGATACTTTTTAGTTTTGTTTGCACTCTTTGCAGATGGTTCAAATTGTAATGGAGTCTGTATTGAAAGAGAGGGTAAAGCCGGGCTGAACTGCATGCAGATGGCCCTGCGTGGCTTGTGACACTGTTTCCTTGTCTTGTTTCATCCTCAGTATGCATTGGCTACAGCCGGGGTGGTGAAGAGTCTCAGAGTGAAGCAAGGGTGAGGGGAAGAGGTGATCCAAGATGATGTGGTGTTACAAATTGTGCTCTCACTCCAAAATCCATCCTGAAATTTTCAGTGCATCACATGGTATTGTATATCAATGGAGAAATATATTGTTTCCATTATCAAATATAGTCTTCTATTAAGGCCAAGATTCCTTTTATAAGCTTGGAAGTGTCCTCCGGGCAGACTGGGGGCTTCAGCGGCCTCGTACAAATATCTGGTTTGCTGTAGGGCTGGTCTGGAATGCACTGCAGTGAGTGATTCTGTTTTGAGGTTCAAGTCTTCCTCTCTTCTTACATTTTTTTTGATAGCAGAAATGCTTGTTATCAAACCATCCTTTTCTCATCTGGGATGAACCTCCTCCTTCCATTATGAGTGAATTCCTTTCTTTGGGCCAGTGTGGCTCATGCTACCCAGAGCTCCAGCCTTCTATGTCCTCTAGGGTGGACTGCTGAGTTCAAACTCGAGCTTTAGAAGATGGGAAAAGGGCTCTGTAAGGTCAGAACCTTACGAGAGAAGAGGGCACAATCAGTGTGAGAAATTTCTGAATCCCAAGAGAAATCACTTCTTGTTGTTTTGAATAAGAATGGATCATTACTGTGTACTTTAGGGTATCAGACAGCCTCACAGGTGCAGAGTGGTCTACAGCCGTCCCAGCAGTAGTGTAGACGTGTGCTTTACCCTTCAGGTCTCTCTTCCGTTCTAACTGGTGAGCACAGAGGTAGATTAGCTGCTCTAGAATTCAATAAAGTATAATGTTTGTAATACTGACTTTGGCCCCTTCCTGCAGCAGAACTGTAGCAACTGTTGGTCTTCAGGGGGGTTTAGGTTTGGCTAGTGACATCAGTTTGACATTCTCATAAAGGAAATATAGTCTGGCATGATGAGTAATGGTTACAGTACCTAAAGAGGTCTCACAACTTTTTCCTATGGAAAAAATCATTTTAAAAATGATTTTATAGGTAGGGAACACAGTTCAGTAACATAGCCAAGACTGTATTACCTCATCACTTTTAGTGTATGGGCTTTACATTAAGTTATGTCAAGAAACATTCTAATTGCTAGCCCTTAGGAATATATGCTACTTTAAAAATAAATCCGTTACTGGGGCACCTGGGCGGCTCAGTCAGTGGAGTGGCTGCCTCTTGATTTCGGCTCAGATCATGATACCTGGCTGCACGCTCAGTGGGGAGTCCGCTTGAGATTCTTTCCTTCTGCCCCTCCCCTCCCCTCGCATGCGTGCCCTCCAATAAATCCTAAAAATAAAAATAATCAGGTTACAAATGCTATTACAACTAGCACTTAAATACTGTCCCCATTTTAGAGAGTACGTTTGTGGTCACCCCAGCTATCACTGTCCTTCGAGATGGAGATGTTGCCCAATGCCTAACTTCTCATAGTACATTTACATATTTTCCCTTTTAGAGCAAGGACCCATCATGAGCATGTCACTTTTAATTTACCACACTTTTCATATTGTGTTATCCACATAAGATCTTATTTTTGTAAGGGTTTCTTTTTAGCCAGATGTCTGACAGTGGATCCAAAGATCAAAGAGTAAAAAGCACACAATTGGAAGAATTCCACTGCCGGTCAGAGCTTTCTTCAGGACCACCTAAATCTATTTTCAAGAGCTAGGATTCCATAAGCATCCAAGACCCAGAGCAGAGTGTTGCTTCTCTGCATCGTATTCCTGGTAGAAGTGTGTGCTAGGGAATTAGGCGGTCCAGGGGCGGGCACTCAGGGCAGCTGTAGTCGGGCTTGCTAAAATATGAAAGGGAATGTCTCTGTTGCCAACAGTTATGGAAGCTGAACTTAATGTTTTTGTTTCAAACTGGGGCATGTTAGACTGTGAGAACATAGATTTCCCAACTCTTCAAAATCTCTTCCCTGGGCATTTGGAAGCAGCACCAGACACCCCTTCTGGGGTACTAGACTCCACTCTCCATCTTAGGGCAGGTACAGGGTTGGCAGGCACCCTGCCAGACCCAGCAGCTGGCCACAGGTGCAGCAGACCCCCCTTTCTAAGAGGACTCGCCCCAGTCATCTCTGCAAAGTCAGCATATTTAGAAAAATTAAAGCCAAGAAAGCTTAGTATTCTGGTAGACCTTATATTTTCACCGACCATAAGCATAGCTCTGCTGAGACCTAAAATAAGAAAAGCAAGCCCTTCGAGCTACCCTTTCTAAGGTGCTTTTAGAAGTGCTTAATAGAACTAGAGTAACTTGGAGTTACAAATCCCTTAGGCCTGTTACTGGTTCTAGGCAGCTACTTTAAAAATCCACTTGTAGTAACATGTCAGACTTAAAAGTACTTTGTTCATGTTTAGATATTTCTAAAGCAGATTTATTTATTCAAGAAGTATTTTGTCAACAACTTTAAAGCCCTGCAGTTTTTCCGAGGCTGCCAGAACATTTAAAAATACTCTTATTCACCACAAATAGCCTGAGACAAGTAAGTGCATATCTAAGTCTGCACAAAGGGTGGGAGCCTGGTACACATTCCGTGTTATGGAAACTATTTAACCTTTCTTTGATGGTGGGAAAAATGTTAACTATGGTCCAGCTATTGCCTTACCATCAATGGCCCAATTCCTCACTTGGTTTAGAGGTTTCTATCTCAATATTTAGGTTTCTCATGACGTTTTTATCTTGGTGATTAGAGATTAGGGCTCTTCTCAGCGTTTTTTCTCAAGTGGAACAACTTCAAATGATACACAACTTTGGGAGCCCCTTAGAATGAAATCTCTACCATCGAGCAGCCTTAAAAACAGAAGAAAGATGACACACTACCACCAGACAGCAGGGAGGACATGCACAGCAGCCAGGAAGCAGAGCCAGGTGACTTCCCGTAAAACCCACAGCATCCCATCCTCCACCTCCACTAACGTGACCCAGCATTTCACACTGTTCTCTCACTGCTGAGTATGTAGAAAGAGAGAGCAAGTCCTCTAAAAAAAGAAGAAGAAAGCATTCGTTTACAGAATGAACAGTACATCTTTTTTCTGTCACCTGGCAATCTCCACCATTTTTCCCTGTCTTTGGACACAATAGCTTCATCCCAAAGCCACAGCAGTCTGACTTGTTGCAACAAAGATATGCAATTTCAAAAATAAAACATATGCAGTCTTTTACAGTTCCTCTGAAGACCTCTAGCACAAAAAAGTCCTCCCAGTGGAACACAACATTTTATCTCAAGCTTGCTGACTCTGTTACTGTAAGTCTAAGTACTTTATATTTTCTGACTTCAGTTTTTGGTCTGGTCTGTGTTTCTTCCTACAAAGTAAGATCCCTTTGCCTCATTTTGTTACTAGAGAAAAGGATCCTTGTTTCATGAGTCATATTAAGTACAAACGGGTCCCCAAATGGTCTGCTCTCCCATCCAGCTCTTCCCAAAGCCATGTCTGATGGGGGCTATAGACAAGCCCGAGGAACCTGGGCCGAGATAAACCTCGGGCACTGGAGCCCTGGCGGCTGAGTGCACGTTCTTCCTGGGAAAAACAGCGCTAGTCCTTCTGAGTCTCACAAGTTCCTGAGATACTTGGAAGTATTTGCCCAGCAAACCTTTCCAACACACACACACACACACACACACACAAAATTAAATATCTAGTCTTTTTTTGAGGGAGGGTTCTCGCCAGTGGTAATCTTTAATCTTTGAAGCAAGTAACTTCATTTTTGGACCCACTGCCCTCAAGTCAATGATGTAGCAGAATCGTAAGGAAACTGGCTCAGTCTAAACACCCATCCTGTGTCGGCCTGCTGCTGGAGCGCTTCACGATCCCGAGTCTCCTAGCAGGAAAAGCACTTTGGTGAACAAGTCCTGCAGCTTCCCCCCTGTGCCCTTGGGCCTCCAAGTCACCCACGGGGGGTGGGGGGGTGTCCTGGCACCAGAGTGTCAGAGGAAGGGCCCCATAAGCCCTTCCTTGGTTCTGAGACTGGACAGTATGTGCACAGATGTGAGGATCTTGGAAAATGAAGAAACAGCCTCACCAAAAAAAAAAAACACAAAACGAGAGTTTATGAGCCATCTAATTCAATTTTTTAGCTCTACTAAAGAATTGTCACTATTAAATAAATTGCATTACTTTCAAAAAGTGTAAAAAGTTTTCAGAATTCAGCTCCAGGTTAGGAAAAAGTCATTCATTCAGCTCATACCAGTCGTACTCTCTACAAGACCCTCTGCTCAGTCACTCTGTCCTCAGAAGTGCTGAGTTGGCAAGAAGGGCTGGAGCAGAACTGGTTGTGTGAAACAGGAACCCAGAGCTGCTCTCCTGATAAAGCCTGGTGATGAACAGACACACCGGCACCTCACGGATACAGAGGGAAAGCTCGGGAAACTCAAAACAGCAGGAAAAATCGCCTCTACTTTTCTTGGGGAATTTCCTGATTTGAACTCGACTCATTTAGACCAAGCGGATAAAGCAGGAAAAACAACAAAAAGCCACAGCTAGGACTTGATGTGTTGGACAGAGAATTCCTTCTCTGGCCCTGCTTGCTGCTTTCTTCTCTGCTTCTAAGGAAAGCAAACAGGCTCCCGAGAAGGTAACACTTGACTGGAATATAGATCTACCCCATTCTACTTTCAAGAAATGGAGGGTAATGATGGGAGAGGGGGCGTGGGGATTAGGTCAGGCATGTCTCAAGGCCAGGCTTGCCAGAAGTTCTTCACTGAACTGTCTCCATCCACGGGGCAAGTGCGAGTCAGACAGACTGCAGGCCTCATGGTTAATCCACACAGCGGGGAAAATAAGGGCCCAGTCACTAAGAGCACGATCCTCTGCGGACTGTAAAATAGAGACAAAGAATGGAGGGAAAAAGGATTCCAGAAAGACGTGGTCTAGGGCTACATCACAAAGGGGCTGGGAAGCTACACCAGAAGATTTGCAGGGTCTGGTAGCACCTGAGTGATGCAGGTAAGAAGGAACTCAGAAGATTTGGAAAGCAGAGGTGATGGAAGAGGAGGGGGGCCCCAACACTGGGTCACTGGGGAAGGTGGATGCCCACCGTTTCCTCAAGAGCATCTGAACACGACTCGCCACACTCGGGTCTGACATGTTTAACTTGAGAGTGAGCCAGCTGTGCCTGCTACCACAGCCTTCTAGGCTTCACAGAGCAGGGGACCTGTAGAGCCGATGTCTTCAAGAGCCAGCGGAGAGGCTGGAAGGAGGCCTCTGGTCTTGCCTAGGAGAAAAACAGCTTGGCTATTTGCCTAGCTGAACTGTGTGCTGTTAGTGACCGACCGGCAAATGTGGGACAATTTTGAGGGGATGCCCTCTGGGTCCTTAACTAAAATGCTCTGACGGGACTATCATCCTTGCAAAGGAGAACACACACCCCCACCCCCCCCAGGGGAACTGGTGGTACCAGACTCCAAGGCAGAGGTGGAGGCACGGTGCTAGCTTCCCTCTCTCGTAACAGAAGACTCTGGTGTGTGTCCGAAGAGGTGCCCTGCTGTGTTGTCATGCCACCAACCAACCCCGCTTGCTCGCCAGGAGGGCCATGCTGGGGGGCAGGGGACTGAGGTCGGCGGTGTGGAGATGCAAGGGGGAAGGGAACACACATCCGCTGGAAGAGTGAACAGAAAATCATCCTTTATCTAAATAGAATAATAGAAATGAACAAAAACCTTTTAAAACAATCACAAAATTTACAAATAAATTGGTACAAAATAAATAGGAGATTGTAAATCTACAACATCATTTGAATTATAAAATGCATTCATTATGACAATCAGCTCACGAAACCTGTACATGTCATTTGTGCTTCTTTAGGTTTACGTACACAGCTCTGAAGACTGTGTTCGGAAAACTTCACTGCTGAAAAGCATGAAATGTACACTATGACACAGTAAAGGCCGAGGAGGAAGAAAATCAGACACAGAGCAGGGTCTTACTCGAGGGCCAACGCAATGCTGGCATTGGGCCTTAAAACCATGAAAAGGCCTATTAGAAGCCCGGATGGGGAGGCAGCTTCCATGGTCCACAGAGAGATGGATTCTGTAATCCAAAGTGGGAAGTTAGAGGCCATCACTGTCGTGGGGCCAGTTTGCCAACCTGGCTTGGGGGGGTGGGAGTGAGGAAGGCGGCTCTGGTCTCACAGCCACGCTGTACCGTTAGAACAGACCCTGTGTCACCAGGAAACCACCTCTCCAGGGCTTTCGTGGAGGTACCTGAGAGCCCTGCCATAACGTAGAAGACCCGCCTCCGTCCTCCTCCCAAACACTAGTCCGTCGGGGGTAGTGGTGCGCCCAATACAAAGGGGCCAGGGATGCGAGGGTCAACGTAAGAGCAGCTACCTCTTTATGACAAAAACAGAAAGAAAACCACTGCCTTCTCACCCACTTTAAGGGACAAGAGAACCCTAGGCTCCATGGATGAGGGGCTCTAGAAAATACCTTCGTCACAATGTACTAACAGTAGAGGCGTATGTACATAATAAATAATAATATAAAATAAAGCATGTACATTTGTAGATTTAAAAGACCCCAGAAATAAGAGAAGTCAACCGACTGATACACTCCACCTTCACAGTAGACCCCAGACACAGACACGGGGGTAACAAATCAGAAGCTAGGCCGGGCACTCAGGGGAATCAGAGTCCTGAGGCCTTATTCCTTCTCGCTGCCTTCTGCTCTGGGAGCCTGAGAGCAGCTCTGGGTACCAAGGGGCCTGGGGCTCCAACAAAAAGGGAAGGCACGCAAGCCCTACTCGGTCTATGTAATGATTCTCTCCAAGGTGACCCTGAGGAGGAATCTGGCCCCCAAATCATCACGTCCCAAAGGAGTTTGTGTTGGTCAGATGTGGGCAAATGCCAGAAGGTACCCTGCCAGGCATTCTTTCAGTGCGTGTTTAAACTCTAAGTGGGTATTTGAACTCAAAGACATGTACTAACTCAAGTCTGTCTTACAGTACGTGTTGGAGCTGCGCACATAAACACCTTGGTATACAAAGTCCTAGAACCTTATTCTTTTGCTACTAGAACCTGTGTGTCTATGTTGCTTCAAGTACAGCCTGGTATTTCCCATGAAGATACTTACAATTCTAGGGACAGGTCAGTGGCTCTAGCGCACACACAGACAGAAAGCTCACTTGAGCTGAGCCGACCGCAAAGGTCTAAGAAGCCAAGAAAGTCCCCAGCCCAAGGTGGCAGGAGAAAAGCTGATCCAAGCCCTGCAGTTGCTAAGAACTGCCATCACCTCCTTCTGTCCCTCGGGCTGACCAGGCACTCTGGAACCTTCAGACAGGGCAGAAGGACAACCAGCAAGTAAGCATTCACTGAAGGAAAAAGGCCCACTGCCACAGTCCCCATTAAGGGACAATGACATCAGCAAGCTTGGCAAGAGTGCACCACACCCCCTCAGATGGAGGCAAATGAACCTCATCTTAGAGTTCTCTGAACTCATCTCTCACGTCAGCCCACTTGAGTACAAAAGAAATATAAAAGGATAAAGATCTGTAAATGGCCCTGAGATATAAAAAATCCACTGAGTATGTTGCTCATTGATAAACTTACATCGGAAAGTTTCTGTCTCACCCTTCTGTCTCACTTTCATACTTAATTCTCTAAATCCCTCCTAACTCTGGATTGACCTACAACTCATGCTCAGATCCTTCCTCGCTGGGCAGAAGCACCACTAGCCCAGAACCTACAGCAGCACAAAACCCAACCCAGAAACTGTCCTCAGAAACTGCACCGGCGCCCCAGAAGCCTCCGCACCCTGACTTGCCAGCTCCATCAACCCCCTGCAAGAAAAACCTGGGGTTTTTCTTTGGCCTCTGGGGTCAAAACCGACAGGGGAGTTGTTCCTGTTGCTCAGGCCATCAGAGAACTTGGGTCATGCCGTGTGTGCCACGCCAACCCTCCCCGGCAGCTTCTTTGTTAAGCTGCCTTCTTGCCCCAGCCCAGGTGAGCCTTTTGTGGGGGCTCATCTCTGGTAAACCCTGGAGGCATCTTGGGAGCCTGGCCCAGGACAGGCGAAGACGGCCACAGATCACTGGCTGCTTTTCAGAAGACGAGAGCGTTGGCGTTTGTTCTTATTTCTGACCAGCCAAGACAAAGGCTCCATCGGCCAGGGCTTCCCTCGGTCTGCTCCTCAACCTGAGAGTTTCAGGGCAGAAGTTCGTGGTCCCTGCTTAGCTTGAATTCCTATTACTTCCATTTCTAGCGAAAATGCAGTTCTACTTGTTTCTACCACTATCTTCCTAGACTTGGAAAAGCTGGTCCTGTAGTCAGAAGGCCCTGGGGATAGCACAGGTAAATCTATTCACAGTTCACGTTCCATATTCACGTGGGGTTCTGCATTCAGCCTTTGCACACAGGTTCCTTAAAATAATATTAGAAAATGGCAAGGGGCCCTGCTTCCTCCCTCGTGGGGAAGCCAATCATGTCAGCACGGGCACTGAGCTCTCTTCCATTAGGGGAGGGAGGGAGGGAGGGAAGAACAGAGTTAAGTGGTGTGCCCTTTGAAATCCAAATCACGTAAGAACCAAGACTTAGACTAGTTGACTAGCACCCCAATATCCATGTAAATACAAATCTCAATGTTGTTCTCCTAGAAGTTTAAATATATGATTTCGACTTGTCTGATGAATACAGAACAGAGAAATAAAGGCAAAGTATTTGTAGGGCAGTCGGGGGGGGGGGAATCCCCTCATTTATAAAGACAAAGCCGACTATCCTGGGAATATCTGGATACTAGGGATCCAGTTTCCAGTGGAACCTCTGGGATGCTACAGTGGCCGGAAGCCAGGAGGAGGCCCTGATGGTCCCACAGAGCCAGGGCTCGAAGCAGGGGCCATGGAAGCCATTGCAGACGGGCGCCGGGTCTGACGATGGGGGGTTCCAGCAGCATTTAAGACACTAGCACCCACCTCTGCTCCACAGCCTGCCCCCCTCCACGCTGACAGAGCCGGCAGCCCCAGGGTGCGTTTCTAAGAATGGGCCACTGCACATGGAGATCTCAAATATTTGATGGTCTTTCTCTGCCAGACCCACCTCCTTCACAGACAGGACTGCATAGAACTTCTAAGCCAAAGTCATCGTGCTGCTCAGTGAAGCCACAAGCCAGTGTCTCTCCTTCGACAGCCCGAAGGTAGTTTCCAGAGGGAGAGCAGGGCCTGGGAGAAGAATCTGACCACTCAAGACAGTGTGACCTCCACCCCCCAGACCCCCTGAAGTGGATGGAACTAGAGCCAGGAATTGTTTGCGATTCCCTGTTGTTATAAAACAAGAATAATCCAAAGTGAAGAGTGGCGTGGAGAAAATAAATACCATCTTGGGAGGCTAAAATCTCGTCCTCTAGGAGTCCCCCTGCCAGCACTTCTCAGCGGACGTCTCAAAAAGCCGCCACACCGAGTGGATCGCGGTGACAAGTTCTCGGCTTCACGCTCAAGTCAAGGAGCCAGCAGCTTGAATCCCCGGCCTCTTGAAGAGCTTTAGGACTCACAAAGGAAGGGGGGAGCTCTGAAAAAGACCCAACACATTAACTCTGATTCCAGAAGCTCCTTCGAGGAGCAAGGCACCGTGAGACAGGCCACGTGTGGAAAAGCAGATCAGCGGGGCCAGGCTGGGGTGGGGGGTGGGGGTGGGGGGCAGAGATCCTGCGAGTCAGAGGAACCACCAGGAAGGCCAGTGCCGCCGGTCCCGGAGTAGGAGTGTGGTTGTTGGGGGGGGTCATCCTCCTCGCCAGACCCAGCGCTCACTTCCCCAGCGGGAACGCTCGTTTCTCTACACCCTGGGGACAGTCCCAGTACCCACGCCACACGGAGGCTTGTGCTCAGCTAGATGCGTCTTTAGAAACTGAGACCTTTTAACTTGGATGGATCGGTTACTAGAAGGGTAAACTCGCAGTTTGGGGTCTAACATTAGCCACCAAGCAGCAGGGGCTCCATTTCGAGCGCGGCAGGTGGGGTGCCAGCACCAGGCCACCCAACCCCCTTAGGGGGCGCCCCTACGACCTTCACGAAGGGGCATGGCACCTGATGAGGAAGACCCTCCAGGATGGACATCTCGGAGGAAACACTGTGGTAAACGTGCCTGTGACACTGGAGCCGCCAAGGCCAGCATGTTGCTGGTGACTCCTCAACCCCAGATCCCGTCCACCTCGAGCCCAACCTGGGGACACATTCCTACCTTGAGGAGGGAGGAGGAAACTGCTGCTTGGCCCCGGGCTTCCCCTCGTTCAGTGAGCCCCAGTGGAGAAAGGCTATCTTCTCGGCCAGCGGCTAGAGGCGGCCAGGAGTAGCCTTCCCACCCCCTCCTATCCCCCCACCGCCCCCCCCACCCTGGCGCACGGCGGCTGGGGCGCACTCAGCGCACTGATACAGTGTACCGACGCACGCTGCCCACACAACGCACACATCCCTCGGGCCGACACCTAGCACAGGTCAGAGCGGTAAGACCTCGATCGCTCGAGAAGTACCTCCTGACGTTAATTTCACTACACGTGATGAATTTGAATTTGGTATTAAAATAAGGCGGAGACACACACGAAATGGCCACAACACACATTTGGTTTCTGAATCCCTGTTTGGGGCCAGACCGACCTGGGGCTGGACAGGCAGCCTCTCGGGGGGGGGGGGG
>CM053617.1:48837865-48857690 GCA_028646535.1 Procyon lotor | reverse complement strand
TTTTTTTTTTTAATGTTAAAAATAACTTAATTCTTCTGAGTCTAGTTGAGTGGTTCAGCAGGTGTATGTTGTATACCATGGGTGTTATCACGGAGATATGTTCTTGTTACTACCCACTCTTTCATCTCTCTAGAATCTTCTCTGTTGTACAAAATTCATGAAATATTTGCTTGATGGTTACTTTGTGCCTAACCATAATAGACCTGCTGAAGGTTCATAAAAATGTAGGGGCCAGCATTTTTGACTTCGGTTAAGAGCATAGTCTTATTAAGGCAGTTTCTTCTTCCTTGCTACCTAACAAACCATGTCAAAATTTAGAAGCTTAAAACAACACCGTTATTGGTTGTGATATGGCAGTTAGGGAATTTGTTGGTGATGACTTACCTCTGCTCCATGTGGCTTTCATTGGGCTCACTCATGTGGCTGTGTTCACCTGGTGGCTGGACAGGGCCGGGAGGGCTGAGGGCTGGGGGCTGGGTGCTAGCTCGAGGCTGGAGTGCCCTGGTTCTCCTCCAGGTGTCCTCTTTTGCCATGTGGTCACTCATCCTCAGGCCCTTTCTCTCCAGCTGTATAGCCCGGACTTCCTCTCATGGTGCCTGGTTTCCAAGGGAGTAAAAGCGGTCAGACCTCTGAAGGTCCAGGCCCAGAACTGGCAGCGCAATCCCTTCCATTCATTCTCTTGATCAAAACCAGTCAACAAGTCAGCTCAGCACAGGGTCAGGTAGAAAGGAAATAAACACCTTTTGATAGAAGGAGCAGGCCTCTGCCTACAGGGATAAGAGGGACTATTGGTTGCTATTTCGCAGGTGATTTACCATAGGATTCTAGACAGTCACTTGAATCAATAAAGAGTCAAAAGAAGTGAATTATAGTAAAGTTCAAACTGAATGAGATGTCCAGTGTAGCCCACTCCTCCCCAGTTAGAATGTGTGTCCCACGAGGGCAGGGGCTTTTCTGTTTCACTCAGTGCTTTATTCCCAGGCCCAAGGGCAATGCCTGGTTTGTGACAGAAGCTCCCTGAGTATGTGCTGAAGGAAGGAAGGGCTGCTGGGCTGGTAAGAGGAGTGGCAGAGAGATTGTATAGAAGAGGTGCATCAGAGAAGGCTTCAGAGAAAACCTGAACCTGGAGCAAAGTCTTGACAGAGAGTGATAAGTATGAATCAGTGTCTCAGAGGTAGGTGGACGACATTTTTTCACTACTTCACAGAGTGCCTGCCTATGCCCGATGCTGGAGATTCCGAGATAAGGGACTTTCCCTGGAGGAAGGGGATACAGACATCTCCCTGTAAACAAGTGTTAAGTGCTAGAGAAGAGAAAAGAGGTTTTTTTTTTTTTGTTTTTTTTTTTTGTTTTTTTTTTTTTTGGAAGGATAGGGGAGGGCTTCAGCATGAACATACACAGATGGGACTGAGGAAGACAAGTGTTGACTGAGGGGGGAAAAGGCTGAGCTGAAGGCATCACTAGAAAAAGTGTGTGTGTGTGTGTGTGTGTGTGTGTGTGTGTGTGTGTGTGTGTGTGTGTATGTTGAAGAGTCTTGAAAATAAGCTGCAGGATTTACTTACCAGATAAATGATAAGGAGCACCTCCTCTGCCTCCTTAAACTTGAGTAATGTGATGACGGGATTTGAGATTCTTTGGTTACTTGGTGCAAAATTTTTGTCTCCGTGATAAGGAGAGTCTCAATGGAAGGCCATTCATTATTAGGATTTGTGAGTTAACTGGTGTTTGTTTACCTTCCTATAACTCTGTAGTGCTTTGGAGTTCACAAAGATCACTGCCATATACATGTGACCAGTGAAAAGCAAAAGTATAAATTTATTAGTATATAGTAGTCTTCCTTTTCTCTCTCCTTTTATGTAGGGACGTGATCTCCGACTTTGGACTACTGCAGCTTTTGTTTCTCTTTTGGAGAGAATTTTATTTGAATTTTGGAATTCAAACTTTTTTTTTGTTTGTTTATTGCCTCTCGCTTGTAAGTAGATTGTTTCCGTCTGTTACTATGGTTTTGTGAATTTTTGTTGTTTTCAGGAGAGCTTTATGGGGGATCCCTGTGGCTTTGGTTGAGGAAGTGTCTTGTTAATTGCTTGACTTCCAGGTTCCAGGACCACTCAGATAATAAAAAATTAAATTTCAAACCTGTGTGAAGTTCAGGTTCCTTAAAAAATTTTTCAGGGCAGATCTCCCTCCTGTGTAGAGCCTAGAGGGAGACAAATGTCCTAGCATCTCACACTGCTTGATGGGCAGATTTTTTGCATTTGACTCTTCCTAAAGGTATATCCCTTTGCAGCCTCTGGCTTCATGTAGATATCAGCTTCTCCTCCCTTCCTTATGTGAGTGGTAAAGTTGCAGACACACAATTTAAGCAGTTGAAGCAGGAGAGGGTTTTAAAGCATTAAATGACTGCAGAATTGTTGGAAGGGTTGAAGAAATAGTGTAGTTGTATTCATTCAATCAGCAAATACTTAACATCTCTGTGATGGCACTGTTTTAGGATCTTGATAAACACTTTGAACAAAACAGAGGTTACCTGCACTTCTGGAGCTTACATTCTAGTAGGGTTGAGTCCTTAGGAACAGTTCCCAAAGCCACTCCACGAAAGTGGCCCGACAAGAGTGCTGCTCAGTTGGAGCTGTAAAGACCAGACGGAACACCACCATATTGCCATGGCTGGGAAGCCACCGTGAGCAGGAAGCCTCCGCTAAGGCCCCAGAATTCTGCTTCTCTTCTCTGTTTCACACCAAGGCTCATACCTTGCCCCTTGATGCTCCTGAAGCTATTTACTAGACACTCAAAAGCTCTGCTAACAAGGCTGCAGAAAAATCAAGGGCCTTGACTGTGTCCACTTGCTGAAGCAGCAGAATCTTTTTACCTCTGTTTCACTTCTTAGATTCATTTTGGTGGGTGTGGTCAGTGGCAGTGTGGCCATACTATGAATGGAGGGGTTTGGTTACTGTGCCTGATACAGAACCCTCCCACCACCCTGAAAAACTTCTTTGTGCTGTCCCTTCGCAGTCATACCCCACATCTCTCCCAACTCCTGGCAACCAGTGATCTGTTCTAGTTTGCTTGGTTTTGTTTTAGTTTGTTTTCTTCTAAGGGGAATTTCCTACCTAGACAACCATGTTGTCATGAATAGGGATAATTTTTTATCCCTATTCAAGTACAAGTTGAATACAACTCAACTTGTATACTTGTTTTTCTTGCCTTATTGCATGAAGTAGGACTTTCAGGATGCTGTTGAATAGGGGTATCATCCTTACCTTGTTTGGCATCTTGGAAAACGTTTAGTCACCATTAAGTATGATAATTGTAAGTTATTTGTAGATGCCCTTCATGGAGTTAAGTTCTCTGTTAATTCAGCTTGAGTGTTTTTAATCAAGAATATATATTGGATTTTGTCAGATGCTTTTTCTGCCTCCATTAGGAACATGTGGTTTTTCTTTTGATAACATGGTAGAGTTGCCCTCCCCCCCCCACCAATATTGAGCAAGTCTTAAATTCTTGGGATAAACTCCACTTGGTCATGGTACATTATCTGTTGCTGGATTTGATTTGCTAACAATTTGAATTTTGCATAGACTTTTATAAGGGATACTGGTCTGTAGTTTGCTTAGTGTTTTCCTCTGGCTATGGTATCAAGTAGAATGTTGGTCTCATAACATGAATTGATAAGTGTGCTTTTCACTTTTTTTTTTCCAGTATAGATTGTATATAATTGTTAATTTCTCTTTATTTTTTTACCTTATTTTATTCTGTTACTTCCTTTTTAAACGTTTGGTAGAATTCTTTAGCGAAACAGTCTGGGCCCGGAAATTTTTCTCCCCAGAAGGTTTTTCAATTTTATTAGTTCTAGGACTATTAAGGTTATGTATTTCATCTTAGATGACTTTTGATGGTTTGAAGTTTTTAAAGAATTGGTTCATCTAAGTTGTTGAATTTGTGGAATTGTTTGTAGTATTCTCTCATCCTTTTAATATCTTAATCACCTTTTAAGGTTCTTTAATGAAATCCATTTTCATTCCTGATATTGTAATTTGTATTAGGTCTCTTTTTCTTTGTTCATATTGCTAGAGACTTATCAATTTTACTGACCTTCAAAGAGCCAAAGTTTAGTCCCATTGATTTTTTTTTTTTCTCAGTAGTTAGAACAATAGTGCCTTTTAATTTCCTCTCCCTTCTTGTACTGCAAAGTCGTAACATTTTTCTTACCTTTTATTATAAAAAGTAAAGAACTTTTATATTACCAAAACTGGTGAGATTTCCTTCTGTAATGTAAGTGCAGTTAATACTTTAATTAGGGTATAGGTTGAATCTAAAGGTTGAATAAGAGCTGCCTGGGTGGCTCAGTCTGTTGGGCATGTGACTCTTGATCTTGGGGTTGTGCGTTCAAGCCCCGTGTTGGGGTAGAGATCATTGAAAAATCCTTAAAAAATTCACATTATGGCTATATAAACATTGTTTACTTCATCCTAGCACTGCACCTTAATTATATTTCTTTTCTCGTACAGCCTTTTTTTTTATTCTAATAGCTTTTCTTTTTTTTTTTTCTAATTGCTTGTCTTTGAGGTCTTTGCCTTTTATTATATCCTCAATTATTTTCAGACCTCCCATTATATAATCTATTGAGTTCTGTTTTCCCTCCCCTCCCTGAAATCTACCTAGAGCCCATTTTTGCTCCAAATTGGGCTGACTACTAGAAGGCTTTTTTTTACATAGCTATCATCCTATGAATTCCCATGATTGCTTCCCTATGTTAGATTGTTTCTTAAATCCCATGTCCTCTCCTTTCTTGCCACATTCCCAGATTCTGATGGGACATATACTTAAGGACCATGGCATGGAAGGATGTGAAGAAAGTATGCTTTCTGGGTCCTTTTATTCAGTTTGCACATGTGATGGCTAGTTGGGTTTGTCTTGGAATTCTAGGTTTTTGAAAAGAATTTTCCCTGAGAATGTTTATGGATTGCTTTATTGTTTGCTTAGCATCTAGTCCTTCTGATTGATGAGGACACCAGTTTGACCTTAATTTATCAACTGTAGGAGACTGATTTTTTTGTTTTGTTCTTAAGATTGCTTGCAGTGATAGGTCTTGACATAGAGCTTTTAAAAATTCATTGTATTGGGGCGACTGGGTGGCTCAGTGGGTTAAAGCCTCTGCCTTCGGCTCAGGTCATGATCTCAGGGTCCTGGGATCGAGCCCCGCATCGAGCTCTCCGCTTGGCAGAAAGCCTGCTTCTCCCTCTCTCTCTGCCTGCCTCTTTGCCTACTTGTGATCTCTCTCTGTCAAATAAATAAATAAAATCTTTTTTTTTTTTTTTTTAAAGATTTAATTTATTTTGACAGAGAGAAACACAGCAAGAGAGGGAACACAAGCAGAGGGAATGGTAGTGGGAGAAGCAGGCTTCCTGCAGAGCAGAGAGCCCGATGCGGGGCTCGATCCCAGGCCCCTGAGATCATGACCTGAGCCGAAGGCAGGCGCCTAACGACTGAGCCACCCAGGTGCCCCTAAATAAATAAAATCTTAAAAAAAATTCATTGTATTGGTCAGTGGTGGGCTATTCTAGTTTGAAGACCTGTGTTCTTTTCAAATATTACTTTGATAGAATTCTCCTGCCCCCACCTTTTTTCCTGGAACTCAAAATGAACTATGGGAACTCTGTTATGGTTATTGATGGCTGTGTCATGAACTACCCCAAAGTTAGCGGTTTGAACACCTCCATCTTTTCATGCCCACGGATGCTGTGGACTTTGAGCAGGGCATAGCAGGGATGCCTTGCTCTGTACCCTCAAGTCTGGGGCCTCTGCTCAGAGCACTTGAAAGGCTGCTAATGACTCAAACAGCTGGGGGGCTAGAATCATCTAAGACTTGTCATTTATATGTCTGGTGACTGGGCGAGGGTGATGTGAAGGTGGGCCTCCACTGAGACTGTTGACCGGAATGTGCACAAGGACGTGCACATGTCCTTGCTGTGTAACTTGAATCTCACAGCATCGTGGCTGCATTCTGAGAGGGAGAATCTGGACAGGGAGCCTTTGGAAATGGAGTGGCCGGAGCTGAAGCAAGAGAGCTCAAGGTCAAACAGCTAGCGTTCTTCTGACCTGGTCTCAGAAATCCTATCCTTTCTGCTCCATTCTACTGGTTATTAGTGATTTAGTAGGATCAGCCCAGACCCAAGGGGAAAGGAATTAGACTCCATATCACTCCACTACAAGGGAGATAAATAGCATGGTCCTGAACTTCTCTTGTAACCACATGAAAAATACTTGTTGCAGTATTGAAACATTTACATTTGGAGGCTACCTCTAGGTGAGTCCTTATGTCTGAAGAGTATTTTCTAGTTCGAGAACCCATTCATGAAAACAACCAGTAGTAAAGTATAAACAAACTCAGATGATCAAATGTTCATTTAGGACCAGCAATAAAACAATGTGAAGGCTAGGTATAGGCAAGAGTGAGAACGTGAGTCTGAGTATTTAGTATGAGGTTGTGGGGAAGTGAGTTGGAGGGCTGTGGTAGCAATAGGTCCCTTCATAGGTCAAACGGAGCGGAGTGTGCCAACACAAGCCCTATAAGGAAACATCTCCTGGCCTGGAGATAGACTTTCATTTAAGGAACATTGCACAATGTTCCCTCAGTAGCCTGTTATTACCGAGGCAACTCAAAGTTCCTTAATGCCAGTGGTGATCGTGCAATGGATTTCAGGTTCCGTTGACCTGCGTTTGCCTTTCTTTGATGCCTAATCTTTCTTCAAGAACAAAGATGAGTGAAGGTCTTGTCACTTGAATGAACCTCACTGAACATCTGGAAATGTAGACTTACTAGGCAAATAATTGTCTTCAGAGTAGGAAGGATGAATGTATTCACGACAGTGAAACATACTTAGTTTCTCTGACTACATAAAACTAATTCATTGGTATTTTCTATATCCTTAAATAGAAAATGGAGATTCTTTTATATTTGAATTTGAAATACCATTTGAAAAAACACCAGATGGGCACTCTGAAGTATGAAAAACACTGTGGGTGCGTATGTGGGGGGGGTTGGGAAACACCATGGTTTATGAACACCTTGCATGAAAGTTACGGTAATGTGCTTAAGGGCATTCTTCAGTTAATTTCTTGCCAAGGTCCTAGCAATAGCCAGAGGGATAAAGAGGAGATGGTGTGCTCCTAAAGTTCCAACTTCCTTTGCTTTTTCCTCGTAGTAAATACTAAAAAAATGCTTTAACACAATTAGGTTACTAGGACAGCCCACAAAAGTTTGACTCCGTCTTACTGCTGAGTCAGTACTCTATTTTAAATATCCTCTTAGGGGCATCTGGGTGGCTCAGTGGGTTAAGTGTCTGCCTTCAGCTCAGGTCCATGATCCCAGGACCCTGGGATCCAGCTCCCAAACCCCCAGAGCTTCCCGCTTAGCGGCCAGTCCGCTTCTCCCGCTGCCCTTACCCCCCTTGCTCATGCTTGTGCGCACGCTCGCTCTCTCTCACTCTCGCTCTCAAATACATAAAATTAAAAAAAATATACATCCTATTTCAGCAACTCAAACAACTTTTTATGAAATCTTATGACTTTATTTCTGTGGGGAAATTTCTGATTTAGAAACTTTTTTGTGCTACAACCTGCTTATAACATAGATATTGAGTATATGTAAGTTTATTTCAAATTCTGATGAATAAATATAATGGGAATATAGATGTGAAATGTAGGTTTGGGGTTTAATATTCAGAATCTATCTGAAACATAAGTTTTACATGCTGTAAATT
Organism: Procyon lotor; assembly: GCA_028646535.1. Lineage (NCBI taxonomy): Eukaryota > Metazoa > Chordata > Mammalia > Carnivora > Procyonidae > Procyon > Procyon lotor. The sequence goes on along the minus strand of CM053617.1, from coordinate 48,849,927 downwards.
AGCTATATTTAAGTTTGTTAAATATTTGTGAAGTAGAATTTCCATGAAAAAGCAGTTCAGGAGAAAGTCCCAAATAGTAAAGATGGAAAGTACTATTGTGTGGTCCTATATGATCTTTCTCTGTACTTAGAAACAGAGTTATATCAAGGTAGTGTGTGTGTGTATTCAACATACATATATATTCAATATATTCAGTATATGTCAATGTAATATGTATTCCATTCAGAGATAAAGCTATGATATTAAGCAAGAAGGACACATTTTTTTTTTCTTGGCAGCCCCATTAGATTTCTAAATATGATTTTATAGTTACTTCCCCTTTAAGAATGAGTATATCATAATGTGTACCAACCTAAAGAATAAAACATGGAAAGACTAACCTCTAGTATGAAAATATTACCTCTAGACATCATGACGGTTTAGAACAAATGCCTCCTTGAGAATAAAAAATGTTGAATGTGGTTTGTGCTAGATAGGACACCTGTCACGTTGTCCTATGTCTGCATTCAAGGTCCCCCATGCCCCCCATTTCCAGATATCTAACTAGAGTTTATAAGATCTATTTCATAGCTTTTTTTAACTTATTGAGGAGTAATTGACAAATACACTTGTAATATTGGAAGCGTACGATATGATAATGTGATAGACCTATTTACTATGAAATGATTACCAACATAGAGGCAATTATAACCCATCTATTATTACCTTTTTCTTTTTTTTTTTTTTTACCCTATGTTGCTTAAGATCTACTCAGCAACTTTCAATTTTAAAATACTGTTACTAACTACATGGTCTCCATGCTCTACACCTGTAAGTTGATGCCACATTAAATTGTACCTACCTAAGTGGCTCTTACACAGACATTTTCACAGACACTTGTACCCAGCTTCTTAAAGCTGGGTTAGTCCCTTATTTATACCAAAGCCATACTTGTGGCTTTCTTCGTAATGCATGTGGGACTCCGAGCAATGTGGTGGGAGCTCAGTGAATGCATACTTCTTACATACGGAGGATAGTTTTACTTGCATCTAGAGCAAATAAGCCCCTCTGAGTTTTATGTAGTATGGTGGCAAAGGCAATTAGAATGGCCTGGCTAACCACATCAATATGCATAATTGACAAGCTACTCAATACTTCAAAAGATAAGTACTTTGCACTCTTTTCTTTGGCTATCAAGTGTAACTCTGTGAGTATCATGATGTAGTATTCTCTGGCTCTTGTTTTGTTATAAAAAATAACACGTACATTCCGTTACACAGAAAATGACCTGTATCCCTCATGTATATGTGCTAACTCAAAGGGAACAAATTTGATGGAAGTTGAAAAAGACTTGCTTGCCTCTAGGCAAGATGGTCTTTAAAACCTCAGTGTGGGGGCGCCTGGGTGGCTCAGTCGTTAAGCGTCTGCCTTCATCTCAGGTCATGATCCCAGGGTCCTGGGATCGAGCCCTGCATCGGGCTCCCTCCTCGGCGGGAAGCCTGCTTCTCCCGCTACCATTCCCTCTGCTTGTGTTCCCTCTCTCGCTGTGTTTCTCTCTGTCAAATAAATAAAATCTTTAAAAAAAAAAAAAAAACAAAAACACCTCAGTGTGATTATAACAGAATGAATAATATATAGCTCTTAAAAAGGGATAAGGGTAGGCACTGAGATTAGAGAGGAAGAAATAAAAGTTTATTTGCAAGATGATAGGATCTTGTATGTTGAAAATCCTGAGGAATCCACTACGAAACTGTTAGAATAAGTGAGTTTGGTGGGATGAGAGGGAGGGTACAAGAGCAATATACTGAAGCCACTTGTATTTCCATTACATAGGCAATCAATTTCTGACAAATTTAGAAAACTGTTTAATTTACAACCCAACAAAATACTTAGGAATACAGTTAACAAAAGAAGTGTAAAAATATATATTTTGCAAACCACAAAAAATTATTGAATGTCCAAAATAGGCAAACCTGTAGAGACAGAAGGTAGATTAGTACTTGCCTAATGGTGGGGTAGGGAGCTGGGAGATATGGAGACTGCTGATTGGTATAGGCTTTCCTTTTGGGGTGGTGAACTTCTGGAATTAGATCACGATGATGGGTGGACTATGAATATACTAAAAACGATTGAATTACATACTTCAAATGGGTAAAATGTATGTGAATTAGATTTGAGCAGCTTAAAAAGTGGGGGGGGGATAAGGTTGTGAAAAATATGGACATGAAAAGATATCTGTAGCTTAACAACCTTCAAGTAATACATATTTCCGGTTACATTTTCATTGCAAACACTAGAGTTCAACTTGATGTACTGCAAGTTTATTTGCATTTTCTCTAAGCTAAGTGGGCTCATGTTCTCCTTCAACACTCTTTGAAAACTGGAAAGCATTATGGTAATTCACAGCAAAATATTTTAATTTTCCCAGTATGTAGGGGCCGTAAGTTTGCTTTTAGGAAAAAGTGTTCTTTTTCTGGGGAAAAAAAATTAGAATTTACTTGTTGAAAGGTTCCCCAGTGTCCTTTGAAGTTTCTCTGAAACCCTCAGGAGGTTACCACTAGGCATAATCTGTCCATCTTCCTCCACAAAGTTTGTAAAATAACTTAATAAATTTGTGTCCTTAGTGATAGAAAATGACAAACTCAAGGGTAAACAAAATAAGCTTTACAAATCTTCTCTCCTGAAAGAACTTTTAGGATCTTGATGTATTTCATTCTAGTACCTTTTTTTTTTTATTCTAGTACTGTTTTTTAGAAAACATTTATTGAAATATTCATATACAGTTAATCCATTAGCTTTCAGGAACTTGTTTACTGGAGTATAATGTACAGAAAAGTACTCAAGATACAAATATACAGCGTGATGGATTTTCCCGTCCATGTGAAACTGGCTGTTCAAATAAGGGCCTCATTCCCTCCTTGGTAGTGTGTCCTTTACAGGTAATAGCCTCTGCCCTGACTTTAACAATGACCGTTTCTTCTGGCTTTGTACTTGATGTAAATCAAAACTTGAGAGATCTATTCTTTGGGGCTGCTTCTCTTATATAGCGTTATATTTTTGAGTTGTAGAATACTATATTTTGTGATCGTGGGATTCTTACTCTTGTTCAGCATTTGGGGGCTCTCATTAAGAGTCCTACTTTGTTGTGCAGACAATATTGGCAGACCTCTTTGTGCATTTCTGATGGGTGTATATCCCTAAGTAAAATTGGGTCCTAGGGCGGTGCCTCTCACCTTGTCAAGTGCACATTAGGCGCCTGGGGCCTTGTTAAAATGTAGATCCTACTTCAGTAGATCTGGGATGGGGCTGAGCGTCTGCATTTCTAACAAGCTCCAAGACACGCTAGTAGTACTGTTTCTGGATCACACTCTGTACTCAAAGTGTGTACTCAAGGTCCCAGGATCTATTTCAGTTCAGTTTTAGTAAATAATGCTGCACAGTTCTCAGAGTAGTGGTGTCCATTTACTTTCTCTCCCACAGCATATGAGGTTGCATTAACGTATGCGTGAGTCCATTTCCAGACTTGGTATTCTGTGACATTGATTATTTTTGTTCGTGTCAGTACCAGTCTTCATTACTTTAGCTGTGTAAGACGTGAGAGCTGCTCAAGAAGTCCTCAAGCTTTGTATTTCTTTAAGATTGTCTTGGCCTTCCTTGGACCTCTGCATTTTAATCTAAATTTTATAATTAGTATCCATTTCCCACACCAAAACTGCTAGAGTTCTTATTAAGATTGTTTTAAGTCTGTAGATCAACTTGAAGAACTTATCTCTACGATGTCCAAATCTCTAAACATGGCGTATCAGTAGCCCTCCATTATGGATGTGGTCTTGAATTTGTTTCGATAAGTGTGTGGAGGTTTTATTTTCTCTGTAAAGACTATTTTATTCTTAAGTGTTTGATTTGTTAAGTCTATTGTAAATGGTTTTTATTTCTTAGTTTTCTATTTACCAATTATTGGTGGCTAATACATGGAAGTATGATTTTTTATATTGAACTCTAATCATGCAAACTGGTGAATCCACTTTGTAATTCTTATTTTTGGCATATAGATTCTTGTGAACACAGTTGTGTCCTATGCGAATGATGACTGTTTTTCTGTTCCAAACCTTATACTCTGTAATTTTTTTTTTTTTCTTACCTAAATGTACTGCTTAGGATCTCAGGCATAATATGGAATAAAAGTCATGGTAGTTTTCCTTGTCTTCTTTCCCATTTCACAGGGAAAGCTTTCACTTTTCACCATGAAGTATGATGCATGCTTTCGATTTTGTGTACATACCTTTCATCAGGTTAAGAGATTCTTTCTCATCCTAAATTTAAGGGTGTTTTTTTTTAAGACTTTATTTATTTCAAAGTGGGGAGGGGGAGGTTTGGAGGGAGAGGGAGAAAGAGTCTCAAGCAGACTCCCCACTGAAGTGAGGAGGCTTATGTGGGGCTGGATCTCACAACCCGGAGATCGTGACCTGAGCCAAGAGCAAGGGTCATATGTTTAACCAAGTAGGCCACTCAGGTGCTCCTGGTTTTGTTTTTAAATCATAAGTAGATATTCAATATTGTAAAATGTGATCCCTCCTGTTGTTACTATGATTATATGTGACTTTTCTTCTTTATTCTGTTACTATGATGAACTACATTGATTTTGTTGTTGTTGTTGTTGTACCAATCTTTTATCCTTGAAATTTGGGGTGTATTCCCCCTTTTATATAAATCTCTGGATTCGTTGGCTGACATTTTGTTAATAAGGGAGATGGGTATGATATTTCTTGTTATAACTTACCAGGTTTTATGCTGGCCTCAAAATGGGAAGGATATATTACATTTTTTTTCTGTCTCTGGAAGAGTTTATGTAAGATAGTTCCTTTTCTCTAAATGCTTGGAAATGTACTGGTAAAGCAGTTAGGCCTAGAGTTTTTTTTTTTAAAGATTTTATTAATTTGACAGAGAGATCACAAGTAGGCAGAGAAGCAGGCAGAGAGCCCGATGGGGGCTCTATCCCAGGACCCCGAGATCATGGCCCGAGCTGAAGGCAGAGGCTTTAACCCACTGAGCCACCCAGGCGCCCCAGGCCTAGAGTTTCTTTGAAGAAGGTTTTTAGTTATGGATTTAATGAATTTCATAGCTATGGGAATACACTATTTTTAATAAAATACACTGTTTTTAAATTTTTATTAGGTGGGGAGGGGGAGGGGGAGAGGGAGAGACAGTTTCTGTTTTAAGATTTATTTATTTTAGCAAGATAGCTTTGTGAGCCGGGGGAGGGGCAGAGGGAAGAAAGTGAGGCAGACTCCCTACTGACCTTGGAGTCCCTTGAGGGACTCCATCTCATGACCCTGAGACCATGACTGGAGCTGAAATCGAGTTGGATGCTTAATCAACTGAGCTACCCAGGCACTCCAATACCATTTTTTTAAGTAAGCTCTATGCTCAGTTTGGGATTTGAACTACTGATCCTGAGATCAACTTGCATTCTCTACCGACTAAGCCAGCCACATGCCCCTAGGAATACACTATTTCTTAGTCACTTTTGATGTTTTACTAGGAATTTATCTCTTCTATCTAAATTTATAAGTGAGTGTACTTTTGAAAATATTCTGAAATGTGTACTTGAAAAATTGTTCAAAATAGCTTCTTATGTATCTTTTTAATATCTGTAAGACCTTGATTTGCGGCCTGTTTTCTTTCCTAATGTTCACTGGTACGGTTTCTTTCCCAGCCCTTTCTCCCCCCTCCCCCTTGGTTTCGTCTTGCTTATCAATTACAGTGTCTTTCCAACTTGGATTTTATTGAATCTTTCTATTGCATGTTACATACTTTCATTTTTTTGCTCTTAATTATTTCCTTTCTTTTTTCTTTGGGTTTAATTTGCTGTTCTTTTCCTGATTTCTTAAGATGGGTACTTGAATTATTTTTTTCCAGGCACCTTTTTTAGGGCTATACATTTTCCAATAAAGCACAGCTTTAGCTGCATTTTATAGGGTTTTTTGGTTTGTTTTATCACATCTTCCTTGTGGTTTCCTTTACTTAATTCACAACTGTACTTGGGATTTTTTTAGTTATCTTTTTCGTTATTGCTTGGTGGGTTTATGTGATTAGAGAAAATGTTTCTAAGATTTTAATCCATTGAAACTTATTGAAACTTGTCATAGGGCCTATTAGCTTTTATTGTAAATAGGGATTTATATGGGGGACCCAGATGGTTCAGTCAGTTAAGCGTCCAAATCTTGATTTCAGCTTGGATCATGATTTCACCGTGCTGAGATCTAGTCCTGCATTGGGCTCCACATTGGGTGTAGAGCCTGCCTAAGATTGTGTCTCTCCCTCTGCTCCTTCCCCTGCTCTTGCACACTCACTGTCTCTTGGGGGAAAAATGGTATTTATATGACTTTTGATTCTTGAGGCCTTAAGCACTGATAAGCCAATGAATCCTTTATGATAGGGATGGGGGTGTTGGGGGCATTGTTGCTCGTGAATAATCCATGGGTAGGTATGCATAAGTCTGTGTATGTTTCCTTTCTCATTCCTTTTTAAGGGATTGTCTTTCCAGTAGTGTTCATACATCCGAATATAATGTAATTTCTCTAAACAAAAATAATCACATTATTGTCCTAAATCTGAGATTGTTTCATTCTAGAGAGAAACCTTATTTCTCTTAGCCTCACCTTATTGGGGGCAAGGGTCTCACTCTCAACAAGGACCAGCTGTATAATTTTGAGGCCCAGGGGAGAATAAAAATACAGGGTACGTTGCTCAAAAATGAACCATTTCAAGACCTCAACAGAGTGTGGGGCACTATGCAGCATCATAGGTCACGTGCTCCTGAAATCAACTCTGCTGGTCACCACTGTGTATACCTTACCTGTCAATTAGAACTATTAAATGAGAAATTCTTAAAGGAATTTTTCAAGTGCTCAGGTTGTAGTTTTATAAGTGTGGACTCTGAAATGCAGATTCTAAATATTTAAAAAATCTGGTTTTTCAAATTTCCACTTATATGGTTTATAACATTAGATAAACACTGGTCAGTTTAGACAACCTGATGTGCTGAAGTTCAGAAACATTTTGAGAGTTCTTAGAAAAATCTTAGGACAAATTTCATGTTGGTTTATGATATCTGAGTAGAATGTCTAAAATTGGGATTGAACCAGGAAAGTGCATTCCTCAGCAACTAGATTTTAGGGGCAATATTTAAAGAGAAAATCTCCTTAGGGGAAAAATATATGTATTAAGCTTAAAAAAAAATACATGGTCTCATTAGGGAAATGTGTATATGTGTGCTTTAAATAATCAACTTTGGAATTTGGAGAAGTGTATGATTCACTTAGCTTGCTTATAGAAACTGATTTGGGGCATTAATAATCATGTTATACCTTAGGTCAGAAATAAAACTGATTTATGTTAAGCAGAGTTGAATGGTTTTTCTATATAAACTGTCAATAAATAGCACTATCTTGTGAATATGTAGATATATCCAAATAAGTTTCTGTGGGTTTTTTTGTTTGCAGAATAGAGGAATTACTCAGATGCACATATATGTAAATGAATAATCTTGCTATGTTACACTTGATGAGAACCAGACGTTTTAATAAAATTTAATTTTGGGAAAAAGAAGTATGGAAGTTTACGGATGATTATTTTTCTGATTCAAAACTAGTCTTTAATCCATATATTATCATACTAGTAAATGTTTCTGCAAGACAGATTAGCCTTAACAAGGTAGCTTTCACCCAGAAAGTTCCGCTTCTAAGAATTTATCTTAAAGAAGAAATGGGACAAATTGATAAGGTGGGCATAGAAATGTCTATTGCAGTGTAGCTTTCAAGAGTGCAAAAGTGGGAACAACTTCTATCCATTCCATAGAGGTCTAATCAGGTATATTACAGTATATCCATAAAATGGAAATTAGTACAACCATTAGAATGCTATTAATTCTCTGGTACAAAAGAGTGGATTTAGATTATAGCAGTGGAGAGGGAAGAGGGGAAGAGATAGAAAAGGACTGCCAGTATCCTATCTTAAAAGGCGCAAGCGAGAGGATATGGTCTGTAATTAACAGAAAATGAAAAGGTATAACTACATTATGGTTTCAAAGGTGTAACCCATAAAGGATGTATAAGTATTGGTAAAAAGTACATTGGCAGAAGGGAGGACTTGAAGTGGGAGGTGACGAAAATGGGCCACGGTGAGTGCAAGTCTACAGACTGTGTCTAAAGGGGCTAAGTCAAGAAATTGTGACTAGAGCTCTTCACCTTTTTTGAAGCTTACACTGTTTACTGCCATTCATCTCAAGGTATTTGTTGTGTCATCCATTCAACACACCTGTGTCAGGCTTTGGCGTTGTCTTAGGCAAACATCAGGGATTCGAGCTTTTTTTTGTTTTAAGGAGAGACTTGTAAGGATCTCTTTGAACTTCACTATAAAGTTTATTTTAAAATCTTAAATTTCAAAAATATTACAAAAACTAAAAAATGTGTTGGAACATTTTGGAAGAGAAAAGTAGGATATTTAATAAGTACATTTCTTTGATTTAAAACAAAATTTAATACTTTAATACTTCAGGGGCTCAGTGGGTTAAAGCCTCTGCCTTCGACTCAGGTCATGATCTCAGGGTCCTGGGATTGAGCCCCCATCCGGCTCTCTGCTCAGCGGGGAGCCTGCTTCCCCGCCCCGCCCCCCCTACGCCACCCCCGCCTGCCTCTCTGCCTACTTGTGATCTTTCTCTGTCAAATAATATCTTTAAAACAAACAAACAAACAAACAACTTTAATACTTCATATATATTCAAGTGGAAAGTATATATTGCCAAATAATGTATAGAGTATTCTCACTTTTTTTTTAAGTAGGGCTCCGTGCCCAGTGTGGGACTTGAACTCAGACCCTGAGATCAAGACATGAGCTGAGGTCAAAAGTCTGATGCTAAACCAGCTGAAGCCACCCAGGCGCCCCTCCTCGCTTTGTTTTTTAAAGATCTTATTTATGAGAGTGAGTGAGCTCGGGTACTGGGGATTTGGGGTAGGGATAAGGGAGGGGGCCAGAGAATCTCTCAGGCCAGACTCGGGCCAACTGTGTGCTGAGTTCTGAGGAGCTTGATCCCATAGTCCTGAGAACATGACCTTAGCTGAAACCAAGAGTAAGATGCTTAACCAATTGAGCCAGCCAGGTTGGCCCCTTCACTTTTTTTTTTTTTTCTTTCTTAAACATATATGGGGGCACCTGGCTGGCTCAGTTGGAAGAGCATGGGACTCTTGATCTCAGGGTCATGAGTTTGAGTCCCACGTTGGACGCAGAGATGACTTGTCTTAATGTGAACCGAAAAAACTTTGGAAAGATTAAAATGTTAATTGTCTCTTGATAGTAGGATTAGACATGGTTTTCATTTTGTTCCACTTTTTAAAAGCAACGAACTTATATTTTTTGTAATTGAGTGAAAACCTATCTTCATTTTTAAAATTGTAATAGTGATATAGCTTTGAGCAGAGACTATATCTTCTTATGTCTTCCAGTACAATGCTTGGCACATGGAAGACACCTAGTTAATATTTGCACATACTTAGAAAAGGTGTGGGTCAGTAGGTATTTCTTTGCTAATGGCTGCAGAATGCTTTTATGAAGCAAAGTAGAATGAGCTACTTCAAGCCAGAGAGGTTATGAAAAAGTGTGAGAATTAAATGAAAAGCCTACAAAGCATAATTGTCAAGTAAAAATAAATCGAAAAGGAGCATGCAAAAAACAACTAGTAAATCTTACGGTTTACGTCTTTGTTTTGTGTAGGCAGTATTTTCACAGTATATAAAACTTTAAAGATTTTTATTATTTGACAGAGATTACAGGTAGACAGAGAGGCAGGCAGAGAGAGGGGAGGGAAGCAGGCTCCCCGCTGAGCAGAGAGCCCAATGCGGGGCTCGATCCCAGGACCCTGAGATCATGAGCTGAAGGCAGAGGCTTTAACCCACTGAGCCACCCAGGCGCCCCACAGTATATAAAACTTTCAATGTCTATAATGAAATTCCTTTCTCCTGCTGCCAGTTCTCTCCATGGAGGCCACCAACACTATTCATTCTTGTATATCCTTCCATAAACACACAAATGTGTGCTGTGTCCCTTTTCATTACATATGGTATCATATTGTATGCACGTTGCTGTGCCTTGCTTTTTTTCCTCAGTTTTTCTCAGAGTTTTGGTACAAAAAGAACATCCTTGTAGTTTTGTTGTTTTCCAGTATTTATTGTATAGATGTACCCTCATTAGTTTACTTTGCTATTATGGATACTTAGTTGTTCACAAACTCTATACTATTAATGACACAAAAAATTTGCTCTTTATACCTTTTTGTACTTGTGTAAGTTTACCTGTAGGAGAAATTCCTGAAGTAGAATTGCTAAATCAAGGCCTGTCTGTGTTTCCAGTTTTGGTAGATCTGGTCCAGTTGCCCTCCAATGAAGTTAAAGTAGTTAACACTTCCTTCAGTGATAGATGAGATATTCTATGTTGTAATTTCCTGGGTATCAGTGAAAATGTTTAAGAATTTTTTGTGTCTACATGAGTGATCAACCCTGACAAGTGAGAGTCAGGTGGACGAGTATAAAGTGTATACTTCTGTTCAGGAATAAGAGCTAAGATTTATCATAAACCATATTCTAAAAACAATGGTTCAATATAGTTTGGATAAAGTACTTGGGTGTCGTTAGGAGGGAATGTGAAACCTAGCAGTGGCACCACCTTGCCATGTAATAAAATCTTACGTTGTTAAATCTGCAGTCCTGGTTTTAGTTTTGGGTCCAATAATCTAGGAAAACATGATTGAGTTGGCAGAAGATAATAAAATAGTTACAGGGGTGACTTGAGCTAAAATAAAAGTATTCCTGTTTGGAAGAATGACAACTGAATTTGATTATAAAATAAAAATATAAATGGGGTATACTAACATTTTGATGATCCTGTCTCAGAATTTTAGAATTTAGGGGCATATAAGACATTCGGAGGAAGCCAATGCCACTCCTTGGGCTGCAACAAATTCCAGATGGATCTGCTCTAGGAAAAATACACTCTTCTCATACTCTTGATTGGAGAAGGCCTTTCTAAAAATCACATAAAATCCAGGCTTTATAAAGGTTGAGAGACTTGCCTGCAACCCATAAACTATGTTAAAGGGCAACAAGATTGGAATAACTATTTGCAAAAACAAATGAAAGTATTTATAGAGCTTGTAAACAAATTTTTAAAGGTAAGCACACCAGTAGAAAGAGGATATGAAAAAAGATATACCAGTATTTAATAAACTAAAATGCTTACATCTAACCCAGTAGATGCAATAAGATCTATTTTATGCATTTAATTAAATGAAATGGGAAGATTGACAAAAATCCAGTGATCTGGGTATAGAAAAGTAGGCTTTGTATTCTTTCTGGAAAGCAGTTTGGTGCAGTGTATGTTAAACTCTAAACCTTTTTTATTTCCAATGTTCCTAATAGATCTGTAGACTTATTTATGCTATTAATACATACTAAGTAAATTATTTGCTTAGTAAAGTAAACTTCATTTCAGTACTTTAGGAGGATGTTAATTTATATGACTAGGACATTATTGGAGCTCAATTTTATACAGTTTTAAGCTATAAATTTGAGGATACTTTTGCCCTTTTTTTGTGTAAATTTGGATTGCAAGGTATAGTTGTAGGTTTTAGATCTAACAGTATCTTAATAAAATTTTTCTAGTTACATTATTCAACTCAGAAAATTTAGTAATTTTTAAATACTACATGAGTGCTCCTTGAAGTTACTACCATTTTGAATTCCAAGCTCATTTTAAAAAATAGCTAAACAAAACAAAGTCTTTCTAAAGCTACCATTATTAAGAAATAACTGGGTATAAATTTGTTCAAAGTGAGTTAAATTGAACAGTGAATAATAGGTTGTATCTTGACAATATTTCCTACCAGTAAGAATTATAGAATGAGAGGGGCACCTGGGTGGCTCAGTTGGTTGAGTGTTCACCTCTCGATCTCAGCTTAGGCCTTGATCTCAAGGTTGTGAGTTCAGGCTCTATGCTGGGCGTAAAGCCTACCTTTTAAAAAAATAAATAAA
>CM053617.1:48790729-48837365 GCA_028646535.1 Procyon lotor | reverse complement strand
TTTCTCTTGATGGCTGCATAGTATTCCATTGTATATATATATCACCTCTTCTTTATCCATTCATCTGTTGATGGACATCTAGGTTCCTTCCATAGTTTGGCTATTGTGGACATTGCTGCTATAAACATTCAGGAGCACGTGCTCCTTCGGATCACAACATTTGTATCTTTAGGGTAAATAAATACTCAGTAGTATCTTTAGGGTAAATAAATACCCGATTGCTGGGTTGTAGGGTAGCTCTATTTCCAAATTTTTGAGGAACCTCCATACTGTTTTCCAGAGTGGCTATACCAGCTTGCATTCCCACCAGTGGTGTAGGAGGGCCCCTTTCTTTGCATCCTCCCCAACATCTGTTGTTTCCTGACTTGCTAATTTTAGCCATTCTGACTGGTGTGAGGTGGTATCTCACTGTGGTTTTGATTTGTATTTCTCTGATGCTGAGTGATGTTGAGCACTTTTTCATGTGTCTGTTGGCCATTTGGATGTCGTCTTTGCAGAAATGTCTGTTTATGTCTTCTGCCCGTTTCTTGGGCAGAAATGTCATTCTTGGATTATTTGTTCTTTGGGTGTTGAGTTTGAGAAGTTCTTTATAGATTTTGGATACTAGCCCTTTATCTGATATGTCATTTGCTAATATCTTCTCCCATTCTGTCAGTTGTCTTTTGGTTTTGTTGACTGTTTCCTTTGCTGTTTCACTGTGATTCTTGCCAGTTTGGTGTCATCTGTTCTAAATAAGAGTTTAGGACCCTTTTGGAGAGGAAAGTTACCATAGCCTTTCTTCTTTTTCCTTTCCCATCTTTCTTCAAACACAAGAAGAGAAATACAACATGAAAGTCTTTTCAGGCAGACTTTTTCATCTTTAGCTTGGAGTAGAAGGGAGTTCTATGAAAGACCTTCCTAAATTCTACAGATAGCATAGCAAAACAACAGTGTGGATTTTGGAATCAGAATGAGAATTCAGGTCTTTCTCAATTCTTCTTAGCTGTATAACCTCTGATCTTTAATTTCTTTTTTTTTTAAGATTTTTTTTTTTTTTTTTTTTTTTTATTTGACAGAGAGAAACACAGCGAGAGAGGGAGCACAAGCAGAGGGAATGGTAGCGGGAGAAGCAGGCTTCCCGCGGAGCAGGGAGCCCGATGCGGGGCTCGATCCCAGACCCCTGGGATCTGACCTGGGCCGAAGGCAGACGCTTAACGACTGAGCCACCCAGGCGCCCCTGATCTTTAATTTCTTAATTAGAAAATGAGGACAGTAGTTCAGAAGGCCCTATTCTGTAAGAGGAGACTGTTTTGGGTAAGCTAGAATCTTTGGAAGGGAGGACAGACGCCCAGGGAATGTTCATTAGTTTTTTTAAGTCTGTTTTGTGGCTTATAAAATGGGGTTAATCTTTTTTTCATGGGGTTTTTGGATATTGAAATTAGATAAGTAAACAGTGCCTGGCTTACACAGGACTCAATAATTGTAAATTACTGTTACAGAGTCATGTGATGTCTCTTGATGGAATTACCGCCTCTTTGGCCTTATTCAGTACTCTAAAGGTGAATCTGCTAACTTGGTGGGTGGACAAAGCCTTCTGCCTTGAAAGGCTATTAGTAGAAGCAGGCACAGGGTGTACTCAATGAAGTGTGACTATGGGACACCGAGAAAAATTGGGGTCTGAAGTAACAGCCCCTTATCCAAGCAGAAAACAAGAGTCTGACGCAAGCAGTGCTTTCTAAATGGCTGTGAGTGGAACAACCTGCCAGGAAATTTTTCCATCTAGACTACTAGTAATTACCCCAAATGAGCCTAAACTGGAAAATGTTAAGAGCAGTGGAAAATAAAAGGGTGCCTGTATTGAATGGGTTAAGATCATATTGTCCTTTAGTTCAGAAACAAATTTTGGTGGTTGGGAAAAAGTTGAAGTAATTAATTCTGCAGTAAATTATGTTAGATTAAGTTTATTGGGGGGAAATCTCAAATTCTGTATTGAATCTCTAATTCTACACCTAGCGTCTAGATTTAGATCAGCAATCACTAGCCAGTCCCAATTGAACTCTTAATTTTGACCTTGAGAAACTCCTAGAATAAGTTTTTAAAAAAAAATTTCAAGAAACAATATTTTTTGCCTGGATGAAGTTTTGGGGTTTTGTTTTTATTGGCCCTTTTATCTTTGCTCCTGCCATTTGTCATTGGATCTCTATATATTACAGCTTGCGACCCACGACTTAATAGCTAGAATTTTAGCTGAGTTGTTTAAATTCAGGCAGTATTTGAGTACCTGTTGAGTATCTGGCAGTGTGCTAAATCTAGGAATGATAGAGATAAATAGGACATGTTCTTGTCCCCAAGGCATTCGTAGTCTTGTCAGGTGATCCCAGTCAATAATGATGGTAGGCATCATAGCTAACGTTTGTAGAGCAATTTAAAATCTGCATAACTTCAAGTGCTTTATATATAGTAACTGAATTCTCCCAAGGGCTTCAATGCAAGTACTGTTACTTGGTTTTACAGATAAAGACCTTGAGGCACAAAACTTCAGGGAAGTTGCCCAAAGTGAGCTAGCGGGGTAGGAATTTGTAGGCACTCCGGTTCCATTCTGCCAGACAGCCCTGTGAGCTGCTTATGTTTTGGTCTGGCTTTAGCTTATTAAATTTAGGACTTTAAAAGCTTATTACTCTTCAAACCTTTACCCATACCCTACAAATATTTTTAGCGGCTTTGTTGTATTTTGTTAACATTAAAAGCATTTGTTAGTTTTTCAATTGATGCTCAAATGATCTTAAATCTAACAGAGGAAACTCTCCTAATACCATTTGTGGCCTTGAGGAGAGTTCCTTAAACATTTCAAACTAAGAAATTTAACATATATTTTTTTAATAAATAGGTTTTTAGATAAACTTCTTTAAGATTTTATTTGACAGAGAGGCAGCGAGAGAGGGAACACAAGCAGGAGGAGTGGGAGAAGGAGAAGCAGGCTTCCCACTGAGCAGGGAGCCCGATGCGGGGCTCGATCCCAGAACTCTGGGATCACGACCTGAGCTGAAGGTAGATACTTAATGACTAAGCCATCCAGGCACCCCAGTATATCTGCTTTCTTCAAGTACTTCAAACTTCTAAGTTTTGAGGGTATGATTTTATTTAGTCTCAAGAATTTTGAACATTATAGGAGTATACACTAATGAGCATAATGGTTATAAATGTTATTACTACATCTGTATAAATACAACTTACACAAAAATATCACTACTCTCTGTTCATTCAAGGGTTACAAATTTTAACCCAAATAGATTACTATTTCAAAATGACTGTAGGGTTCTGGGTTGGAAATACAGGTCTGGATCAATAATTCCAGGCTTGTTTTATTAGCCTAAACCTCTTTAGTAATGGGACTGTCCATGCTTGTGCCTCTTTTTGTATGTTGTACTAACCCAGTTTTTGACCGTAGCTGCTTTACCTGAGAGATGACCAGTTTCTGCTGACCACACCTGGGCTGCATCTTCTCCTGTCTGATTTGTGTGGGTGGAGCTTTGTCCAGTAGTCCTATGTTTATAATTTGGCCGATATAGAACATTTTTTAATATTGTTGGAAAATTGTTGGAAGGGATGGGGAGGGAGACAAACCATAAGAGACTCCTAGACTCCTAGACTCACGAAACGAACTAAGGGTGCCTGGGAGGTGGGGGGGTAGGGATAGGGTGGCTGGGTTGTGGACATTGGGGAGGGTATGTGCTAAGGTAAGTGCTGTGAAATGTGTAAGCCTGACGATTCACAGACATGTACCCTGGGGCAAATAATACATTATATGTTAATAAAAATTTTAAAAAATATATTGTTGGAAAATCATGTGCCCAGTAATCCTTTACCACAGACCATCTCTAGCTCAAACAGTATCTTTGTGTGAATGAAGAGAAAGATGTCTCTCTAGATAGGTGAGACTACGAGAAAAAGGCCCCAGGCCAGCTAGGTAAACCCAGCTGGATTTGAACCTCCCTTTGCCCTCCTCACCACGTGGGTACCATATACTTCAGAAGATTTCCCCACTTTGGAGTACCGTTAGGACTCATGAATTTTCACGGAATGAATGGCCAAATTGCTGCGTGGCCTTTTACACTGGCTCCTTTCTAAACTTTCTGGCAAAAACAGGATATTCCGGTTCCATCTTGATTTCTTTTTTCTTTCTTTTTTTTTTCCCCCCTCCTCCCTTGACTGGGATCTGATATTGGCTCAGAAGCCAGGAGCTTTTGTGGCAGAGTGGTAGTAGAGACTATGGGTAGGGTAGAGATTGGACGGCATGTGAAACTGGTCCGTTGTGTTACTGATACCGCTGTATAGTCTCATTACTAGGAAGGGGTTTAGGCTTATGAAGCTCCAAAAGTTCTATTTTTATTGGGTCTTGGTGTTTCCAGTTCTTTAGTAAGTCTTTGAGGTATTACTCTAATAGAAAAGATTTTCCATCTGTCTCCCATTTAGCTTCCTTTGTATCTCCTGCTTCTTTCTGAGCCACGAGCTTGTATCTCCTCTGTCCTCTGCAAACCACATTTCCTTACCAACCTCAATGGATGCTGCCAGGCCAAACTCTGTGGTTCTGTTAGGACTTTCTAAACATCCTGTGAGGTCATTGGATGTGTCCCTTCTTGGTACCTGCCACCTCAACCAGGCTTTGTTTGTAATCCTTCTGCAGTCGTGTTCAGTAAGGAAGACAGGCGATGAGCCCCCCATTGCCTGCCTTCCCTTGCTCGCTCTTCTTGCGGTCACTGTGCGTACCCCCGTGACCAGGTCTCTCCTTTCCGCCCACTAATCTAGTGTTTGCTGCTTCCCTTTTATTTTCTCCATCCAAAAACTTGAATCTCACTGTACTATGGGTTTTTTTTGTTTAGTAGACTACTTTGTCAAATAATTTCACTTTCCGTTTTGGAAAATTTTATTTTCTGTGTAGTACTTTGTCAAATAATTTCATTTTCTGTTTCTGTTTCAGAAACCTTATTTTCTGTTTCTGAAATAATTTTTTCAGATGAAAAATAATAGGTGAATCATAAAACACTTTTCTTTAGGTCATCTGTAAGCCTGGTATTAAGTTGCTTTGGTGGTGTGGGTATTCATGAGACTCAACTATATAATGTTTTACTCCTTAAAATGGGTGATAGATACATGGATGGTTTTATTTTCCTTTATACTGTTAAGTCTGAAATATTTTGGATTTTTTTTTTTACATTGTTATTGTCTGAGTACTTTGATTTTGGAGGGGTAGGATAAGATGGATCATTAGCCCTTAGTAGACAGATGCATATTTATGTGTGGATGTTCAGTCACTGCAACTCAAAGAAGATTAGGCGCCTGCTGTGTGCCAGACTATGTTCTAGGCGTGGAGGCTATAGTGTCTTGAAGACTATATCTCTGCCTTGGTGTGTTCTGTAGCTTAAGTGAAGAACAGACTAAGCAAATAAATAAGAACTACAAGTAACATATACTGGTCAGTGCTCCATGCAGCACAGAAAGAAGGCATCTGGATTGCAGTAGGGAGGAGCTGTTTTAGATAAGTATGGGGCAGGGAAGACCTCATAAGGAAGGGGCATTCTAGCAGAGACCTGAAAGAGGTAGGGGAGTAAGCCAGCTGAAAATGTAGGGTAGAATGGTCCACAAGTAGAAGCAGAGAGAGCAGAGATTCTTGGACAGGAATGTATTGGGCATATTTAAGACTTGTCTGGAGAAGAGTAAACCAGGCCAGGAATGGTGAGGGATAAGGTCCCAAAGAGCAACACAGGGATTTGTGTTGCAGATTGCGGTAAGGTATTTGTTTTTACTCTAGATATGATAGGGGAGTTTTTGGAGGATTTTGAGCAGGGAAGTGACAGAATCTTAGTCTCTTTTTGAAGGATTGCGTTGGTGACTCTACAAGGAATTGGTCCTAGAAAGCAGGAGTAAGACAGAAAGGCCAGTTAGTAAGCCATTGTAGCAATTCAGGTGAGAGAGAATGGTGGGTTGGGCCAAGGGCGTAGAGTGAGAGGAGGTGAAGAAAGGATCAAATTCTGGATATTTTTCAGAGGATTGGAATTGAGGGAGAAGTTAAGGATGAGGCCTAGGTTTTTGGTTTGAACAACTGGGTGAATGTTGATACATTCCTTACCTCGATAAAAAAGGAACAGATTTTTGGGAATTATTCACAGCTTGATAGATATCCTGGTGGAGATGTTAAGGAGGCATTTGGATATGTAACTCTGGAATGCAGAGCAGTGATTGGGATGGATACAAATAGGGGTCATCAGCATATAGATGATATTGAAAAGTCTGAGACTAAATGGGATCATGTCTCACATGAGTCAGTGTCCAAGGAGAAGAGAGGAGATCTAAGAAGATCAAGAGTTCTCTGGCTTCAAGAGGTCACTGGAAAGAGAGGAATTAGGAAAGAGAATGAGATGGAGTGGGCATTAAGGAGAAAAGCTAGGAAGGTATGGTGGAAGCCAAGTGAAGAGATTGTTTCAAGAAAGAAGTTATCATAAAAAGGAAGAGGGTTTAGAATTCATCATTGGATTAAACCAAATGAGAAGTCATTGGAGATCTTCATGAGTGGTTTCATTCAACAAGACTGATTTGGAACATGTTGAAGAAGAAATGGAGAAAGTGGATGGAAACCGTTCTTTCAAGAGTTTTGCTATGAAAAGAAGTAAAGAAATGGAGCCATAGGAGGAAAGAGGGGATCGGGAGAAATTTTTTTGGTTTTGAAAGTAGGAAGTATTTCAGGCTTTTAATGTGGTAATAGGAGTTGTCCAGTAGATAGATGATAGGGAGATCCCAGGGATGGAGGGTTAGCCATACCCCCAGCGTCACCTCTGTGGGCCTCCTCTAAATCCTGTGGAGGTGGCCAGCTGGGAAGGGTAGTTTTACTAGGAGGAAGTATCAAATGTTATATGAAAGATGAGACATTGGGAAGAACTGAAATGTCTGACAACTATGTAACCATTATGTCTAGTGGATGATTAACAATTATGGTTATACAACATAGAACTATTTATCCACTAAAAATCATTATAAGGTTATACATTAATATGGAGAGTTTTAAAATTTTAATTCCAGTATAGTTAACATACAGTGTAGTGTCAGGTGTACAATATAATAATTCAACACTTCCATCCAACACCCAGTGCTCATCACCGCAAGTGCCTTCCCTAATCCCCATCACCTATTTCACCCATCCGCCCCATCCAGCTCCCTTCTGGTGACTTGTTCCTTTCTTGTTCTCTAGAGTTAAGAGTCTCTTGGTTTATCCTTCTCTTTTTCCCCCCCTTTGCTTATTTGGTTTCTTAAATTCCACGTATGAATGAAATCATATGGTATTTGTCTTTTTCTGATTGACTTTTCTTAAGAGGACAATTAACATTGTCTTCTCTAGCTCCATCCATGTTGTTGCAAATGGCAAGATTTCATTCTTGACAGTTGAATAATATTGGTGTGTGTGTGTGTGTTTATCCATTCATCTATCAGTGCACACTTGAGCTGCTTCCATAATTTAGCTGTTGCAGAAAATGTTGCTATAAACATAGAAATGCATGTATCCTTTGAAATAATGTTTTTGAATATATTGGGTAAATATGGAGAGATTCTTAAGACTTATGTGCAAAAGTATTTTTGTGGAAAAATGTAATCCATATACTTTGGTAGAAACCAATGTCTAAAAGGTAAGACTATGAGTGATTTTTAATTCCTTCTTTAGACTAATTGTTTTCCAAGTAACTTCCTATTTTCTCTAGAGTGCGTATAATATCTGGTTTAGAAGTCATTGAGTATGTCAGTGAGCTGGACCCATTTTTATCGGTCATAAAATATTTCTACATTTTGACTCTTTAACCCATTTTGTTTCAAGTTTTCTGTTGATTTTTGCTTTCCCCTTTTCCTGTCATCGATTGGATAAATCCATTATTTCCCTTTGTCAAAAGTTACACACTATATTTTTTTAAACGTTTATTTAATTATTATGAAAGAGAGTGCGTGTGCATGGTGGGGAGGGGCAAAGCGAGAGGGAGAGAGAGAATCTTAAGCAGACTCCCTGCCGAACACAGAGCCTGACTTGGGGCTCATCCCACAATTCTGAGGTCACGACATAGCCCAAATCAAGTCAGACACTTAACTGACTGAGTCGCCCAGGCATCCCTATTTTTTATTCCTTTGGTAGTTGTTCTTAACTCCTAATTTGATATACATACATACATGATATACATACATAATATACATACTTGTTTTTTTTTTTTAAAGATTTTACTTGAGAGCAAGAAGAGCGTGTGTGAGGGGCGCCTGGGTGGCTCAGTCGTTAAGTGTCTGCCTTCGGCTTGGGTCATGATCCCGGGGTCCTGGGATCGAGCCCTGCATCGGGCTCCTTGCTCGGCGGGGAGCCTGCTTCTCCTGCTACCATTCCCTCTGCTCATGTTCCCTCTCTCGCTGTGTTTCTCTCTGTCAAATAAATAAAATCTTAAAAAAAAAAAAAAAAAAAAGCGTGTGTGAGCAGGAGCGGGTGAGAGGGGCAGAGGGAGAAGCAGACCCCCCGCTGAGCAGGGAACCCAATGCGGGGCTTTACCCCAAGACCCTGGGATCATGATGTGAGCCGAAGACAGAGGCTTAACCAGCTGAGCCACCCAGTCGCCCATACTTGTGTTTTTCTTATTAAAAATCTTTTTCCTATTTTAAACCTTTAAATGTATCTATTGACCCTGACATAACTTCAAAAAAGACAAGTATCTTAGATGTTCTCCCCCTCTTGCCACCATATCCCCACAACTGAATAAAAGTATTTTTATTTCTAAATAATTTCAATTCTGGAACTGCTGTGGATCTACTTTTTTGTTTTGGACCTTATTTATATAAGAGTAAATTTAATACATAATTTACTTACCTATTTTGGAGTACACTAGAAAAAATGGCAAGTAAGGGTATTTCTTCTTTCTAGACTATTTCTAAGAAGCTCTCTGTGTGGTAAAACTTCTGAGGCTTGGGGCTCCTGGATGGCTCAGTGGGTTAAAGCCTCTGCCTTGAGCTCAGGTCATGATCCCAGAGTCCTGGGATCGAGCCCCGCATCAGGCTCTCTGCTCAGCGGGGAGCCTGCTTCCCCTTCCCTGCTCTCTGTCTACTTGTGATCTCTCTCTATCAAATAAATAAATCTTAAAAAACAAAAACAAAAACCCCAAAACTTCTGAGGCCTTGTATGCTTGAAATCTTTATTTTACCCTTGTATTTAAATGGCAATTTACATATAAATTTTAAGTTCTGAAAATTCTCCTCCCCCCCATACCTTTTGAAAAGAATGGTCAATTTCTTAGAACAAGCATTTCTTTTGAGACTTCTGGAGTCAGTCTGATTCTCGTTTATCCGTTATAAATGATTTACTTTTTCTAAAAATTCTTGGCGTTTTTTCTTTTCATTCTCTCATTACACTGTAACTAGTTGCAAAACCCATCCCCCAGTTTTCTCTTGGGTCTTTGAATCCTTGCAATCCGACGTCCTGCATCTCTTTCTAGACCTGGGACTTGTCAGTTACGATTTCGTGAGATACTCTCTCCCCGTCTCCCTCTCCCCACCGCCAGGCCCCCCATGACACAGCCGTAGTGACCCTTTCAGGGCAGTCCTCTCCCTGTCCATGTTTCTTCACGTGCTCCATCTTTTGGTCCCTCCCTCCTGTCTTCTGGGAGAGTTCCTTAACCCGGCCTTTTGCTGTGTAGCCCAGCTGTTGGGTTCTTTATCTCACCTCCTGAGAATTCACATACCGTTAGCTTGTCCTCGGTTCTTATTTTAATGCCACTTGTTCTTGCTGCAGGTCTCCAGGTATGGTCCCTCTTTGACGCTCTTTGCTAATCTGTTCTTTTCTGTACTGACCCGTGAACTTGATTTTTGGCTGACATAGATGGTTTGATCTGGCGGTTTTGCTCTGTAGCAGTTATGCCTCTGGGATAAGTTCATCCATTTGTCGGAGTTCCTTTTTCTCCTGGAGCATCAGTCCTCTGCTGTGTTGACGGCTGCCTGGACTCCCGAGCTTGTGCCTCTGAGCGCCTTCTCTGACAATAGCCATCCCCTTCCTTAGGCTGTGAGGGTGGTAGGGAGTGGAAGGTACACCCTGGGCTTTGCAGTGGTTCGTACCTATATTTAACTGCTCCCCAGCCCCCTGAGCATGCCACTCCACTGCTGCTGCTGGAGTTCTGTGAAAAGTGGGGGCCATCTGGAGAAAGCATCACCTCGAGAGAAACTGCTCCCCTACCCAGGCTTCTCCAGAGCACGTGCTCTGGGCTAGCGAGGGCCTCGCCTCCCAGCTGAAATCTGGCTGCCTTCTGTTGCCTCATGTTTTTCTCACAGCTTTTATGTTTCATTGACATGTCTGGAACCTCCAAAGTCAGGTTGGAAGCCCATCCTAGCTTGCCATCCTGTTGAAATGGTGTATAACACTTATTAAAAAAAAAAATCATTAGAGGGAGGTTAAAAAGATAGGACTGGAAGTATTTACACATTTCAGGTCTCTTTTTAATGATGACCTCTTGCACAGCAAAAAGCAGTCTGATTTTCTAGATAGGATGATACATTTCACTTTTAGTATTTTTATTTGAAAACTTATTTTGAGCTTCGGGTTTGATTTAAACCAGTCAAATACTTAATGCGTTATCTTCTTTGTGCGGGGGACCATTATCCAGCTTTGGGAATACAGCAGTAGGCGAAGCAGTTGAGAATCCCTGCCTTCATGGAGCTTATAGAAGACCATAAACAAGATAGAAATGCAAAATGTATATTTCTTAGTGAGTTGGGTTTAACACGAATTGTGGTTTAGCTAAGCAAATCAGGGGGAGTGAGAGGGACCTTGGAGTTTAGGTGGTGGACAATGGAATGAACTAACACTAGATGGGGAGGGGAAAGTGGGCATATGGGTAGTAGGCATGTTAGGTTAGAAGTGAGGCAAAGGATTATTGGAACTGAGGCGCTAACAGGAGTGATGTAAATGGATGGGAGGTGGTGGTTAGAGAAGAGATGTTAGAGAAGAGACTTAATAATAATGCCATTATTAAGATAATGGCAGGGTTGCGGTAATGGTGAATGACCAGTTCAAGGGAATGGTCATGGAAGAAAGTGACTAAGTTAAGATGGACAATAAGAACACTGGAGGAGAGACTTATATTCGTCTGTGATTGAGTAATGGGGACCACTTTTACTCTTCTTTTTATTTTTATTTTTTAAAGATTTTATTTATTTGACAGAGGGAGAGAGAGGGGGAGAAGCAGGCTCCCCACTGAGCGGAGAGCCTGATGTGGGGCTCGATCCCAGGACCCTGAGATCATGACCTGAGCCGGAGGCAGAGGCTTTAACCCACTGAGCCACCCAGGCGCCCCATTACTCTTCTTTTTAAAAAATATCTTTTAAAATTTTTATCGGAGATAGAGGGTGACAGAGAGTGAGGGCCATCTGGAGAAAGCATCACCTCGAAAGAAACTGCTCCCACTCCACTAGTGGGGTGGGGACAGGGGGAGGGAGAAGCAGGCTCCCTGCTGAACAAGGAGTTGCATGCAGGTCTTGGTCCCAGGACCCCGGGATCACGACCTGAGTGGAAGGCAGGTGCTTAACCAACTGAGCCACCCAGGTGCCCCCACCCCCTTCCTTAAACAAGTAGGAAGCTATATGAGGTATATGGAAATAACCATTTTCAGACAATGAACAACATGTAATAGAGGAAAATGATCCCTGAGATTGCCCTAGCTTATTACCTGGAAGTCATAGTACAAGGAGGGGCAAACTAAACAGGGCCAGGCCATCTCCGTGATTTGGGGACAAAGTTGAATATTCAGGGAGGTCAAAGAGATAGAACTCATAATATTGGAAAAATCGAGAGAGCTCCAGAGGTCCGCTGGAGGTTCTTCCAAGTCTTCAGTAGAGTACTATTGAATGTACCTGTGTGAGGAAGCCACTCAAGGCTAATGAAAGATAAGGGATGGTCTTGGAGTCCTGGGCTGCTTGTGGTGACTGGCATAAAAGACATGATGGAATTAGTCCTAATTTCCAGGGAGACAGTGGTGGAGAGGCTGTGGGTATTGTGTTGGGGGCAGAGAGCGTGAGCATCTTGCCAAAGCTCTGAGAATTCTGGAGTTCCCACTTGACCTCGATGGAGGAGGTCTGCAAGGGGATTGTCTTACTCCTGAGAGTTAAAATTTCCCCTTGATCTTCTGCCTCACTTGACTCCTGATGGACACATGGAGTCCTTTGGGGGAGTTGGACTTACCCTCTAAGAATCATGTTAATGGCATCCTTTTCCTAGGAACTTTTTCCCCCAGAAAAATACACCTCTAATTTATGGTTTCAAAGCAGAAGTCACTTAACGGAATGTGTTTTCCCGCAAATTGACTAGAAAATATTGGTTCCTTTAACAATTGCTTTGCGCGTGCGCGTGTGTGTTTATGTATAAGATACATATTTTAGTACTAATTTCAGCCTAAAGATAGTTGGCTAAGGTCAATTCTTCATAAAGGAGACTTTTTGAGGCCCAGTTAGAACTCCACTCATCTGTGTTCCTGGACCCAAATACATAGAAGGCACTGGGTAAAGATTTGTTGAGTAAATTCGTTGAGGTAAAGTGTGGCATTCTGAGCGATGGAAGCCTTCGTGTGTGTTTTGTTGTGGGCACTGAGGCTGCCGAGCTTGTGACTTACATATGGACCTGGGGCACTGTGCCTCTGCCCGGCCAGCCGGGCTTGCTGAGGTGGAACCTTCTTACTGGGTTTGTGGGAGTCGACTGGAAATTCTTCTGTTAGGAGTGACAGGGAAGAGTGCTTGATGGCATACATGTCCGGGTTGTGGCTGAAGGTGAGAAAAGAGCAGAGCACTTTCAAGAACTTGGGTCCTAAAATCGAGATCTTTTCATTTACCTTTGGACCAAGTAATACATTCACATTCTCCAAAACTTAGAAGGCTCAAAGCTGTCAGGTCACCCTCTCCTACCCCTGCCGGCAAGTTGCCTGGCGAGCCATTGAGTTCCCCCTTCCTAGAGGCGACCGTGGTGTGACCTCATAAAAGAGGAGATGACCTTTCAGATGATGGGTCAGGTTAGGAAATTAGAACAGGAGCTGCTTAGTGAGTTGGTCGTTATTGTCCGCCAAGCATAGTGCCAAATATTTTCTATGTAATTTAGACTTCATAACAATCCTTTGAGGAATTGTTTGCCTTTATCTCTCAAGCTTTATCTTCTCTGCTCAAACATCTTTCTGCTCCATCCTTGTCGGCCGATTTTCACTTTGCTTCTTTGTTTTCTGCACACCGTCTTCTCCTCCTCCTCTGTGACAGCTGCAATGTCCCTCTGTTAGGATCTGGATCTGGTGGTGTGTTGGAACTCGCTCCTGTCCTCTTAGAAGACTGATGGGACGCTCTCCTCCCAGCTCTGTGTTCAGTGACCTCTTGTTAGTAACTCAGAATCACTCATAGGAGGAATATTTACACCATGGGAACTGGCCAGTGGTACAAGTCAGGGCTGTTTTTCTAGAGAGCTGGTTGTTAAACGTTTATCAGCGCACACCAGATCCTCTCCCCCCTTAACTTTGTTGTTTAATGAACCAGCTAAAGACAACTGAAGGTTGGAATTCTTAAAGACTGCAGAGACATACCTTAAGTATATGATTTTTTTTTTGTTTTGATTTTTTTTTATTAACATATAATGTATTATTTGCCCCAGGGTACATGTCTGTGAATCGTCGGGCTTACACATTTCACAGCACTTAACAGCACATACCCTCCCCAATGTCCACAACCCAGAAGTATATGATTTTTTAAAAAGTTTGCCATCAGTTGACAAATTTCAATACTTAGATCGTGAAAATGTTCAAAGATGCAAAAAAGTTGAAAGACTAGTATATTGAATATTCATATACCTATCTCCCAGATTTGCTAGTTCTTAATGTTTTTTCTTGAACTACTTTACCCTGAAATGCTGAGCATGCATAATCCTAATTCCATCATCTCTAAGAAATTTATAGTTCTCCACAATCATTTTTCTCCAGTCCATACTCCTATTTTTCTAGTTGTCAATTTTAAAAATGTTATTTACAGTGGTTTTGTTATAGATTTTATTTTTAAGTAATCTCTATACCCAATGTGGGGCTTGAACTCAGGACCCCAAGATCAAGAGTCTCATGCTCCACCGATGGAGCCAGCCAGGGGCCCCTATTTATAGTTTTTTGTTGTTGTTGTTGTTTGTTTTTCTGACAAGGATTCAATTAAGATTTGTGTATTGGAATTGGTTGTTGTCTTCTTTTTTTTTTTTTTTAATTAAAATTTTATTTATTTTGACACAGAGCGAGAGATGGTAAGTAGGCAGAGAGCCAGGTCTGCGGGGCGGAGAGGGGAAGGGAAGCAGGCTCCCTGCTGAGCAGAGAGCCTGGTGCGGGGCTCGATCCCAGGACCCTGAGATCATGACCTGAGCCGCAGGCAGAGGCTTAACCCACTGAGCCACCTAGGCTCCCCTCTTTTTCTCTTTTAAGTTAGAATAATCCTCCTCAGTTTTTTTCCTTGACATTGACTGTTTTTAGTTTTTCTAAGTTTCAAACATGTACAAAAGTAGAAAAAAATAGGCAATGAACCACAGTATACCCAACACCCAGTTCAGTGACTGTCATAATTTTGCCACGTTTGCCTCATTTCTCGTTTCCTCACTAGAATATTTTAAAAACAAATTCAAGACATCCTGTAGAATCCCCCTCCCCACCCCCGTAACTCTAAAAAAAAAAAAAAAAAATACATTGTCCTATGTAACCTAGTTGGTTGTTACAAAACACCAAACAAAATTAATAATGACATTGGCTCTTTAAAGAAACCAGGCTATTTCTTTGGTACTGTCCTTGATTTGGGGTTTCTATGATCGTTTCCCCAAGAGAACATTTGATTTTTCTTTTTTTTTCTTTTTTTAAAGATTTTATTTATTTGACAGAGAGAAACACAGCGAGAGAGGGAACAGAAGCAGAGGGAATGGTAGCGGGAGAAGCAGGCCTCCTGCAGAGCAGAGAGCCCGATGCGGGGCTCGATCCCAGGACCCTGGGATCTGACCTGGGCCGAAGGCAGACGCTTAACGACTGAGCCACCCAGGCGCCCCGAGAACATTTGATTTTTCTATCCTGTATTTCCCATACACTGGAAATTAGATTCAGGGGTTTGATTAAATACTTTAGACAGGAATACTTTATAGAGGATGAAAGGTACTTCAGAGCGCATTGCATCGGGTAGCCCATAAAGTTTGGTTTTCCACTATTAATGATGTTCAGTTTGACCACTTAAGATTAAGGTGGTGACTGCCAATTGTCTCCATACATCAGCTTTCCTCTTTGGGATTAGCAGTAATCCTCAGAGCAGTGCTTTGGCACCACATGAATGTTCTGTTCTCCATCAGCCTTTCCCTTAATGGTTTAAGCAGCCATTAATGTTCTTTGCCTGAATCAATTTATTGCAGCAGGCGCTGGAAAATAGGACTGCTCTTCTTCTGATATAGATCCAAGGCATTTTCTTTTGCGTGTGGGTTCACTGATTGGTGTTTCCTGTAACGGTGTATGAACCGCATCTATAATTTATCTCCTCTTAATTCTCCATCTTCTCTACACTTGAATTGTCTTTTTAAGTGGACAAGCAATGCAAGCATTTTTGAAGCTGTGCTAGTGCAGAATCTTCCTAGGTTTTTCCTCACGTGTCCTAATTCTCTTGGCCACTTGTCATTCACACTTGGTTTTTGAGGGGTTTTTTTTCCCCTTAATTTTTTTTTTTTAAAGATTTTATTTATTTGACAGAGAGAAACACAGCGAGAGAGGGAACACAAGCAGAGGGACTGGTAGCAGGAGAAGCAGGCTTCCCGCAGAGCAGAGAGCCCGATGTGGGGCTTGATCCCAGGCCCCTGAGATCTGACCTGGGCCGAAGGCAGAAGCTTAACGATTGAGCCACCCAGGCACCCCTCCCCTTAATTTTTTAATTTTATGTTCACTCCAGTTTTGTTTTTAAGCAACCTGCTTTTGCTGATTCTTTCCAGAGGATTCGTCATAGTTACCATGGAAACAACTCGTTTTATCGTCCTCAGTTTCTGTAATTTTTAAATTACACAGTTGCAGCATCAAGTAAGTACAGATGTCGTAAATAGGTTTGGGAGCAAAAATAACCAATTTTTATTTTAATTTTAATTTTATTTATTTGACAGAGAGAGATCACAGTAGGCAGAGAGGCAGGCAGGGGGGAGGGGGAAGCAGGCTCCCTGCTGAGCAGAGAGCCCGATGTGGGGCTCGATCCCAGGACCCTGAGATCATGACCCGAGCTGAAGGCAGAGGCTTTAACCCACTGAGCCACCCAGGCGCCCCCCAAATAACCAATTCTTTGTAAACATTCTTGTTAACCTCTGGAAGTAGAGGATGTAGAGTACTAGATAGTAGCCCACTAGCCAAAAGCACTTAGTGTGCTGGGGGCCTGGTCAGTGTGCTTCACAGGGAGAACGGAGTGAGTCTGTTCATCATCAAATTGTTAGGCGAAGGTCAACTTAAGAGAGCGTCGACCATGCTCTAATTTTACTTGCCTTGTCTTCTCCACTAGACTTCCAGTTCCTTGGCAGTAAGGACTAGACTTGTATGTTTTTTCTGCTTTAGTCTCTGGCGCTCAGTAGAGTGCCTCGCCTACAGTGAGTGCTCAGTAAAAATAGTGGATGAACCAATCCATGACCAGCAGCAGAGGGGACCTCGGTGACTTCTGATCTTGAACGTAGAAATTTTGGCAGTATCTTTGCAAATGTCAGGGTCGGTTTGGTCGTTGCATATAATTTAGTCTTTCGTTGGTTTTTCCTCGTCTCGTTCCCTCAGTCCGAGAATTGCTCTGTGCCAGCTTCCTTGACTTTATTGTGTATTGCAAGCCACCTGTGTTTATTATCATTCCAGTTTCCTGACAAAGATGCAAAAAACGTATGATGGTTTTGCTGCCATGGCGCTATGCACAAAGCGAGAGGAGAGTCTGAGGAAAATACAAAGTAGTTCCTTAGCTCTCTAATCTAGAGTTGAACCAATCCCAGGAACTGAAGTCTTCTGTTTCTTCACAGAGGAGATATGACAAAGGCAGTGGCTGTACGAGCTTCCTTCATGGGCCGCCCTCCCCACTGCCTCATCCAGTAAGCGGGAGCAACTACTTCTAGAGGTGAGAGGGGAGGGAGCGCAATCTCCATAACCCATTTGATCCCCCCCAGCTGCACCATTTTGATTTTGAGAAAGAGCGAACAATCTGTAGAGTTACCTCGAAGAACTTTAAGACAAACCTCTGGAGGGTTGAATGCTCGGGTGATGGAAGTTATGATTGATAGAAGCCGGTAACCTATATTTTAAAAGCTACTTGGAGATGAATAATCCCAGTGACCCTGAGAGTCTGTTTCTAAAAGGTATTAAACAGGCACATCTGAGATGATTTTTAACTTCCAGAACCAGGAGAAAGTTTGTCAGTAACACACTCCTTATCATTCATCGATTCCTTACTGTGTGCCAGGCACTGTGTTAAATGTTACATTTTTATCATTCAATTTTCATAGTGAACTTAGGACTTCTCTCTATCTTACAGATGATTAATCACACCAGAACCAAAGGATCCAAACCCAGATCTGTCCAATTTTAGTTTAAGACCCTTAAGCACTGATGGGATTCGCTGGGGTCCCATTACCCATTTTTGGACTCTAAAATCTGTGACTTACGGGGAGGATCAGTGACCAAGGATAACCTAGGGATCCTGAAATTTATGTCAGGAACCATAGTGATGTCCTTAGTAGGCAGTTGTTGTATCTTCTCCCAGGAAGCTTAAGGCGTGTTTGTTGTCCTTTTTACTGAAGGACGGTCCTTTTTATCTTTTACCTTTTTACCTCAGTAGGATGGTCTGTTTTTGAAGATAGAAGCAAATGAATGTTAGGTTCTTTTGAACACTCATTCAGTAAGCCAAATGCATATTTTTTACCATCATATTTGAATATGAATCTTGGTTTCCAGGCTTAATTCATATTGTGTATTTAAGAAGACAATGAAAATTCTTTGAATAGATTCTCACTCAATGGGAGGATAGTCTCAAACCCAACAGGGTTTGATTTCTACTTGTTTTTTAAGCTGACTTTATCTGAGGACAAATTCTATTGTATCTTTTCTAGAACTTGGTGCCAATAGGAGTTAAAATAATAAAATCAGTTCAATTAAATAGCAAATGAGTCTTTTACGTACAAGGCCTCAGATCAGTTGATAACAAATGGTCACTCTTTTGGGAAACGGTTGCTAAAGTTATGATCAACCAACAGTCACTGGCCTCATTTACTCCATTGTGCCCTAGGAAGAAAATCTTGAGAGCTTGCAAAGACGATACCATTTTTCCCCCAATCCTCTTTATCTCCCCTCCCATTTTCTTATGGTTAATTTGAACCTTTTTAAATTTTTTTATTGAAAGAATTCTATACCCAGACACTGGGCTAGCTCACTTCTGAGGCTTTCAAGACGAAAGAGAACTCTTGCCTTTTAAGAATCTCACGGTATGGTAGAGGAGCGAGAATTAGAATACAGGATTATAAATGAGCTGACGGAGGTAGCGAAGGCTCTGGGGAAACGGACAGGACAGCTGAAGCCAACTGGCCTAGGTACGGTTAGGAAGACTTCCAGGAGGAGAGGATACTTGAGTTGTGTCTTGGAGGAAGAGTGATAGGAAAGGAGCCAAGGGAAGAGGGAGGTGTTCTTGGCAGAGGAACCCGTGAAACCACACATCTGGTTTGGAGAAAGGCTAACGCTGTGCTCTGACATGGAATGCGAAAAGGTGTAGGAGATGAGGCTAGAGAAGGAGCTGCGAATCCTGTCATCGAGGGGACCATGAGCCATTCTGAGGCGTTCAAATGGTCTCCAGTGTAATGGGAAGCCATTGAAGATTCGAAGCAGAAAAATAACACATTCAGATCTGCTTTCTATAAGACGTTTGAAGGTTGTTGCATTCAGAAGACCCACTGTGAGGCCCTGTGACGCAGGGGAGCTGGTAGTGGGGTTGGAGATTATTGGAGGGATTCGGTAGATATTGAGAAGCAGTCTTAAATTTAGAAGTCAGCCCGGTGTTTGGCAACCGATCTATCATAGCAGGGTAGAACTAGAGGAAAAGGAGGACTCTGAGACAACTCCCCCGGTTTTATTTCTGGTAGTAATTGTGGTGCCATTAGTCAGCGAGAGGAATGGAAGTGGAGGAACAGGTTGGTGAAGAAGGTGATAGATTCCGTTTTGGATAGTGTTGGACTTGAGATGTCCACAGGACAAGTGAAGAGGATCAAGTAGGCAATTGAGCTATTTTTATGTCTCTATCTGCAGTCGAGGAGAGAAGAGTAGACAGGGGGTGGTGATCTGAGAGAGACCAGATATAGATTGGAGAGTTTTCTTTAGGTTAGGTCTACTTTTGTGACCGTTGCCTGATGACTACGTGGTGGAAAGCATCTTGACCACAGAGCTAACTAAGCTTAGGGTTAAGTGCTTCTCACAAGTGGGGTCCTGGGAAGGGCTCTAGCAAATGTGCTT
The DNA here is from genome assembly GCA_028646535.1 of Procyon lotor. Classification (NCBI taxonomy): domain Eukaryota; kingdom Metazoa; phylum Chordata; class Mammalia; order Carnivora; family Procyonidae; genus Procyon; species Procyon lotor. The sequence goes on along the minus strand of CM053617.1, from coordinate 48,817,848 downwards.
ACATGATCGTGCTTTTGTAAAACTTGCTAAGTCCAGATACGTTAACTGCAATTGGTCAGAATTGTTCTCTTGGGTCTTTGAATTACCCTCTCCCGCTCCTGTCTGGTGATGTTGGAGTGGTCCCAGGCATTTTAAAAAAAAATTTTTTTTTTAGTCCAGCTGTGGGGAAGTTGAGCTGGGGAGCCATTTAGTTTGGGCCAACCCAGCACGGGAATGACATGGAGAAATACTCTTGCCCATTGTGACATACATGTGCAGGACCAACATTCAAATGTGTCCTAACACACCTGACACTGGCATCATGGACATAGAAAAGGGTGAAATGAATGAAGCCCGAGACTGGTGGGTAGGAAAACGTCCCACTACATCTGATGTCTTAGCCTGAATGATGGCCTGATACAGAGGCTTGCATGCAGAGAAGTTGATTTGGAATGGGATCCCAGGGAGCAGGAGTTCAGGACAGAGGAAGTGAAATGGGAAGGAGGGAAAGAAGTACAAGGATACAATAGTGCATTTGGGCCACAGCTGCAGGTAGTGGGTGCTCTCGCCTACCTCGGACATTTTTTTTAATAATTTATTTATTTGACAGAGAAAGAGATCAGAAGTAGGCAGCAAGGCAGGCAGAGAGAGGAGGAAGCAGGCTCCCCACTGAGCAGAGAGCCCGATACGGGGCTCGATCCCAGGACCCTGAGATCATGACCTGAGCTGAAGGCAGAGGCTTTAACCCACTGAGCCACCCATGTGCCCCTACCTCGGACATTTTGAGAAGCCTTAGGAAATGCTCCTAGAACTGTGCTCGAGTAGGAAAGGAGGAAGTCTCCTCCCACGGGCATTGGTTCCTCCTTGTTTTGGATTGCATGCACACAACCACAGGTAGAAGTCCCACCACGGAAGTGAGTGGCATATCAGGCTGTCCCATGAGTTGGATGACAGCGTGGCGTCTGAAAGCCAGTCCAGATCTGTGTGGAGCTGGCCGCTCAGGCAGCAGAAGGAGTAAGCAGTGGGGCCCGCAGGATGGTGAAGTAATGCTTAAGAGGGATCTAGTGTGGACAAGGGATTCTGTTCTCATTCATTCCTTGCCTAACATTCTCTCTTGTTAGGATTATATACAGTAATGTACCATATACATTTATAAACCTCTTTTCCTTTTTGATGAGAATTACACAAAATAGACTTTGTCAGAATTACTATTTGTAGGACGCAAATTGTAATATTCCTATGAATTCCAGGCAGCATGCTACCATTACTATTTCTCACCGGAATTTTTCTATATACATGCAGTTTGTGCACATGGGATCATACTGTGGCTAATATTCCAGTTTTTTTCCCCCTTAATGTATCTTGGATAACTTTTCATAATTACATAGGTCTACTTTGATTTTTTTTTTTAATAGCTGCATAGTAATTTGATTGTGTGGATGGACTGGAATTTATGTAACTCAGGCTTCTATTGGTGAATATTTAGGTGGTGATTCTTTGCTCATGGAAAAATCTTTTTATCTCCAACACACTTTTCAGAGATATGGAGGGAGAGATAGATAATGGGGATGGTGAAAAGGAGAAATTGTGAAGGGATTTATAATAGAAAAAAAATTTTAAGATTTATTTACTTAGTGAGCTCGTGAGTGCGGGGGTGGGGAAGGGACAGAGGGAGAGAGAATCTTAAGCAGATTCCAAGCTGAGTGGGGAGCTGGGCACTGAGCTTGATCTCATGACCCTGAGATCATGACCTGAGCTGAAGCCAAGAATCAGATGCTTAACTGACTGCCACCTAGGCGCCCCAGAAAATGTTTGTTTTTTTTTAAAGTCATCTGGTCACATTTTTTTCTCCTCTATAATAACAATGATGTGCTTGAGGTCCCAGGGACAGGAAACAGAAGAGTAAAATGCTAGGACTTTTATGTCAGGACAATAAGGAAAACTTCAGATATTTTGCCTGTTCATTTTTTTCTTCAAGTTGATTATTTGTACAAAATTTTCATGCTGGATTAATACATTGGGTAAGAAATTGAACTACATTATCTAGTTTTCCCTCAACTTTAGGACTCAGTGACTTTGGATAATCTTATATTAACTGTACAGTATAATAATAATAATACCCCCTCCTCATTCCAACTTGAGATCCTCAGGAGGGACTTTATGAAAAGGAGACATGAGTGGTAAAGGGGATAGGTCTCCCTCTAACAAAATCAGCCCTCGGTTTCCCCTTAAAGCAGGTTTAAAAAGAACAGGTGCCTGCCTGCTCAGCCCTTTCCTTAAAATGCCTGCTCCTAAGGCAAATGTATGGTGTGGCTTGATTGATCTGCAGTGGTTTTTGTTGTTGTTGTTGTTGTTGTTGTTGTTGTTTAAGAACTCTGTCTAGACTTAGATAACTTTTGTCCACTATGAATATCACAAGAGGATCGAGTTTTTATGTATGACTTGGTGTCCTCACCACTCCTGTCTACTTGTGTTGTAGAAATCACCCAGGAAATTTAGTTGAGTTGCAATCAAGAGGGAGGTTGGACTACAAAACAGAGTTCTGAATGTTGACTGGTCCAAAAAGTAAGACACAAGGAAGGAACAGAAGAGAAAAATCATAAAATTAAAAACATTGGTATTTAGCCTTAGCAGCAGAAGTATGTTTCTCCGATCTCCTGTTGGGTTTGATGGACTGCTGTGAATCTGTTCGACTATTACCTTACTGGTATAGTCAGTTCTCATCATCCAAAGGCTATGAGTCAGAAATAGACTTCTTAGTTCTAAAATAAATACCAGAGTTCTATAGAAGAACTACCTGTCTCTTGGGAAAGATGAGAAGCTTCCCATCCTCTCTGCCTGAGAGCCATCTTTTGTCTTAGCCATGTTTTCCATTGCTGATCATTTACTAGGAAAACATTCCAGTGAGTGTACAGTGAGTGTTACCACCAAAAAAGATGAAGTGGAGATGCCCGACATGCCTCACTATTTATAAGAAAAATATTTCCCCAAAAGATGGGAAAATCCCAAGTCTTTAAATACTCTGGGAGGGAGGAATAATGGAAAAAACTCTTCAGTTTTTAGTCTGTTGATTCACGAGAGTTTCTCACAAATCATTTGGATGGGCCATTAAGTCACAGAGTGGCTGGAATTTTATATTAATTGCCTGAATTTGGGTTTCTGGCTAAAGCATCTGGCAGCAAAACTGAAGGCAAGCAAAAGAGAACCCAAGTGGGTGGTGGTTGGGAATGCAAGCCCATCTATTGTTTTCAGCCTGGAATCCTAACTTGGGTGGAGGGACCAGATGGCTGTCTTTAATGGAAGGGTCCATTTGGATGGACTGAAAGAAATGATTTGGCTTCTTTTAGATATAACTACAGTTTAGTTGAGGTGAATTTTTGTCATTGCTGTTCCAAAAGGTTACTTGATTTTGCTGTTTCTACCAGAAAGTTCATTGAGCATCTCTCTCTGGCTCAGCATCCACAGTACTTTGTCTTCGTAGACAATCATCCATTGTCTCGGGTTTGAGAAATGGAAACCTCATCCAATCCTAATTTTGTTTTGGTATCTGCTTTCTAAATCCCTTTGTGGTGTGGATCCTGAGTCTGTCCAATAAGCAGAACCAGTAGAAGACAACGAACACACTCACAATATTCATTAAGGGATTTGTTAGAAGGAACAGGCATATGTCATTGTGGAGTCTAAGACAGTCTGGAGTCAGTAGGAAAGGTCACACATGGCATGGTCTGCAGCTGTTTTTGACATGTGGAACTTCTAGCCCTCAGGAAGTCTGCACCCTGCTTTTAAGGCCTTCTAGCTAAGCAAGTCAGGCCCACCCAGGATAATCACCCTCAAGGTTAACCCATTAGGGACTTTAACTGCATCTGTGAAATCCCTTCACAGCGGCACCTAGGTTAGTGTTTCATTGAATTACTGGGGACTGTTCCCTATCCAAGCTGACACGTCAAAATTGCATCCGAGGGGCACCTGGGTGGCTCAGTGGGTTAAAGCCTCTGCCTTCAGCTCAGGTCATGGTCTCAGGGTCCTGGGATCGAGCCCCGCATCGGGCTCTCTGCTCAGCGGGGAGCCTGCTTCCCCCTCTCTCTCTGCCTGCCTCTCTGCCTACTTGTAATCTCTCTCTCTCTGTCAAATAAATAATAAAATCTTAAAAACAAACAAACTAAAAAAAAAAAAAAGCATCCTAGAAACCAAAGAGGAGCTCTCTGGAAAATGATACCGCCATTGAGGCACCTCAGACGTTTATTAAATCCAGGCTTATTTCTCTACTAATCTTGAAAAACCGCCCTGAGTACTCAGAGTTCCATAACTGCCTACTGGGTGCCTCAGCCGGCGATGCCTCAGTAGTTAATCTTGTCAGGATTAGACCCTCCCCACTCCCTGCTCTTAAGTTTTCAACAGTTGCGCGTCAAACAGGTTTTTGTTGACTGAAAAATGTTTTCCTATTGATTACCATTTTGTGAGCTTTTTAACATTTGCCTGAACTTAAAAGCTAAAGCTTAAGTGTCACTGCCAGTAGAAAATTAAGTCCGGGGGGCGCCTGGGTGGCTCAGTTGGTTAAGCAGCTGCCTTCGGCCCAGGTCATGATCCTGGAGTCCCGGGATCGAGTCCCACATCGGGCTCCCAGCTCCACGGGGAGTCTGCTTCTCCCTCTGACCTTCACTCCTCTCATCCTCTCACTTTCTCTCTCTCAAATAAAAAATAAAATCTTTAAAAAAAAAAAAAAAAATTAAGTCCTTATTTCACTGGAGAAACCATTAAAATGGCCTGTCTGGGGGAGGAGTGGGGGAAGTCCATGAGGCTATGAAGGGGCAACATGAGCAATCCTTGTGGGGATGGATGAGTTCTGTGCTGTGACTGAGGCAGCGTCCGTGGCCTGATTGGGATACTCCTCTCTGGTTTGGCAGGACGTTACCATCAAGGAAACTGGGTAAAAATACACGGGGTCTTTCTGCTCACTCTTACAACTGCGTATGAATATACAGTTATCTCAAAATGAAATCCTAATAGAACAACGATCCGTTTTATAAAGTAAATCCTTTTGTAAGGAGAATCATTTTCTAATTGTTTTTTAAAAAACATTTCCTTAAGGAGGTAGACACCTAAATATATTTGGTCCTCCACCAGGAGTAAAGCATTATACTTAAAGTGGATTTGATGAGTGGAAGAGCATATGCCTGATGGGAAATTGGAGGGGACAGTCGAGTGTGTAGTGTGTGTCAAATATAAAAAGGTTTTGTTAAGAATCACGATTAAGAGGCAGAAGCCTCTGCCTTCGCCTCAGGTCATGATATCAGGGTCCTGGGATCGAACCCCACATTGGGCTTCCTGCTCAGCAGGGAGCCTGCCTCTCCCTCTCTCTGCCTGCTTGTGATCTCTCTCTCTGTCAAATAAATAAAATCTTTTTTTAAAAAAATCACGATTAAATGCTTGGATGACATATTGGCATATTGTAAACAGATGGCATCTCTACAATGATGACTGAGAGAAGATGTGGTTATAACTTAAAAATGAATGGACAAAATCTGTGTCCAGAAGTCACCTCTAAAAAATGCAAGTGATAGTTTCAGGACAGGTGAAATACTTTTTTTTTTTTTTTTTTTTTTAAGCCCAGAGAGTTGTATAGATGGAAAATAAAAAATAAGTTCAAAGGATTTAGATAAATTTGTGGCTTTACTCCATAAATATTTGTGTGCCTATAATTGGCCAGGCAGGTGTCTGTGGCTTTAAAATATTTCAGGAATTTTCCTAACATGTAAATGTGGTTGTCCTTCCCCACAATCTCCACTGATAGAGCGGTCAAGATCTGAGAACCCCATGGATTGGATTTTCTCAGCCTATGCTATTTCTGATCTTACTACATGAGAGATTGGTACGGACAAGTGAAATCCAACCAGTCAGTAATAGTACATTAGGGATATCTTACAGACCTAATTCCTTTAAAAATGTCCTAAAAGATTTTGGCAACCTAATTTTTTTTTCTTTTTCAAATATTGCTATTTTTAGGGATATAGAATAAGAAGCTACAGTTACGAGTAGGAAGGTGGCCCCAGGCTCTGTTCAGAGGTTAAGAAGCAGATGCAGATAACACACAGGGAGGGCAGCTGTAGGGGTATCATTGGAGCTGGGCCCTGGTAGGTCTGGCCTGTGTGCTCTCACTACTGGGGGTGGGGGGTGGCTCTGCTCAGTGCCCAGGACCCTGCAGTCAGCTTCTGCGAGGGCATTTGCTTTGCTTCCACAAAAAAAAAAGTCCTCTAGGGGCGGAGGACCCCAGTGAGTGGCAGCTCCTCACTCTGACTTTGAGTGACCAATGAATAGGAGGCCTGTTCCCTGAAAACTCCATCGTTGGAGGTAGTAGATAACTTCAGAGTTCTCTCCAGGAAGTGGTCCTATTGGGAAATGTTATCTGTGTCAGAGAATACCCACTCCTCAGCCCCCCCCACCAACGCAGATACTTCAGGGAGCCGTGATTCCATGTCGACCCAGTAAACCATCCCCCCCACACCCCAGCAGACATGACCTAACTGGGAGTGGGGCCGCGGGTGACTGAGGTGACCCCGCATGTCTGGAGTGAAGGAGCTGTCCCGCCGGAGGGAGCTCGGGCGGTGGCTTATGGTCGGCCGCAAGAATTTTTGGAAGTAGTAAAACTTTTGGTAAAAGGGGGCTTTTGTCTCCCAGAATAGCAACAGTGATCATCACTTAAACCCAGTGACTTCTATATACAGCAAGTGCTTCTATATATACACTCATGTATTGTTTATATAGGACTATTTTAAGATCTGTGTCACATTTTTCTGGTGTGTTTTATGGTGGGAAAATTCAATTGGAAAAAATGCATTTAGCTCTGGTGGGGTGGTAAGGTAAAATAAGTATGTGTACACACACACACACACACACACACACACACACACACATGCGCGCACGCACACGAATTTGTTGTTTCTAGTTTAGCTTTAAATGGTGCAGAAATCACTGGGTGCTAGAGCTCCTGAAAAGAAATTCTGTTGCTTCTTAAGTTGAACTGTTGTTCTCATGTGATACCTGTCTCTGTGTTAGTCAGTAGAAGACCTACAAGGCGTGTGTAAGAATTCACCCATGTTTTACTTACAAAAATGAGAAAATGGCTTCGTGTAATGTGGCTTATAATTCAGGAGATTTTTTTTTTTCTTTTGGTAGTTGTTGAATCGAGAAGGCAACGGATGGGGAAAGGACCTGTGTACCGAGAAGTAACGTGGGTGCAGAGATGCGGGCTCTCGGGCTGGGGGTGGGGGAAGCTGCAGTCCCAGAGGGGTGTGTCGGTCGTGGCAGAGTGCAGGAGTTGGGGTACGGTGACGGCCAACCTCTTCCGAGAGCTGCTCCTTCCAACCTGTTGGGTGAGGGGGGCTGGGCCTCAGCCAGGTGCCGTGGGAGAGGGGGTTGGAGGGAGGAGCTCCGTCCAGCAGAGAAGACGACCACCCTCACTAGGAGGCAGCCAGTGACCGTGCCTGATGAGAAATGCAGGGGACGCTGCGGGAGTTGAGACATGGAAAAGACCGTCTCTACCTTTGGGGACCAGGAAGGGCGTCCTGGGAAAGGTGCCACTTGGAGAGGAGTTCCGAGGAGGGGCAGCGGTGACGAGCGCTCCCAGGATCGGGACTTCGAGGAGAGCTGGAGTAAAGCCATCATGGTTATGACCCGGAGGAGATGGGGTCCCCTGCTGGCTGCTGAGCGCATGGGAGGAGTATGGAGACAGAGGTGGAAGGAGGGGGCTGTGGGGCCAGGTTCTGATGGCCTCTGAGCCCTACTCTTCTTCACTCAGCAGGTGGCAGGAAATGAGCCGCGTGGAGGGATGACGTGAGTGGGTTGCGACTGAGTGAGCCCTAGGTTTGCAGGAGCAGAGAAGAGATGAGACGGGTGTTCGGAATGTGCTAGACTTGCAGGGGGTGGGGTGGGCAGAGGCTGGGAGGGAAATACAGAGATGCATAACGCCTGGGCCTGTGTCTTTAAGAAGGTGCAGGTCCCATCGGGGGACAGGTAACCTCGGGAAAGATGAGGAACAAGGGCAGGTAACAAGCTGTTGGATGAGGGGCCCAGGCACCAAGGACGGCTTTCCGTTTCAGGGACTTGAAGGCTTCTGTCAAGTTCACCCCCCCCCCCCCCCCGGGTGTCTCTTGTAGCTGTAAGTCTCTGGTCTTTTCATTGGGGCCCCACGTGGCATGGTTTGTACATCTTCGAGGACCCTTGGTAGTTCTGTCGGCAGTTTGGGTCTGGCTTTTGTATTTTACCAGAGACAAACACCATAGTGCAGGTGTAGCTGAAGGTGGGGGAGCATCGCTTCCCTCCTTCTGAGGTTGTATTCCCACTTAAGCATCGCGAGCTCGCATGTTGCCGGATCACTGGGGTCTATTTTGGGAGGATCCGCTGTCAACAAACAGAAGGGGTCCGGGAACGGAGGTCTTCCCTGGGAGGCCACGGGCAGGCCTGTGTCTGCCTTGGAACCAGAAGTGTGTTTATCCTACTTGGGCCCTTCTGTCCCGTGTTCCCTGCCCCGGGCTCCCCTCCAGCCTCCTGCTACGTTCACCCCCTTTGGTCATTTCTGCCGTGACCCTGCTAGTCCCCCTGGGCTGTGGCTCTGCAGGAATACACCCGTGAAGACTTACTGGTCTGTGCATCTTAGATACTCTGTATTCACACTCCATGAGAAAGGAAGAGGGAAAAGGCAAAGGCAGTTTCAAAGGTTTAAGCCTGGGTGACTGGGAACCTAATGGTATCATTTCTAGAAGTGGTGGAGGGGGAGGTGTTTGGAGAGGAAGGTCTAGTTCTGTCCTGGTGACACAGATCTTTCTGGCTAAGGCCCCCTGGCAGAAGCAGTCGTGTCTCCCCGGTAGCAAGAAGGGTCGGAGTGGAAGTGACACTGGGCATGGGCGGCAATCCTTAGGTGCTTCGTTCTTCAGAGTCTTTTGTCCCTGTGATCAACTTTCATGACCTTTTGGGCTGCATTTGGTGATTTTGAGTCCTCTCTGCTGCTTGAAAAAAAAATTTTTTTTTTTCTTTCAAAACCCCATTCTCCTCCTGCATACCCGCTGCCCTCTCTCAGCTAGCCTGTCTGCAACGGGACGGCTGTCGCCCTTTCAGACGAGGCCCTTCCGCAGCCCTCTGCAGTAACGGTGACACTCTCCTTCCTGTGGCTCGGGCGGAAACACCTTAGAGCTGGCGTGGCTCTTCTCTCCTCTGCCCTACATTCAGTCCATCGGCCGAAGCTGCCGGCTCTATCTGACATACTCAGAATCTAAGTACTTGTCACCTCCGCTGCGGGCACCTGCTCCAAGCCACCCTCCCCCCTCACTCAGATTCCTGAAATAACTTCTTCGGCTCTCCCTTCTCCCGGCCTCAGCCCTTCCCCACTGCCATCCCCCTCCTACCAGCTGCCGAGCCTCTTCTCACCTCAGCAGCCAGGGAGATCCTTTTAGAACCGTCCAGGTCATGTCACTCTCCAGCTCAGAACCATGCAGTGACCTCCTGCCTCAGAGCAGAAGCTCCCGCCTTTTTACTGGTTACATGACCCGCTCCTCCTCCCTACCTGCTTCCCTCTCACTCTGCTCCCTCCACACTGGCCTCCCTGCCTTCTCTGGCTTCTCCCTCTTCAGGGCCCCTGCTGTTGTTCTTCCCACCCGTCACCCCCGCCCTGGCCCCTTACCTGCTTCGTCTGGCTCCTCAGTGCCCTTCAGCTTTGTTCAGATGTCCCCTTATTAGTGAGGCCCTCCCTGCCCATCCTTGTACTAAATAATTCTGCCCCTGCTTTTTGTTCTCCATGGCTCATGGTCCCCAATCGGATCTGTGTTTTTGCTGTCTCTTCCTCTTAGTGTCTCTCTCCCCTACTAGATACTTACATGGCCCTGTGATTTATAGATTACAAATTATGCTCGTGGACTTATCTCACCTGATCCGTGTGTTCATTTTTCATAAAACAAGGCTGATTCTGGCTATACTTAGAGTGTATTATTGATTGACTTCTTGGCCGCTCATCCAAAAACTGATGTTCTTGGGGAGAAGTTCAGTATGGCCCTTCAAATCTCCTTCATCCCATTTTGGGAACTCACTCTTAGGAGTGCTATCCATTCCTGCTGGATGACTTGTTACCGTTTTTATGCTTGCCGCACTGAGAATCCTTTAAAAATAAAGGCCTCTCCCAAGCTTCCTGGGCCCCACGTTTGGTTAGCGAGGGGCTGTAACACTGCATGGCAGGGGGGTGGGGAGTGGGGGGAGCAACAGACCACGTGCTCTCTGCTGGCCACGCCCCTGGAGTTGAGCAACGTAGCAGAAACGATGATTGTACGTGTTTGGCCTGACTTTCTCCCTGTTGAATCTTCCTGCTTGTGTTCTTCCTGCTGTTTGGCCTTTCCAGGCCCCACGGACTCTGTCTGGTGCCTACTTCACTGGGTCTGTCGGACTGCTCGCTGTCACCGTCTATGAGCACGGCCGCGTCCGGTTGTTGCTGATTCCATTCTCCTTCATTGGCCCTCCCGGCTTGCTTTCTTGGCTCCGTCAGCTAGTCTGTCTGCTGCTGCATTGCCCCTCATTGACATGCAACTTGTAGGAGCGCAAATTAGTATAATATTTTCATCAGGTGCCCTTCGTCAGCCTCATCGCTGTCCCGCCCGATTATTTCCATCAACATGCAACTGGTACCTGTCTTTTAAAATCTGAGCCTGGGATTGTAGCAAGGTTAAAAGATGCCGGGCTGCCAACTAGCCGCCACGCCGGTTGGATTAGCAATCCAGAGAGAACATGCCAGTAATAGACTCGGAGGTGGTGGAAACAGGCAGGGGCAGGAAGTTGATGCCGGTCTTACTGGTGCAGATGGTTACCTGGCCCATCTCATCATGGAGATAGGTTCTCCCAAAGTCATCTGTGCAGGTGCCCTGCCCCCGAGCACACAGCAGTTAGAGAAAGATGAACGATCTGGCTTACGATTCTGGATTTGAGTTGAGATGTCTCCTAGAACCCTACAGTCTGAAAACAGGCCTGCTTAGGTTCTCTTCAGCCTGACTTAGTGCTTCAGTTTTCCTCCATTTCTCGGACCAGAGCTGGAGGGAGAGAGGCTAGGGGGTTAAATTTCAGGAAGGTTCGAAGTGACTGGACCACCACAAGACCCCTTCCAGCTCACCCGAAAGGGTTCTCTCCAAGTCCTAATAGCGACAGCCGTGTATGCTTTGTTTGTTCCACACACGGTTTATCGAGTGCATTTAATCTATCGATATTAAAAAAGTCTAGTGTTATTTAGTGCCTGTAATTACATATTTTGCTGATGGCTGTATTTTCATCTCTTTGGAAGCTAAGTATCCATTAGTTCATAATCTTTTCTAGTTTTTGACTTCAGCTCTCCTGAGTTTCCCCAAAGTTGCTTTTCTGCTGTTAATCCTGACTTAATTCTTCCCACACTCAGGTTCAAAAGTATGTTATTTGAGCTCAGTTATTTAAAATGTCTCTACTGACAATTTACCTTTTCCTTTGGGTCGCTCCGTGGCTGAGATTGAAGACCACACTCCTTGCAGCAAATGGTTAAATAGGGGGATACAGGCTCGTGATCCGACAGGAGGGGTGTCTTTTTTTCTTTTTTGTTTTTTGGTACCGCTCACCTGGAAGAAGGTTCAGAAAACAGGACTTCTCACCAGGAATTGCAAAGCTAAAAGAATGTGGCTCTGGGGCAGCCACAGGAGTTTCAACATTGGAAGTGGGGGGGATGAAAGCCTACAAGTGAGCTTGGAAGAAAACTTAGTGATTTTCAGACTATGAAACCTAACTCACATGAATAGTTTCTCGTCGAGTATGGCCCTTTCCAGTCAGATCTGTTGGTGCTATCGAGCTGGTATTTCAAGTATGTCCATCTGCATTTAAACGAATTGCTCCAAGACAATCTGATTATGCGGTAGTTACTTTGGTGAGAATAGCGCCTCAGTGGAATGGAAACTTCATTTTGAGTCTAATATTAGACCTTGCTTTGGAAAATTCCTTTTAAATGATCACAAGCTGGGAATAGCAAAAGAATTTAACTTTCGACAGACAGCATTCACCAAGAATTTTTAACTGCTTATGTTTGGGTCCTTGGGAAAGCAGATGTGAGAATGTGACCGGCCTGAATGGATGGGGATAGCAGTGATGTGACCTGATGCGTGTTTATATCTATTGCTGATAAGTTTCCCTCCTCGTCTCATTTGCTCAAAATATTTTCATTCTTTGAGCATGAGCACGCTAAGGATGAAAATTGTTAGGATGCCTAATTGTCTAACAATCTAAGCTTCTAGGCTTTCTTGATGCCTGTAAAGGGGTCTGGGCAAAGCAGAAAAGGGCTCACAAACCTACAAAACCAAAGCCTGTTTCTGAGTAAGTGCTGGGAACTTGATCAGATTCAAGATCCAGAGAATATTTTTAGTTTGTGTAGCTGGTTGTGTCTGGGTCAGTTCACCCAATTTGAAGTTTTAGGTAAACTTTATTAAGTAAAAACCCTCCCCCCCCACCCCCACTCCAAAGAATCCCCACCCTGTCATTAAAAAAAGTAATATACATGTTAGCAGAGCATGAAATATCCAGATCATGTCTTCTTGGCTCAAGTCAAGGACCTGTTTCACATGCCTTGCATGCGTTGGATTAGGAAAACCAATATTGGTATTTGAGAGATGCATTATTATCTTAGGAAATTTTTTCTGAAAGGGAAATGCATCTTTTAATCATGGTGTGCTTTTAGTATAAGGGGTTTTCTTGTCTCTGAATAAGCTGGTAGTAAGTTGATGGTGTTTAGAGCTGAGGAAAAATGTTAGAGAGTAAGAGTTCTTAATTACTGATGGCTCAGGGGCTCCCAGCCGCTGTCCTTGCTGGATCCCAACACTCTCCCTGATATTCACAGCAATTGTGTGTGGCAGTGGTTGTTATGAGCCTGGTTTTAAGAGACGAGGAGACTGAGGCTCAGGAAAGCTCTATAATTTGCTCTTGATCACACAGCTAGTAATGGTGAGGAGCTGGCCATGCTGGGGTTCTAGTCCAGGGCTGTTCGGCTTCCAGGCACCTGCTCCTCCTATACTCTTCTGGCCATCTCCTCTAGCAGCTGTTCTTAAACTTCCTTGTCTTCAGGGGCGCCTGGGTGGCTCAGTCGTTGGGTGTCTGTCTTCGGCTCAGGTCATGATCCTGGTGTCCTGTGATCGAGTCCCGAGTCGGGCTCCCTGCTCAGCAGGGAGCCTGCTCCTCCCTCTCCCACTCCCCCTGCTTGTGTTCCCTCTCTCCCCCTGTCTCTGTCAAATAAATAAATAAAATCTTAAAACAAAACTTTGTCTTCAGATCCCTTTAAGCTCTTAAGAATTACTGAGGACTCATGAACTCTTTGTGGGTTCTGTCTTTTGATATTTACTGTATTTGAAATTAAAATGGAATAATATAAAACACCTGGGCCTCTTAATTCATTTTTGACGGACAGTGATAGATCCACTACACTAACAGGAATAACATTTTTATTAAAAATAACTTTTCCAAAGCAAAAATAACAGTCCATTGTGTTACCTTTTGGCATCTTTATTACCTAGTTGGATTCTTCTGTCTTTTGCATTCAGCCTGTACAGTATATGTTTTAGATGAAATAGATGTTTTAGTTGAAATTGAATATTCAATAAAATAGTTGAATAAAATATTCAACTAAAAGCAGTATATGTTTTAGTTGAAATAGATAAATATGTTTTAGTTTAATTTATTTTCAACCGTTTAGTTGAAATAGTTGAAAATCTGAGCTCCTACAGATATGTATTTGGAAAGGGAAGGGATATTTTAACAGCCATTTCGGGCAATTGGGAATATCCTCCTCTGATACTCTACCAAACTCCACAAATGGTAGTTTTTTTAAAGGTTAGTTGCCATATAGAATCGGAAAATATACCAGTGGACTTTGGGCACACTGTTAAATTGAAATCCTTTGGTCTGAAATAGAAAAATTTGCATACTATAGAAAAATTCTGCATACTATATGTCAGAACTCCCCTAGTCCAGGAAGGAGAGCCTCATTTCTACCCCTCACCCTTTCCTGGGGCGGGGGGCTGGTCTTCATGACCGGCTTCCAAGGGATAAAATGAGCAACTGGCCAGTGGAGAAACTCGGGAATGTCACGTGGCTGTCGTGTAAGCCCTGATGTGATGTAACTAGAAAACCCAGAACCCCAGTCTAATCATGAGAAAACATCAGGCAAACCCAAATCAAAGGACTTTCTACAGGATCCCTGACCAGTACTCCTCGATTGTCAAGGTCATAAAAAAACAAGCAAAGGGGGCACCTGGGTGGCTCAGTGGGTTAAAGCCTCTGCCTTCAGCTCAGGTCATGGTCTCAGGGTCCTGGGATCGAGCCCCGCATCGGGCTCTCTGCTCAGCGGAGAGCCTGCTTCCCCCTCTCTCTCTGCCTGCCTCTCCGCCTACTTGTAATCTCTCTGTCAAATAAATAATAAAAAAACTTAAAAAAAAAAAACAAAAACAAGCAAAGACTAAGAAACTGTCCGATGCCAGAGGAGAGGGACACCTGAATGCAGTGTGGTACTCTGGATTGGATACTGGAATGGAAAGAGGGCGTTAATGGAAAAACTGGTGAAATCCCAAATTCTTAGGTCTGGAATTGATTTTATCAATGGTCAGTTTCTTAGTTTTACAAATACGTTGTGGTAACGCATGATGTTAACAGTGGGGGCAGCTGAAGAATGGCTCCCCAGGCATTCCGGACTGTCTTTACAGCTTTTCTGTCAGTCTACAATTATCCCAAAATAAGAAGTTTAACGAAGTCCATTGGCATAACCAAGCAATAGACTGTAACTGTAGAGAACAGACTGATGGTGACCGGAGGGGAGGTGGGCGGGAAGATGGGGGAATGGGTGACGGGGGTTAACAAGGAAGGCACTTGTGATGAGCACTGGGTGTTGTATGGAGTTGTTGAGTCACTAAATCGTACCCCTGACACTATTAGTACACAGTAGGTTAAATAACTGGAATTTAAATAAAAGCTTCTTTTAAAAAATACAAAAATAGGGTATGAGAGGAAAAAGAATCCGTTGGTATGTCTTGTACTCTGAGTAGATTGTTTACCTGTGCTTGAGTTGGTAACAACATTGCCGTGATTATTTGGAAAATACTGGCTCACTGAGCTATGTAGATCTTTGAATTGTTAACCCATTTCATTATTCAGTATTTTAAAAAATCACACCTGTTACTTCATTAGCAAACTCTTTGTTGAGAAGTTCTCAAGCCTGTGGTGGAGGCAAGTTTCCCAAAATTCCGATTTTCCCGTGAAAGCTTATACTTTATCACTAGCAAATGCTGCTGTTGTTTTCCTTAACGTTTCTTTATTTCCTTAACATTCCTTAAATATCAAGGATAAGCTTGATGTTTAGGCTTGCAGCCTCGTTTTGTCCATTTTCAAGGAAATATTTGCCAGAGATCCAAGTCTAAATGCCATCAGTTGGGTACTTATCCTTCAGGTAAAAACGACATTCAGTGAAAAACCAACCTGCAGTTCAAACAGTTGTGTAAGTGCCTTTCCTCAGGACAGTTGTACCTCAGGATGCGACACAAGTGTGTTAGGGTAGGTCTTCTTTTGCCGCACAGTTTTAAAGGATAAGTACTCAAGGTCAAGATTGAATGACGTTAATTTTTACATCTTCACCAGGGGCATTCTGAAGAGAAATGGACTCTCCCCCCCACTTCCTGTGCATGTGAGGTCGGAGAGCATTCTACTCCCACTGCCTCGCCTTGTGGCCGCTCTGTGCTCGGGCCCCTTTGTGGGGCGGGCTCCAATACCAGCGCGGTGCAAAAGGCTGGGAGCGTTTCGTGTTCCACTGGAAATAGTCTGACCTCGCTGCCCTCCTGAGAGGGTCTTGGGCATCCCTGAGGGTCCACGGACTACACTTGGAGAACTGTTTTCCTAAAGTAAAGCAGCAGTGGCTATAGGGTCACAGAGGAAGGGCTGACGTGATTGAAGACCCAACCCATGAGGAAGCAAATAGCAATGGGGTGCAGGCCAACGTGTGCGGAAGCTGAGGCTCTTCCGGCTCAATCGTTCTGCTTTCGACAGCTCGGGAAACTTTTCCCTTTGCCTGTGCTGCTTCCACCCTGTGTTTAAACGGCAAAACGCAGACTTGGATCATCTGGTATCTGCGTTCGCCACTGTCCTTAACATGATCCCATAGGAGCCTTCCTTCAGGAGATTCAGAAAATTGCTTCCTAAACTTTTTCTTTTCTTTAAAGGTAAATCTCATCTGGCTATTGTGCAGCGAGTGAACAATGAGGGAGAAGGGGACCCATTTTATGAAGTTCTGGGAATCGTCACATTAGAAGACGTGATTGAAGAAATCATCAAATCCGAGATTCTAGATGAAACAGATTTATACAGTGAGTAGTCGGAGTGTGATTTTTTTCCCCCAAACCTTGGCTATTTTCTGTCTTCTCGTTCATGAGTCCTCTCTCGTCTCCAGGGGTCACTCGCCTCTGTCTCTCATTACAAGGTGTGTGTGTGTCAGCTGTGGATCACTCAGCGGCGTGTTCCAGACCCTTCCATCAGAGGGGGAAAGGAGAGGCAGGGCCTGTGATCTCGAGTGGCAGTGTTTTTGTTTTTGTTTTGGAAAGCCAGCTACTTCTAACCAGGGGCCAGGGCATTACTTGCCCTAAACAGAAAACTCCTTTTTTGGTTTTCACTTTTATTGTATGTATGGAAAAAGAATCATTCTTCACTACATTTTTATTTTCCACAACTAGGCAATTGTGTTCAGATAAATTTCTTTTTCTACTTAAGGTCCTAATTCAAGTACTTGTGAGGAGGATTTGTTAGATGGACGGATTGCAACAGTGAAAATGTCCTTGTTCCAGAACCCAGGGGCCCGGGTGGGGGAGAGGTTTGTGAGTGTGGGTTTTGCTGTGGCCGGCAGTGGGGAGGCGGAGGGACGAATTAGGACTGGGCAGGATACACAATAGGAATGTGTTTTTCCCTTTCCCTGCTACTCTGTCTTCTTTTGGGGGCCGGAGGAAGTGGGTTAAGGGGGTAGGAGTCGCTTGGCTTGAGGCAGAGGGAGGGGAGGATCGGGTATGGGGTAAACGATCCCGGGCTGAGTATTGAACCGGAATCCTGTCTCACTGAAGTCCACAACTGGATTGTTGAACTGTGGAGTTTAAACCACCTTCTTCAGCCTCATTCTTAGTAAAGTAAGACCCTTTCAAGAGATTACTAATGCGACAGGTGCGTTTTTGCCTGAAGATGTTCGGGGCTCTCAGAGGTGGGCCAGAGAAGAGTATCTAGGCTTAAAGCATGTCATTAAAGCATGACTTAAAAGGCAAATGGATTGTTCAGATGGCCTGGGGCACTGGGGATGGAGCCTGCCTCACTTAAAAAAAAAAAAAAAAAAAAGTGATTTTTATTCAGTCCTGCTAGATCTAGGGAATGTCCCTCATTTTAGTAATGAGAGTCTTCCATGTACCCCCGGAAGGATAAACTTGATATTTAGGAAAACACTTGCTTCTGAAAAGGTATCTTATTTTCCCGTATATATTAGTGCATTCTTTAAAATCACCATTTCCTATGTGTTTTATCTTCTTGACATTTGGAGAGTAGTCAGAGGTCACTTAATAAAGAATACTGTTGTATTGTGTGTTGACATTCTTTACATCCTTCCTTACAACAGTGACCATTTAATACCAAGTGTCTCTCTCTCCCTCTCTCTCTCTCTCTCTATATATATATATATATATATTTTGTTTGTTTGTTTGTTTCCTCAGGGGTGGTACTCATCATAAGAAAGATAATTAAGATATTTAGGAGATCTTGTGTTTGCTTTTCAGTTAAAGTCTTTTAAACCTCGATTAGACTGATTTCACACAGAAGTCTTGCCTATCCCGCCTGACTGGATGGAATGCTGAACGTGTGGTTTTAGGGATATCCTTGAGGCCAAGAGGCGATCGGGGCTGAGGACTACATTTGCCATTAGAAAATCATTTGGAAATTCGGTGTTGATTTATGCTGTCTGATTCTGAAAAGAATTCGAGACAGAAGAAGATGATAAGTTACGATTGCCCTCTCCCCAGGACCAGCCTGGTAATTAAGTCTGTTTGGCCCTAGGCATGAAATGGTAATAATGCACAGAGTCATGGTTCTTCGGAAAGGAGTGAGTGATTGAAGTCTTGTCTTTAACCGAGTTTTTTCTCCATCATTTCTTTGTCGAGAAAAATACTGGAAAAAGGGTTTTGTATTAGACCCCTTCTAGATCAGGGGTTTGCAAACTACAGCCCACAAAGCGGTCACCAGTGTTTGGAGAGCTCACAAGCTGAGAATTTTTGTTTGTTTTTTACACTTGGGTAATTGTTGAAAACATCAAAAGAATAATTACTTAGTGACATGGGGAAATACTATGAAATTCAAACTTCGTGTCCATAATAAAGTTTTATTGGCACACAGCCCTGTTAGTTCATTTACATATGGTTGCTTTTGTTTAACAGTAGGGTTGAGCAGTTCCTACAGACACCCTCTGGCCCCCAGAGCCTGAAATACTACCTAGCCCTTGACAGAGGAAATATGGCGACCTCTCTTCTGGATGACCTTCATATTTGTTTGACCTTGAGGATCCCAGGGTCTGGGGTAGAAATGAAGCTAACAGATGTTATTATTAAAATGTTCTACGAAAGTGTTCTCTTCTGTTTCTGAAGAGGTTTTGTTCGGAGGTTTGTTTACCCAGTTTCGGCAGAGACTAAAAGCTTCTGCGAGGCAGGGCACACTTCCCTGTGTCCTCTGTCACCCAGTGATTGTTTTTCCCCTGCAGTGTGGTGACACTGAGTGGCAGGAGACCGTGTGGGCCGCGAGCTGCAGGCCATTGCTGTGGGGTCACGCGGCTTGGGTGAGGGCTTTGTCCCCCCTGCCCCATCTTGTACTCACAAGGGCTCTGAAGACCTTCATGGACTATGTTGATCGTTGCTACTAGTTGCCTTACTTTGAACTGGGTCATGACCGTGCCCCACTGATTTCCCGAAGATTCCCTCTCCTCCTCTTTCCGTGGGGGCGTTGTGCCTGGAGTGCCTGAGGTCTGGAGGTATTCTAGCCTTTCCAGGGGGTTGTGTCCCTCTCATTCAAAAAGAGCCCTGATCTAATCGTACGCATTTCCTTTTATCTTCTCTCGTTCTTCGGTCAGCTGATAACAGAACGAAAAAGAAAGTGGCCCACCGGGAAAGAAAGCAAGATTTTTCTGCCTTTAAGCAGACAGACAGCGAGATGAAGGTTAAAATATCACCACAGCTTCTCCTGGCCATGCACCGTTTCCTAGCAACAGGCAAGTGCAGCTTATCTCAGTTTGCGATCGCTCGGAACCCTGGACTGTGTTTCTCACCCACCGCTGACTGGGGTGGGCTGGGGGTGGGGACGGGGACCAGGGGTGATAAGTAATGCCACTTTTGTGTTTCTGTTTTTTGTTTTTTTGTTTTGTTTTGTTTCTTTTTAAATTCTCTCCTCTCCTGTGTTCAGTGTCGGCATGAACCCTCTGAGACATTTACCAGGGGTGGACCAGTAACTTAAAATTGGTCTGAAAGGTAAGGATGAATGTTAGTGGCACACTGCATGTGAACAGTGGGTCAGGCCGTCTGCTTCCAGCTCAGTCCTGGGGAGAGCCCGCTGGTGGCGTGGGCCGGCCGTGCAGACCCCACACCACCTCCTTGAGTAATTGTCTGTCCGGCTTGCCTTGGAAGAACAGTTGGACCTCAGTGGTAACACGGGTGCTCTGACTTGCAAAGAAGAAAAAAGTAGATTCTCAGAATGAAATCTATCTCTTAGGATGTCTGTGGCATCAGAAACTCTAAGCGCTTTGATGTGGATTTCTCGGTGGCCTCTTCAAGTCAGATTAACTCAGGCCCATTCCAGGAGGCAAGCGTTCACATTATTAAAACCACCAGTCCAGCCGGCACTGACTGCTCCAGAAAGGTCAAGGTTGAATGGACTTAAGAGACGGACCAACCCTTCTCACATCCCCAAGTGGCTGTCTAGGTGAAGGGTGAGCTCTGTGGGCCAGGGGACACGTGAGAGAATCTGGAAGTGCCCAGTGGCCTGTAGAAGACGTCTGCGTCCAAGATGGGCATCCGGTGCCCTTCAGCTGTATGCAGCATACTTAAAACATTTTGAAAAGAAGGCTAACAGTAGCCACGTGATGGACGTTACCTACTCCTTAAGACCCTGTTCTCAGATACCTAGAAATGCTCACAATGTAATATTACCCGGGAAGATACTCATAATTTAATTTGAGGTGAGAAAAAAAAAAAAACCCTAAAACTATGTGATCACACGGGCACACGTGCTCACCAGCTGCTCAGAGGGACGGCATGGTGGGTTCCTGGGTGATTTTCTTTTCCTCTTGATCTTCTATATTTTCCAAAACATCTACAGTGTCCTACCTCATTTTGTTCTTACCAGAGCGAATACAGAAGCTAATACCGAATTCGTGGTTCACCTCATGACAGCAGATTTTTAAACCTATAAGCAGTATCTTTAACTTATTTTTCGAATTCTGGTAATATCATTCATCATTGCAACCATACTTTAAAACGGAATGCTCTCCGACTCTGCCTCTGAGACGCCGGGAAGTCCAGTTTCAGTAGAGCAAACCCTAAGCCAGTAATTCTGAGTTTTGTTACCAGAAATAAAATGGATTCCTTTTGTCGATACAGATACATGTTATTTTTTTTTTTAATTTTTTTTAGTTAGCAAGTTGGAGTGCATGTCGCTGTGTGCACGTGCCTTGCTTCTCTTCTGAATCTCCGCCTTCCTTTGTTCCCAGACTCTCTCAGGGTAGTGGAGTGGGAATGAGAGGTGGAGCCTTTTCGTCTGGGCACCTGGTACTAACCCACACCTAGATGCTTCCTGACCTTTGCTGCTTCCTTCGGCTGTTGTTGGACAGTCAGACTATTGTGGCCTGTCAAAGGGTGTCCTGGCAGTCAGGAGCCTGCTTCTGGTAGACTTTGATTTGTATCAGAAAATTAGGGTAATTTTATAAGAACTGAAACCAAGGATGGGTTGAAAAGGAAATATTTAAATTCAAGACCTCGGTATTTTCTAATTTCTCCCAGGTAATCTCCCCCAGTGGATCACCAAACGGAAGTGTCGTTAATCCATATTGTATTGCTTTGATTCCGAGTATTCTTATATTCTAAACTCCTTAATCACTAGTATAATTTTTTTTCCATCCATTTGAAGTGTAATATCAAGTTGTGTTTATATCTATAGAAGTAGAAGCATTTAGCCCATCCCAGATGTCAGAGAAGATCCTTCTAAGGCTGCTAAAGCACCCCAATGTCATCCAGGAACTGAAGTATGATGAGAAGAACAAGAAAGCCCCAGAATACTACCTCTACCAGCGAAACAAACCTGTAGACTACTTCGTTCTCATTTTGCAGGTCAGAAGAATTATTCAATAGTTGTTTGATCTCACTGAGTACCCATCCTTCCAGTTCTGAGGAGACTTTTCTGTAGGTGAATGGCTGTCAAGGTTCATGTACTTAACTTCGGGGTCGCCTGATACACGGGAGGATTTCCTCCCCCGGTTTTCCTCTCTGTGAAATAATTTCAGTGTAAAGCAATGTCATTAGTTACTTCAGTTTCCAATACTGAAGGGCACTTACTGATGGCCGAGGCATGGAGACATTCATCTGAAGAATGGTGAATTCAGTTCGTATTTTTTGGAGAGTTTGGAGAATTACCTGTACACATCCAAGTCTTGGTTGGGCATTTGAAATTTAAGTGTCATGAATTCCTGAGGTCTCTCTCTCTCTTTATCATCTTTTCTGTTTTCTACTCTTCATTAGGACTTGGTCGTCCGCAGCTTCTAGAGGTAACATACTATGTCTTCCCTTCACAACATCAAATTAATCCATTGACTGTTGTTTTTATTCCTGGTCACTAACCAGTCTGTTCTACAGAGGAACTAATATAATCATCACGGCCTCTCCTGGCAATGGAAACTTCATTCCTTTTCACTGATAATGTAATCCTCTATATCAGGTGAGAAGGTCCATCCATTCTGGACCCTCTTTGAGGTTCTTTGGTGCGTGGAGGCCCTTAGTCTATCATACTTTCATTTGATAGAACACCGTTGTTGACCTGGAAACCAAGATGAACAGTACAGTGGATAAAGTGCTGGTTTTATTGACTGCTTGTCTCCTTCCTGACAAATTTACAGGAAATCTGCATTTACTCACTACAAGAATCCTAGCCCCTTAAGCGTTCTCCTACTTTTTGGTGATTTCTTAGGTGTGAATTGGAGGGATCATTAGAAAAGTATATTGGGGACTCAGTCGGTCCTACAATTTACATGAGTCCAGCAAGGTCCCAGTTACCTGAAGGATAATTAAGGAGGTTCTTTTTATTTGAAAGCAACTCCTATCAGATGCCTGGATGAGGGAAACTCTGCAAAGTGTTGTCCTCACGTCCCTGTTTGGATGCTGTTGTGATGTCTGGAGGCAGAAATAAGAAAACTGTAGAAAAATCCGCGCATTAACTAATCACATGCCACTTTCATATGTTCTTTTGTGGAAACATCTCTTGGCAGGTTTTCTAATTCAATACCGTGATTCTTGAGTTAACCTTAGTCTCATTCAACCCTGAATTGTTTGGTTTTTTTGTTTTTTGTTTTTTTTCTTTTTCTCTGGAGATGCACACACTTGAACCTCTGAGGGGGCTGTAGGGGGTTAATGTACGGCAGCAAAGGAATAGAACATTGGTGCTTCTTCTAAAAGTAAGATGGGAATATTCCTTAAACCTAGAGAAACTTTGACTTAACACTAGATTTTGGATCATACTTCATTTAGGAGGACTCAGAGGATTGACATGGTGAATTTCAGGAGTGATACTAGAAACTATGTGTCTTTCAGTTGTCGATTTTTATGTAGTTAGCCTGCATGAAGTTGTGATTCAGGAATGCTCCGTTGGTGTATAACAAAGCCATTTCCTGGCTGAAAGATCTAAAAATAGATTTAATGGAAGAGGGACTTTATACTCCCCGTTCATTTACGAGTAAATCTTTAAGGATATTTTTGATAAGGCATTGAATTGTTGAACTTATGATGTCATGGAGGTCTTTTGTTTGTTTGTTTTATGAATAGTGTATATATTGGATTAAGAGGATTTATGGAGGTGATTGAACTGTGGAGTGCAGTGAAAATTAGGTTCTTGTAGGCCAGCCAGTTACCCAAGGTACCCGGAGTATAAGAAAATGTAATATGATCCCTGTCTATCTAGCACAGCTGTCACCTTTTACAAAGTATATTCTCTGAACTGTCACTAGCCCAGCTGGGGAAATTGGTGCCAAGGTATTGGGCATGTTTCCCTGCCTGCTAGAGCATTAAATCAGAAACGAGCTGCGGTATCTGCCTTCTGTTCCTGGCCCCTGAGCCAGTGAGATGCCCTCCTCTGCAGACACCAGAAAAAACTCTTCTATCAAGTCATCAATGTTTGGAATGTAATTATAAAGAGAAACCCATCGCTCTGAGTTTAAACTCTAAATGAAACAGTCAAATTTATTCAAAGTAAGCCAGTTAAGCTTAATTAAAAGGATGATTCTATAAGTTACTAGGCACATAACTCCCACTCCATAAGTATAAAAAGGCTGCCACCTAAAGTTTTACCTGAAAAAGTTAGATTTTTACTAAAACGTATTGGGGGAGAATCGATAAGGACAGCAATAAAAACAGTAAAACACTGAAAGAAAAGTTTATTGGCTCTGCATGTCTTAAATAACAAAACAAATCTGTCATTCCTTTTATTGAGTTGTCTTCAGATAAAAAGAACCTCCTTAATTATCCTTTTGATAATTGGGACCTTGCTGGACTCATGTAAATTGTAGGACCTACCAAGTACTCGTGAATGTGTGTATCCATGGAAATGGAAAGGAATAGAATTTTGGTGGAAAATAATTTCCACCATCATAAAAAAGTACGCATACCAAGAAAAAAAAGTTTTAACTAACACGATTAACAGGAATTTGGAAGAAAATTAAATGTAAAACCAGGGAAATACCCTTTCTTAGAAAGTTTTATGTGACTTCACATGAAGCTGATGATTTGCTATATAAGTCATATATAAGTTCTAAACTCAGGCAGAAATTTCTAGAACTGCCTGTATAGCTCATAGTGAAATAAAATTGGACCTAAAAATACATAATTAAAAAGTGCTAAGCCCTTTTTAAATGGTGACCAATTCTTTTCCAAAGGCTTTTACATAAGGCTCAGAACAGGGCGTTACAGTGTATTCCCGTGGGTTTTGTACGCATCTTTATATAAATGAATCTCTCCGGAAGGTTACTCAGGAGTCGTCTCTAAAGAGGGAGACTTAGAGGACTGGGAAAAAGGTGGAAGGGAGACTCATTTCTCCCTTTGAATTTGACTTTCTTACCATATATACATATTACCTATTAAGGAAATGTTGAAAATATAATTAACATCAAACTGATAAACTCTAAGTAGGACTGAATTAGAAAATCTATAGAATATCATAAGATACAGAGAACATCATTAAAGACATATAAAATACCTTCTATGCAGTATGTCAAAGTTTTAAGAATTTCTGAGTACTTAAATAAGGAAAAAAGTGTGTAATTATCTAGAAAAAGAACAAGGCAACAAACTGAAAAGAACAAATTAAATAATAAAGATAGTCATGAAGAAAGTGTTATGAGAAAGCCTTAAAGCCTGTAAATCGAGATTTGGTTCCTTTAAGAGATTTAACAAAATCAGTATTCTATTGATGTACTTACATGATAAAAGAGAAAAACAACAAAGTTTTCTCTCTTCTTTAAAAGAGCTAGATTCAAAGAAATAGCTTGGAAAAAAATTGAAACTTGGAGGAGCTCATTTTCTGTGTCACACAAATGGGCCAAGGTGGTACGATCTTCAGCAGTTAGAGATGAGCAGTGTCCCCGAACAGTTACTCACTGAGAGTGACTAAATTAGGTTTATTTAGGAATGCAGGACTACTTTAAGAACAATAGAACCAAAATATGCCATGTTAATTAGGAAAGCAGTAAAGAACAAAAACCCCTCATGCTCCTATCAATAGATATCAGAAAGGCAACTGACTGAATTAAGCATTCATTTTTTAATTTTTAAAAACAAAAAATCTTTGTAAAAATCCATGGTGAATAGTGAACAAAAAAAAGTGCTGCAAAACCAGTCCTACCCTTAAACTGACAGCCTCCTTTTGGGAATACATACATGCATACAGTCCCTCATACACACGAATCTGAAGAAATTATTTGCTCAAGCTATCTCTGCAAACTATTTAGAGCAGAGTTGTTAATTACAAAGTAGTAGTAGTTCATATGTCTCAACCACTTATATTTCCATATGATGAGACCATCATATAGTCATGAAAGAAGTGGAAAGCACATA
This sequence comes from Procyon lotor, assembly GCA_028646535.1. Taxonomy (NCBI): domain Eukaryota; kingdom Metazoa; phylum Chordata; class Mammalia; order Carnivora; family Procyonidae; genus Procyon; species Procyon lotor. The sequence goes on along the minus strand of CM053617.1, from coordinate 48,792,469 downwards.
GAAAAATGTCAAGAGTGTGCACAATAATTATAACTGCTATAAACCATTTTTCTAATCCAGAGTTGGTATTTTACAGTGAAGGATTCTTTGGTCCTTTGGGGGGAGTAAAATGTCTAAGCCAAAAAATATATATGTGTGTGTGTGTATAAACATTATATATATAACTATACAACTATATAACTATATATGTATATAGTTCCTCCACAGCACACAACCAGATTCATTTTTTGAAAAAATATGAACTAGAATACTAGGAAAATAAATAGCTCTTTTCTTTGCCAATTACAGAATCAATAAAAGGAGCACTTTTTCCCCCCAGGTATTAATTTTTCTGCTTGATCTCCTGCCTCAGATTTTGTGGTGGTGGTTCTGCTGTTCCCCACCCTCTCTTCAGGGCCGCTGACAGGGCTCCAGAAGGGCTTTTCCCTGTTGAGTAAAATCCGTTCCTTTGTGGACGCAGCAGGTAACATCTCAGAGCTGTTACACCCACTGTTGACCCTATTTTTAAATAAACTATACTTAGATATGCGTAAATAAAAACTAGATATAAGCTCCTTTTGCGCTCTTGGAGTTAGAATTTGTATAAACCCAGGGCCTGGGTGGCTCGGTTAAGGCTCTGCCCTCGGCTGAGGTCATGATCTCAGGGTCCTGGGATCGAGCCCCGCATCGGGTGCTCTGCTCAGCAGGGAGTCTGCTTCCCCCTCTCCCTCTGCCTGCCTCTCTGCCAACTTGTGATCTCTTTCTGTCAAATAAATAAAATCTTAAAAAAAAAAATTGTATAAACCCAAACAGCTTTGTAGTTAACTTTTTAAATGTGGCCGTGACATTTGCTGGGAAGGTGCAGCGGGCCCCAGCAGGGCAGGGGGACTCTGCTGCAGGCTCCAGCGTTCAGCACCCTCGAATCTCCGTGTGCCCAGCACCAATTGACCCCTCAGCCCTTGGTTCATTTGGAATTCTTTTGAATGTGCGGCATGCTGTGTGTTATTTGGCGTCCACTGGGTGTGACTGGCTTATTTGTTTGGTCCTCCTCTGTCCCCATCTCTCCGGTCCAGTGCTCCTCACACTTGCACGCGCAGAGCCATCCTTTGTGGGCTCCATAGGGCTGGGCTGGATTCTGAAATCCTGCTTCTGTCTGACAAGTGCCCCGTTGATTGAGCGGCAAGGCTTAGCCATGACGACTCAGGGCGTAAGCACAACTTCTTTACGACACCTTCGTGAGCCCCACGGCCCTGGTACTGACCTCTGCTGTTGGCACTTGGTTAGAAGATGGTCAACCAGATGGTCCAAAATATGTGTAAATGAATTTTTGACCATCATAAGTTTTTTTTAAAAATGGAAACAGTTGTGAAGGGAACTTGCCGTCCCCAGACTGCATCTCTGGACTCCAGGCTGGGAACCGATTGCTAGGGAATGTTTGAGCCCCAGATCAGACCCTCTTGGGTTCGTCCTTCCCCTCTTACGGGGCAGTGCTGGTGAACTTAAGTTGGTGTTCGCACCCCTGGGGTTCAGTTACCTCTTTTCAGCCCCACGGAATACTTGGTGATGGTGATATTTAAAAACAAAAAACCAAAAACCTTGAAGGTGAGCAGGAGACTGCATCAATGCTGTATATGGGGCCTGAGGGAGTCTTTGGTCTCCCAGAGTCTGTGCCATTTGCCGATCACTTGATCTTGTTTGTGCCGGTGAGGCTAGCACAGGCCCCCGCCTCCTGGCCAGGTACAGCCCAAGACTGCTTTTAGT
>CM053617.1:48750138-48784850 GCA_028646535.1 Procyon lotor | reverse complement strand
TTTTTTTTTTAGAGAAAGAATGAGAGTGAGAAAGAGGGGGGAGGTGTAGAGGGAGGAGAGAGAAAAACTCAAGCAGATTCCATGCCCAGCACGGAGCCCAACTTGGGGCTCCATCTCATGACCCTGAGATTATGACCTGAGCTGATATCAAGGGTTGGATGCTTAGCCGACTGAGCCACTCAAAGTGCCTCTTCTTTTTTAATTATTGGGATAAATTGGTATATAACATTATATTAGTTTCAGGTGTACAATGTTAAATTTGTAGAGTGTACAAAGTGATCACACCATACAAGTGAGCACCCATTTTGCCCGACTCTAACCCCTCCTGCCTCTGGCAACCATCAGTCTGTTCTCTCTATGTATGAGTTTTTGTTTTGTTTGTTCATTTTGTTTTTTGGATTCCACATGTGAGTGAAATTGTACTGTATCTTTCTTTGTCCCGTGACTTTTTTCACTTAGTATAATACCCTCAACATCTACGTTATTGCAAATGGCAAGATTGCCTTCTTTTTTGTTTTGTGATCAAGTACTATATTACATTGTATTTCCATATCTTGACTATTGTTAATAACAATTTTATGAATATAGGGGTGCATATATCTTTTCAAATTAATGTTTTTGTATTCTTTGGCTAAATACCCAGAAAAGGAATAGTTGGGTCATATGGTAATCCTATTTTTTATCTTTTTGAGGAATCCTCATACTGTTTTCCATGGTGTCTGTACCAAGTTGATTCCCACTAACATTATATGAGGGTTCTTTCCTCCACATCCTCTCTAACACTTGTCATGTCTTGTGTTTTTGGTAATAATTATTGTAACAGGTGTGAGGTGATATTTCACTGTGGTTTTGATTTGCATTTCTTTGATGATTAGTGATATTCAATATCTTTCGATGTGCCTGTTGACCATCCGTATGTCTTCTTCCAAAAAAAAATTCTATTCAGATCATCTGCCTATTTTTTAATTGGGTTGTTTTTTTGTTGTTGTGTGAGACTTTTGTATGTTTTGGATACTAAAGCCTTATCAAATACGTGATTTGCAAATATCTTCTTTCATTGAATAGGTTGCCTTTTTGTTTTGTTGGTGTCCTTCACTGTGCCAAAGCTTCTTAGTTTGTTGTAGTCCCATTTATTTATTTTTGCTTTTGTTTACCTTGTCTTTGGAGTCAGATCCAAAATTAAAAAAAAAAATCACTAAAACCAATGTCAAAGAGCTTGCCACCTTCTCAGAGTTCGATGGTTTCAGATCTTACATTGTCTTTAACCCATTTTGAATTAATTTTTATGTATGGTGTAAGATAGTGGCTTAGTTTCATTCATTCGTATGCAGCTGTCCCGTTTTCCCAGCACCATTCACTAAAGAGATTGTCCTTTCTCCATTGTATACTCATGGTTCCTTTGTCCTAAAATCAATTAATCATGTATATGTGGGTTTATTTCTGGGCTCGCTATTCCATCCCATTGACCTGTGTGCCTTTTTCATGTCAACATCATATCGTTTTGATTACTATAGCTTTCTGGTATAGTGAGGGGATTCTTGACTTGTAAGATGGGGGGAAACTGCTTCACTGTAACCTCCCTACCACTGGCACAGCTTTTGGGGTTTGCAGACCTGAAAAGCATTGCAGGGTGCCCATGTGGCCGGCAGGTGGCGCCACGTATCCACAAGCTGCAGAGTGAGAGCATCCTAAAGGGAGAAATGAGAAGCTCCAGAAGAAGCCGGTCGATAGGTGCTGGGGCCACCGAGCCACCACTTATCCCAGGCAGAGCGGCGCGGACAAAGAGAGGTGGGAGGCGCAGCTGGTGTCCCAGCTTTTCAGGCAAATGTGCATCTTAATACCTCCCTGTTCGGCTTCTCGGACTCCTGGGGCAACCCTCTCCGCACGAACACTGAGCACTGCGGGAACCGGCAACGCGGTGCAGCGAAACGGACCGCCTAGCGTCCCAGGACATTAGCCCAACAGTCTACCCAGGTGCGGGAATCTACTACCGAGGCCCCTCAGGGAGCGCCAGACCCACGGACGGCCCCTTTTCATTGGTAGCTGGACTGAAGGCCCCGCCCCCTTTCGTACAGCTCTCATCTGTGACTGGCTCTCGGGCCCCAGCTGGCCACACCTCCTCCCCTCGCACATACACAAGAGTCACGCGCCTTTCAGTAGGAAACTTGGCGTGCTGAGGGGGACGGTGGCCTTCATCGCCCCACCCACCTGCCTTGTTATTGGTCCGCGGCTCCACTCATGGCCACGCCCCCATTCCAGCCCCCTGGCTGGGAGGGCGGGCACCCGCGCGTGATTGGCTGGTCCGCGTGCCTCTCGCTGGAGCGGCTGGCGCTTTCCCCTCCCCTTACCCCCTCCCGCGAGTCTCCAGGTTTCTCAGCGAGCCGAGGCCAAGTCAGTGTCAGTCAGGGAGCCAGACTGCTGAACAGTGTGTGCGGACGCTCCGCTGCAGTCTCGCCCAGGGACCGGTGCCTGCGCTCGCGCCGCCGGGTGGGAAGGATGAAGCCGCAGCTGGAGCAGCCCCCCTATGATTGGCTGTGGCGCTTGTGAACCCGAAGTAAAGATGGCGGGCGGGCAGGCAGCCGCCGCACTGCCCACTTGGAAGATGGCGGCGCGCCGCAGCCTCAGCGCCCGCGGCCGGGGGGTCCTGCAGGCAGCGGCGGGGCGGCTGCTGCCGCTGCTACTGCTGAGCTGCTGCTGCGGCGCGGGCGGCTGCGCAGCAGCGGGCGAGAACGAGGAGACCGTGATCATCGGGTTGCGGCTGGAGGACACGAACGACGTGTCGTTCATGGAAGGGGGGGCGCTGCGGGTGAGCGAGCGGACCCGGGTCAAGCTGCGGGTGTACGGGCAGAACATCAACAACGAGACGTGGTCCCGCATCGCCTTCACGGAGCATGAGCGGCGGCGCCACAGCCCGGCCGAGCGCGGGCTGGGGGGCCCCGCGCCGCCAGAGCCGGACAGCGGCCCCCAGCGCTGCGGCATCCGCACCTCAGATATCATCATCTTGCCCCACATCATTCTCAACCGCCGTACATCGGGCATCATTGAGATCGAGATCAAACCGCTGCGCAAGATGGAGAAGAGCAAGTCCTATTACCTGTGCACGTCGCTCTCCACGCCAGCCCTGGGCGCCGGCGGCCCGGGGTCCGCGGGTGGCGCCGTCGGGGGCAAGGGCGGCTCCGGGGTGGCTGGGCTCCCGCCGCCCCCGTGGGCCGAGACCACCTGGATTTATCACGACGGCGAAGACACCAAGATGATTGTGGGCGAGGAGAAGAAATTCCTGCTGCCCTTCTGGCTGCAGGTGATCTTCATTTCGCTGCTCCTGTGCCTGTCGGGCATGTTCAGCGGCCTCAACCTGGGGCTGATGGCCCTGGACCCGATGGAGCTGCGCATCGTGCAGAACTGCGGCACGGAGAAGGAGAAGAATTACGCCAAGCGCATCGAGCCTGTGCGCAGGCAGGGCAACTACCTGCTGTGCTCGCTGCTGCTGGGCAACGTGCTGGTCAACACCACGCTCACCATCCTGCTCGACGACATCGCCGGCTCAGGCCTCGTGGCGGTGGTGGTCTCCACCATCGGCATCGTCATCTTCGGGGAAATCGTGCCCCAGGCCATCTGCTCCCGGCACGGCCTGGCTGTAGGGGCCAACACCATCTTCCTCACCAAGTTTTTCATGATGATGACCTTCCCCGCTTCTTACCCGGTTAGCAAGCTGCTGGACTGCGTCCTGGGCCAGGAGATAGGCACTGTCTATAACCGGGAAAAACTGCTGGAGATGCTCCGGGTCACCGACCCCTACAACGACCTCGTTAAGGAGGAGCTGAACATCATCCAAGGGGCGCTGGAGCTCCGCACCAAGACAGTGGAGGACGTGATGACTCCGCTCCGAGACTGCTTCATGATCACCGGCGAAGCCATTCTGGACTTCAATACCATGTCGGAGATCATGGAGAGCGGCTACACCCGTATTCCAGTATTTGAGGGGGAGCGCTCCAACATCGTGGACCTCCTCTTTGTCAAAGACTTGGCCTTCGTGGATCCAGATGACTGTACTCCCCTGAAAACCATCACTAAATTTTATAACCACCCCTTGCACTTTGTTTTCAATGACACCAAGTTGGACGCTATGCTGGAAGAATTTAAGAAAGGTGGGAAATTTTGGTATCTTTCATTGGCTTGCTCTTTCTCTCTCCATCCCCCTTCCCATTTGAGCCCTCTACCCTCAGACCAACCCCCCAAGGCGAGTTGACCGGAATTTCTCCTCTCCCTTAATTGCGAAGTTGAAAGGGTGGCGTGGATTTGGGGATGGATTGAACTAGTAAGCGTTTCTAGGTTTTTTAAAAGCGGGAGGCTAATGTCGCTGGCATTTTCGCATTTCAAGAAGCAGGCATTCTATTTTCTGTGCATGATACTGCCGGCCCTCTTGTCTTGAGGGGTCTGCTGGGTTCATTGCCCCCTTTCTGAGTGGGTGGGTGCAAATAGGGGCTAGCACCAGGCTCTGACATCTGGCTGAGGGGTACCCATCTCCGGGATTTGGAAAACATTGAAAGCGTTTTCTAAACCCAGTACCACCTTTTTCCTGCTCCTTTAACATTCGCTGACATTTCAGAGATTGGAAGTGCTTTTTCAGTAGCTCCGTTCCTGGTCGTCAGACCACCTGAGGGGCAGATCGAGGTCTGCCTTTGAGGATAGCGGTTGGGTTAAGCCAAGTATCACACAAAAAAAATTCACTTATTCAGGTGTGACTTGAGGGTTAATTTTCTTTTTTAAGTAAAGTTAATTATTAATGTATGACTTGGAAAGACTAGAGTTCTTTTATGGGGCTATCTTGTCTGGCTTTCTTCACCATTTGCTTATATTTACTTGACAAATAAAATTTCCCAAACCAACTGTGGTTTGGGCAGAAATCTTGAACATTTAACAGTGGGATGACGCCCTCTATTGTGGTGTATTTATTTCTTGAGTTTTTCTGGTTTATAAGTGTTCTTTTTGACCTTGATCCCTTGGTATATTAAGTTGAAGTGTGCCTTCAAGTCAGTGCTCACTGTTCCCTGGAGTTTTAACAGGGAAGAGACACATAGAGTCTGATTTGCTCACCTGTCTTGCATGGTGGTATTTTTTGTTTGTTTTACCATGCAACTCATGCTATTACTCCTGGAATCCTGTCTTTAAAAAAGTTTCCAGTTAATAGTTAGTGTTGCCATTTGAAAACCAAGGACTGCTTAGCTCTTTAATTGCTATGGTGCTAGTGCAGGTATTAAAATTCCCTTGTAACCTTTAATGACTTGATAGTCCTCAAAACTAAGTTTTCCGTCTTCAGATAGAATTTTGAGCATTCAGAGTGGTCCCGCCACCGAAAAAGGCTGTGTGTAAGCAGTGACAGCTCACTGGATGTGGTGATCTGAACATCCCCATAGAGCGTGTGGTTGCCCTAATTCCATTCTCCTGGCTGAATAGTGTCCTCTCTGGAATGGGATCACATTGCAGTAATTTTCAGATAAAGGAATAGAGCAGAATGTGCTTCAGAGATTGGTAATTTGCATTTAAAAGCAGAAGGAGATTATTGTGGCTTCTGAAACAGTAAAAAGAAAATGTCCATTATCTAAGTGAGAGAGCTTCTTCTGGGGTGTCATTATCCTCTCACTGCTAAGCTGTTAATTAGAGCATCTACCAATCTCTTCTTTCATTTTGCAGTAATATCTCTAGTACAGAAAGATACCTTGCAGTGCTTGAAAAATGCCTCTGAAATACTTTCTTTCTGTTGCTAGGTTTTGCAACACTGAAGCAGATAATTTATTCCGTGATATTTTTTTATTCAGAATTTTTGCCTATCTCCTGGTGGAGTGAAATACTAGTGTGTCCTCCCTGCTGAATGAAGCCTTTTCTTCACTTCCATATCTTTTTTTCTCAGAGAATTTAGCTCTTCACCTTACAGCTCGTTAATCTTGCCCCCACCTCAGAATTTCAAAATTTGCATCCTTTTAAAACTTGTTTTTGGTTGTCCTTGAACAATATTCCTATGTATTTTCTGTGGTTTATTTTCAGGAGGAACTTTTTCTCCCCAATGTTACCTCTCGCAGTAGATAACTAAGTTACTAATATTTTCCCATGAATTTTTGAAAAATAATAATATACAAGACTTTATTTTTGTCCTTAACCAAAGTGATATGTTTGTTGAGGAGGTAGTGCAGGTTAAAGATACACTCAAGTTAGTGGCATGTTTGAAAGAGCAGGCAAAGACAGCTGGTTGCAAAGAGAAATGTCAGCGATGATCTTAAAAGGGTAGAGTGGGTGTTTGTTACTTAAACTGTAAGAACCATTGATTTTTCACCTTGCCTTTCTTGATCTTTTTTTGATGAGTCTGGCCACTTTAACCTTACCAACAGCTGTGTGTGTTCTTTCTTCCCTGTGAGTTATAATATTTCACCAGATATTGATTTCTTTATTTTCTAATTCAACTTGAAATACTGTAAACAGTCAACCTTTATTGTTTTTTCTCTATTGAATAATGGTGTGTGGGATGGTGTGAAGCCATTTTCTTCCTGTTTCCTTCTCCTAATGATACCACCTGTAACTCCCTCAAACTGTTCGATCATGAATCCAGATCTCATTGAAAATTGCCCTTCCCAATTAAGAATGTCTGCCTTGAAGTCTTCTCTGTACAGAGCTGTACATCATCAGCGTGAGTTTTGCTTCACCACGGAGGGGAAAGGTTCGCAGGGTGGAAAGACATGAAAAGCTACCTTTCTATAGGTATATGTGAATGTCTTCTTTCTCTACTGATTAGAACTTTGGCCTAGCTACTTGGAAACTCAGTTTTCCTTGAGGTTGGAAGACAGTCTCATACTCATTTTGCAGTTAGCTTGTTGTTTATTGACTGTGCCAGGCACAAGGCTGAATGTTTTACACGAATCACCTTGTTTTTTAAGTCTCCTAGTGGCTGAGCAAAGCCTTTTCTGCATTTTACAAATGAGGAAATTGAGGCTCGGATTACACGATTCGATTCGTTCAAGGTCACACAGTGATTTGTTGATTTGGGGTTTTAACTCAGGTCTGTGTGAGAACCCAGCTGGAGCTCTTTGCTACTCTAGGCTTAACCATTACGCTGGTCCTCTGGATTCTGATCTTACTTTTCTGGTTTGAGTGAGTGTGAAGTTTGGTCTTTTGTCAAAACATGGCTTCAGAGCTCGTGGGGCAACACTCACAGAAATGTGTAGATGAACATATAGAAACACAGAAACATATGGATGGCTTTCGACCCAGTGCTTCCATGATGTCGTACCTTACAGTTGCTTTCCCCACTTTTGCCATTGAAACAAATCCGTTTTTCGGCCTGGGTGATCCTAAATCTAATGAATTCTGTTTCCATGCCAAGCATCAAGTTTCATCTTGAAAATGTTTTATACTAACATTATAATGTACCAGTGTGCTCCTTTAAGGAAATACTCTACAGCTCTTTCTCTAATAGCTAAAGCATGCAGTAATGTTTCACTCTTAGTTTTTATCTGCCCCGTTGCAAGGGGGACTCTAGTTCAGTTTTGCATTTTAATCTTGATTTTATTTGCATTTTTGTTGTCACCTGTATAGTAATTGATGGCTAATGAGCGTCCTTGACGGCTCTGCCGCTCCGTGCTCCATGCCATCTTTCTCCTTTTCTTTTGTTACTTTTGCAGTTACTTATAAATCTAAACGAGAGAATAAAAGTAAACCCCAGAAGAAGACTAGGAGACTTCTAGAAAAACTGGCCTGAAGCAAAATTGTGGAGAGGAAGGGAAGCTAAACTGAAGGTTGCCGCCTTGGTATGCAGAAAGCACACCAGAGGTGTTCCGTTGACCCCGTTGACCTGACAAAACCTTCCTCGTAAAACTGGAAACATGAAAAGCTACCTTTCTATAGGTATATGTGAATGTCTGTGGACTCTTGGCCACTAGGGTTGAATTTGAAGAATTAGTAACCGGTTATCGTTGTTTTGTTTTGTTTTGTTTTGTTTTGTTTCTTTTCACTTTGTAACAGTTGCATTCCAGTACTGCAGAACATGGGGTTTTATAGCTTCTAGGAACTTAGCCGGGCTATTTTCTAGCTTTTCCTTAACTAGGAACAGGTAGGCGCACCAGATAATGGTCCTTAAGGGAAGAGTGCAATGTGTAGTTTTCACTTAAAACATTAGGTGTACAATTCTCTCTTCCTATAACACAAGTCTTTCCATATCAGTGTGCTGAGAGCTTAATGTTGAAACCTTTTTTTCCTCACCAAATAAAGTGTTCCACTTGCTTAGAATCTAGAAGGATGTTTTTCTTGGTGTTTAAAGGCATGAATGATGGCAGGGATGAAATGGTGGATATATTTGCTTCTGTGATCTTGTATGTTTGGTAACTTTGTACAGTAACGATGTTAAACTCTTACGATTTTGTATGTTTTTAGATCATCACTATGAACTATCCAGTTAGTGTAGAATCAGAGGTGGAAGCAGGCAGCTTAAGGATCATTTCCTCCAGTGTTTGTAAAACTTACCAGATGATGAGAACCATTTGGATCACTTATGGAGAATAAGATCCTAGGCCTCACGCAGGGGTGTCTAGAAATAGAACCTAGGGAAGGCATCTTGGGACACATATTGTTCACAGTTACCCTACTATTAGGTGAGTTTAGAAAATGTTGGTCTAGTCAAGCTTGTAAATAAGGAAAGTAAACCCTGTGAAGGAGAGAAAGTTAAGTGATTGCTTAGGACTACCCACCTGGTTAGTAGCATCAACAAGACTAGAATCCATGTCCCTGTTTCTGGACTGGAGTTCTTTCTGTCCCATCAAGCAGGATTTCTGGTCCCAAGTTGAAGGCACTCTGGTCAGAGTTAAAGGTATCTTTGTCGTTGAAAAAGCAATATTCAGGTTTGCCATTGGTTTTGGCCCTATGATTTTGATGTCAGTGTTTTTGACATCCCTGATTGAAGCCATCATTGACAGGCATTTTGTTACCTAAATCTGAACGTGTGAGCTCATTTTATTTTGGCTTATTGCTTTGATTGAGTTTACTTTGCTGAGGTCAGACTAGCAGGGTATTTTAGGAAATGGGTCTTGAGATTGCTTGAAGCCTTAATAGTTAAATATTAGGCATTTCATTTGAGTTAACTTGTGTTTTCTTTTTTATTGTGTCTTCTATGGGAGTAATTAAGATTGGATTTGGGACTTTAGGCAAAACTTCTTTGGTTTTTTAAATTTTTGTTCACAGTACAGGACTATAAATTTTCCATTGAAATATTCTTCAAAGCATTTGAAGTATGTACCCCATTCATGCATCTATCTGTCCTATGTGTCCTTTTTTTTTTTTTTTTTTTTAAATAATATAAGTTAAATTCTTACCGAGAATCATGCCTGATTTGGGAGGTTGTTTGTGATAATAGGACCATGGAAGCTTGTGCATAACTTTTTAGGTCAGGAGACACCATAATTGAAAAACTGGCTCCAGCTTGATGTGGTTTGGATGAAACAGGGAAGGACCTCATTCTGCTTTTCTCTTGGTTTTTGTGGGGATTACACATTATCAGCCTCTCCCCACGAAGGGCCCATAATTATTTAAATTTTGAAACCAATCCCTCCCAAACTACTGGGAGGGATTGGTTAATTTTAATTACTAGCAAATCTAAATACAATTTAAAATATCATTAACCAGGAAAACCCACAAAATAGCCTGAGCCAACATCATATTTATGGTTTTATTTGTTCTTGAAATACCAGGACTTTAAAAGACAAATCTCTGGACTCCAATTAGATATTTACTTTAGTTCCGTACTTCAATTAGATATTTACTTTAGTTCTGTACAAAGGAGTATATTTCTTTCTAAGGGGCCCTGTCTTCTAAACATATATATTTGCTAGTAAATTTCAATTCCAATAAGCTTTGCTTGGAATAGTTTATTAAACTAAATACATGGAAATGGATGAGTAGGATTAAATACAATTTATTTTAGTATTCTCTTTTCACCTGCTTTTTCCAAGGACACAAATTAGAAACCCCCAATCCTACCAATATCGAAAAAGAGAGATACTAGGCACGCCTGGCTGGCTTAGTCGGTAGGTAGAGCGTGTGACTCTTGATCTCAAGGTTGTGAGTTCTAGCCCACCTTAGGTGTCGAGATTACTTTAAAAAAATAAAATCTTTTTGTTGTTGTTTTTTTAGATGGTTTTATTAAAGCATGGGCACAGGACTTGTGGGGGGCAGGAAGGGCTGCCTAATCTTTTTTTTTAGATTCATTTATTTTAGAGAGAGAAAGAGAGCGAGGGGGCAGGGCAGAGGTCAAGGGAGAGAGAATCCCAAGCAGACTCCACACTGAGGGCGGAGCCCGTCTCAGGGCTGGATCCTATCACCCCCAAGACCATTACCTGAGCTAAAACCAAGTGTCAGAGGCTCAACCAACTGCACTTAACCCAGGCGCCCCCCCTACCCAAAAATAAAATCTTAAAAAAAGAAAGAGACACTAAGAAGCATTCTTTCTTTCAACATCACATACACTGGCAGCTCTGGGATGTTTACACAGAGGGTATTTAGGGGTAGCACACATTGGCAGGGGGAGCTAGGGATCGAATAACAAGCACCCACTGTAGGTGATATGTTTATTAGGTTGGCTTAGGGGTTGATGGGAGACAATGGGAGTGCCGACCCCCCATTTTATATAGTGCTACCACTGACTATAAGTACTGCTGTAATGTTGGTGAGATCCGCATTGCTTCATGCTTAACCACCGCCCTTGCTGTCAGGCATAGGTGGGGATATTTCCGTCTTTGAATTTACATCCTGTGGGGAAGATACCACTTGCTAATGCAAAGGTTAAGAAAAATGTGCTCTTCCTGGATCTACTTTGGACAAGTAACTTACTCTCTTTAAGCCTCAGTTTTTTCCATAGTAAAATGGAATGTTTTCTGACTCCTAGGATGCTTAGTAAGAATTAATTTGGTAATGAATGTGAAAATGCTTCTAGTAGTACTACCTGGTACTTAGCGCTCGGTTAACCATTATTTTTTGTCATGATGATGTTATCGGTTCCTCATGGTTCTTGGTCTTTCTTTGGACTAGGTATTGCTAGTCAAGAGACATCTTGAGCCATGTGTGCTCATAGATGTTATGGAATCTTGAAAGTGGCTAATTATTTCAGGTTTGTTCTTTTATTGTGAATAAATTTCAGCCTCTGTTACTTTTCTAACAGTTGCTGTTACTTGACAAGATGGCCACATGCATACATATTTTGAAGGAAAACAGAACAATCAATTACATGTTTTATCCTTCTTAGAGTGAGGAATACTGAATTAAAAAATCTTTCTAGCTAGTATCAAAAGACAAGAAATAACAAATGTTGGTGAGGATGTGGAGAAAAATGAACCCTGTTGTGCACTGTTGGTGGGAATGTAAATTGGGGTGGCCACTGTGGAAAAGAGTATGGAGGGTCTTCAAAAAATTTAAAATAGAAATACCTTATGATCCACTAATTCCACTACTGGGTATTTACCCAAATAAATGAAAATGCTGAGTTGAAAAGATAGAAGCACCGTATGTTTATTGTAGCATTATTTAAGCATTGCTTAATAGCCAAATTATGGAAGCACGCCAGGTAGCTATTGATCAGTCAATGGATAAAGAAGATCTGATGTGTGTGTGTGTGTGTGTGTGTGTGTGTGTGTGTAAGATGGACTATTACTCAACCATTAAGAAAGGATGAAATCATGCCATCTGCAGCACCATGGATGGATTTAGAGGGCATAATGCTGAGTGAAATAAGTCAGTCAAAGAAAAATGCCTTATGATTTCACTTATATGTTTATTCTAAAAGACAAAACAAATGAACAAACAAAAAAGCAGGAATAGACTCATAAATACGGAGAACAAACTGGTGGTTGCCAGAGGTGAGGGGGCCAGGCATGTGAGCAAAATGAAGGGGAATGGGAGGTATAGGCTTCCAGTTATGGGATGAATGAGTCACAGAGATGATTGGTGTCACCTAGGGAATAGAGTCAATGATGCTGTATGGTGTTGTATGGTGACAGGTGGTAGCTACCCTAGTAGGAAGCACAGCATAGTGTATAGAATTGTGAAATCCCTATGTTGTACACCTGAAACTAATGTAATGTGTGTCAACTATATTTCAATAATACTATACTTCAATAATAATACTATACTTCAACAATAATAATAAAAATCCTCAATCTCTTTGACTAAGTGACTACAAAGTTTAAAAGAAATAGAACAAGTGCTCATGGATTTTGGAAACCCTTGAACAACCAAAGTTTGAAGCCTAAAAGGAAGATCTCAAGTGACTTTAATAAAATCCTTTAACATTATATCAAAAGCATAAAAAATGGTAATGTCTAATGTAGCATATTTTTGTTGCTTATAGCAATGTAAATTTGTTATACTTTTGGAAGGCAACCAGGAGTCATTAAAATGTCTTACCCTTTGGTTTAGTAATTTTTTCCCTCCTGGAAATCTTAATTTGGTGGTGTAATTCAAGAGAAGAAAAAAAGCTACATTGGCTTTTCATGTTATATGTATATTGTAACATTATCTATAAATAGTGAAAAATTGGAAATAAATGTCTAACACTTCAAGGCAGGGCATGGAAGGTAGGGAGTTAAGAAATTTATAGATGTCAGCTAATTATAACCATTTACTGATAAGAAAGCAATATGGGACATTTAGACTGATTATTTTGCATGGATTCTGGGCATGCAAAAATATTCAGTGTATGGACTGAAGGGAAACATGGAAATAGGAAAAGTGGTTGATGTGTTAGGATAGGATGATCATAGCCAGTCTTGGCAAAAAATCTTTCTGTTAAGTTAGTTTGCTGAGAACATTATGAATCCTGATCTTGGGAAAACGGACCTTTGATCATATTAGGGAAATCATATTATTCCTTTTCTCCTTAGGGACATTTTACTGCTGAAACAAATGGTTCTTTAAAAAATTTTTTAAATTGAGATACAATTCACATATCATAAAGCTTGGTGGTTCTCAGTGTATTCATAAGGTTGTGCAACTGTTACTACTGTCTACTTCCAGAACATTTCATTACTCCAAAGGAAACCCTGTACCTATTAGCAGCCACTCTCCACTCCCCACAGTCCTGGAAACCATTATTGTGGCCCTTTGTGTCTAGCTTCTTTCACTTAGCATAATGTTTTCAAGGTTCATCCATCTTGTGTGTATCAATATTTAATTCCTCTTTATAGTCAATTATTCCATTTTATGGATATATATGTATACCACATTTTGTTTATCCAATTACCAGTTGATGGACATTTAGGCTTTTCCTACTTTTTGGCCATTATAATTAATGTTGCCATGAATATTGGTATACATGTTTTTGTGGACATATATTTTCCATTCTTTTGTGTATATACATAGAAGGATTGCTGGGTTATGTGGTAACTCAGTTTTCAAGTGTTTGAGAAACTGCCAAACTATTTTCCAGTCTCTGCACCATTTTACATTCCCACCAACAATGTATTAGGGTTCTAATTTCTCCATATTTTGGCCAACTTTTTAACTTTAAAATTAAAAAAAAAAATAGAGTCACCTGGGTGGCTCAGTTGGTTAAGTGTCTGCCTTCAGCTCAGGTCATGATCTCAGGGTCCTGGGATCAAGCCCCCTATTGGGCTCCTTACTCAGTGGGGAGCCTGCTTCTCCCTCTCCTGCTGCCCCTCCCCACCTGCTTGTGCGTGCTCTCTCTCTGTCAAATAAATAAAATCTTTAAAAAAATTAAAAAATAAAATTAAAAAAGTATTTTTTATTTTTATAGTCATCCAGTAGGTGTGAAATAGTATCTCATTGTGGTTTTGATTTATATTGCCCTGATGTCTAATGATGTTGAGCATCTCTTCATGTGCTTATTGGCTCTTTGGATATCTTCAGATCTTTTGCCCATTTTTTAATTGGATTATTTATCTTTTCATTATTGTAAGAATTCTTTTTTAAAAATTTTTATTTATTTGAGAGAGAGAGAGAGAGCGCAAGCACATGCACGAGCCAGGGGAGGGCAGAGGGAAAGAATTTCAAGCAGACTCCTTGCTGATAATGGAGACCAACATGGGGCTTGATCTCAGGACCCTGAGATCTTGACTTGAGCGGAAATCAAGAGTCAGAGGTTTAACCTACTGAGCCACCCAGGTGCCCCTGACTTGCAAAAATTCTTTCTGTGTTCTGAGTACTGCATCACATGTAGTTATCAGATATATGATTTGCAAATATTTTCTCTCATTCTGAGTTGTCTTTTCATTTTCTTGGTAGTAATCTTTAAAGCAGAAAAGTTCTTAATTTCGATGAAGTCCAATTTATCCCTTTTTTTTTTCTTCTGTTGTTTTGTCTTTATTGTCACGTCTAAGAACCCATTGCCTAATCCAAGGTCACAAAGATTTATGCCTGTATTTTCTTCTAAGATTTTCATATTTAGCTCTTATATTTAGGCTTTTAATCCATTTTGAGTTAATTTTTGTATACAGTGTGAGGTAGGGGTCCAACTTAACTGTTTTTGTGTGTAGATATCACGTAGTTATAGCACCATTTCTTGAAAAGACGATTCTTCATTGAATTGTCTTAGCATTCTTGTCACAAGTCATAAGATCATAATCATAAGATCTTAAATGTGCGAATTTATTTCTGGATTCTAAGTTCTGTTACATTGATCTTCCTTATGCCAGCAACACACTGTTTTGGTTCTTGTAGCTTTGTAGTAAGTTTAGAAATTGGGGAGTATGAGTTTTTCAACTTTGTTCTTCTTTTCCATAATAGTTGTGGTTGTCAGGATCCCTTACATTTCCATATGAATTTTTCATGGATCGTGTCCATTTCTGCAAAAAGGCAGTTGGAATTTTAATAGAGATTGCATTGAATCTGTAGATCAATTTTGGGAGTATCACAATGTCAACAATATTAAATATTTCATCCATGAATATGGGGTGTCTTTCCATTTATTTACGTCTTCTTTAATTTCCTTCAGCAATGTTTTGTGTATTTGCAGTCTTTTTGTTAAACAAAACAGGAATAAATTTTTTTGTGGCTGTTATAAATGGAATTATTTCATTTTCAAGATTATTCATTGCTAATATATAGAATTCATTTTTGATCTTGTATCCCACAGCTTTGCTGAACTCATTTATTAGCTAACAAATTGTTCTTAAAATGTAAAAGTGGGGCCCTGGGTAGCTCAGTCAGTTAAGCATCCAACTCTTGGTTTCAGCTCAGGTCATGATTTTAGGGTCCTGAGATTGAGCACTGTGTTGGGTTCTGTGCTCAATGGGGAGTCCGCTTAAGATTCTCTCTTTGCCTTTCCCTTTGCCCCTCTTCTCTGCATGCACCCCCTCTAAAATAAATAAGTCTTTAAACACATATAAAAGTGCTTTTTAAAAACATGTGAATGTTTTGGGATTATTTTTTATTTGTTTCATTGATTGTAGTGAATTTTATATTTCCATAAAAAATTTTAGTCATTTTTACTTGCCACTTTCATATGTGTAGAGTGAAGGACCCTCTATTGGTTACTGACAACATCATTTTTTGGGAAGTTTGATAAAGAAGAGTAAATTTTCTATTTCAGGTTAGATATAGAAAAAAAAAAAGGCTGCATGAAATGTGTCAAAGAGACCAAAAATACAGTTAATCTGGAGCTTGGGAGTTTAAAGTTTATCTGTCTAATATTTAGAATGGCTTTGTATTAGATTTGGGATTTGGGCTAGGAGATGAGCACGGAAAAGACTGTTTTTGTTTGTTTAATATCCAAGGGGCTTCATAGTGCCTTTCTTTTCTAGGCCATTTTACCAAGGATTTCCTTTGGGTCATTTTTAAAGACTAGAGAAAATCCTGGCATATAGTCACTGCAGTTTCTACTGCCATCATCAGTATAATCCATGAGGTTTTGGGTACCAGGTAATCAGAAGAAACAAAATGAAACTCTCTGTTCCCTTCCTTTCTTCCTCTCTTCCTCCCTTCCTCCCTTTCTCTCTCTCTCTCTCTCTCTCTCTCTTTCTTTCTTTTTTAGGTGCTGGGAGTGGGGTGAAGGGCTGGTAATCTGAGAGGGAGAATGTTTTCCCATGCTAGCAAAGACTGAGGGCATCATCTGATCTTTATGGGAGTGTGCAAAGCCTCAGTTTTTCCATTTGCCCATCTGCAATCATAAAAACAATGTGCTGACTCAACTTGGAATCTCTGCAGAATGGCATTTGGGGCTTAGGCAGTCCTGAGAATCATGCAAGAGATGGAAATATTTGAGCAGGTTTTAAGAGGTAACATTAAAAACAGCTAGAACAAGATAGCATGCTCTCTCCTTCAATATTTCTTTTAGTCACTAGTATAACTTCTTGATTTAGTGTGTGGCAGGAATAATTTGGTCCCTGCAGTGTGATTCCTGAGCAGAGATACTTTTCTTGCTCTGGTGGTTATTAGAGTTTAGGGGTATAGGATTGGTTGGGGTTGTGGGGGTGAGGGTCTGCTGGAAGCAAGTCAGTTCAGTAAAATATTTTTATAATTATAGTGTGTGGGCCATCTGCTTAATTTTTCTTTCTTTAAACTTTTTATTTCCTTGCTCCTATATGCATACATTTACCTGCAAAGACTAGAAGAGCATTTGCCAAAACGTTAACTAACACTGACTACCTCTTGATGGTGGGTTTTAAGGGAGGAAGTGTGTCTTTCTGTGTTGCTTCCCATTTTTTGAGCATGTATTTTGTAATGTTTTGGGGGAATAAAATCTGTTAAAATGTTATTAAAAGTAAATTTTGTAACTTGAACCACTGATGTAGGTATTAAGTGATACTCAGTATGTTTGGGTGAAATTCATGCTTTTTTCTTTAGGAAATGTGGAGTATTTTTTCATAATGCAATCATGCTGTCATTTGTGCCATTTATCTCCCTTATCAGAATCCTTAGCTTTTGGGTGAAATATGAATAGCATTTTAAAGCTCATAAGATGTATGCGTGTGTGTGAGCGTGTGTGTGTGTGTGTGCGCGCGCGTGCATGTGCATATGTGCGTGTGCGCTCACCCCATGTGCATGCAAGTAGCTTAGTAAAATTAACTTTGTGTCATATTTATTTTCAAAGCATGTTATTAGGTGACAAAATATAGTTTGTTTAGGCTTGTGTCCGGACTGCCTGGAATGAAGCCATTCGATGCACTTCTCATTTGGAGATTGATTCTGAAAACTGATGCTTCCTTTCATCTGTAGAAGTCATCACTGTGAATCCAGTGATGGTCATTAAAAGGAGACGAGAAAATGAAAAGGATGTTTTGGAAGCATTTATGCTTGAAGCTCAGTGGTTTCCAGTCTTACACATTTTGCTAAAATAAAGACATTTTAATGTTGATGAGGATCAAGGTTTTGTTTTGTTTTGATCAGACTCCTCTAAAATTGAACACCTATTATACGTCATTTATCCCAGACAGATAAAAAGAGGTGATTTTCTTTCTTTTTCTGAATGTATACAGAAACTTTATAGAATAAGTTAGCTGTCATTTAGGTGTTTTTCCTAAAGTCTGTTTTATTTTATTATTCTATTTATTTATTTGTTTTTTTGTTTGTTTATTTATTTATTTATTTAAGAGTTTATTTTTAAGTAATCTCTGTACCCAACATGGGGCTCGAACTCACAACCCTGAGATTAAGAATCACATGCTCTTTTGACTGAGCCAGCTGGGCATCCCTTAAAGTCTGTTTTTATTTTTTTTTTAAATAGTAGTGTAGTTTAATTTATTTAGGATTTTATTTATTTATATATTTGAGAGCGAGCGAGCGAGCGAGTGAGCAAATGAGTGAGGGGAGAATCAGAGGGACAGGGAGAAGCAGACTCTCCTGAGCAGGGAGCTCCATGTGGGGCTCGATCCCAGCACTGTAAGATCATGACCTGAGCTGAAGGTAGATGCTAACCTACTGAGCCACCCAGGAGCCCCTAATTTAATTTCATTTAATTTTTTAAAAAATTATTTATTTATTTGAGAGAGAGAGAGAGAGAGTGCATGAGGGGGAGAGGCAAAGGGAGAGGGAGAGAGAATTTCAAGCAGACCCCCTTCCTCCACTGAGTGGGGAGCCTGATGTGGGACTCAGTCCCGCGACCCCGAGATCACGACCTGAGCCCAAATCACAGAAATCAAGAGTCGGACACTCAACCAACTAAGCCATCCAGGTGACCCTGAAGTCTGTTTTTAAATGACATAAAATAGTGATGATGTTTTTGCCTCTACTCCTTTTTTTCTAACTACCCAAGGAAATGCTTCCTAAAAAGCATTTTAGGAAGATGAATTGATGATTGCTTTACTTACAAACAGTATTGCTCTGAAATAGTCCCTTGCGTATTAGACAAATCTATTACTTACTCAGTTCCTTGAGGTTTAAAAATGTATAAATGTTTTGGTAGGGTTCCTCTCCACTGAAGCTCATTACTTGCTGTGGAACTTCTAGCCAGCATTTAAGCTCAAGCCTCTTAAATATGAATGGACAGCCAAACATCTCTGGTTGTTTGAGGAGAGCCTCCAATAGTTTCATAGTGAGACTAAACAAACAGAAAAAGAACCTTAATTGACTTAAGCTGGTTTAGCTCACAATTAGCTAAAATCCAACAAACCGGCAGTTATTACTATGGGTATTACTTTCTCGGTGACCTCTTAAGGCCACTTACCAAACCAGTAATTAGTAGCAAATGTGAAGATTTGCTGCCTCTTTGTGCACAGTATAGGTAGAATCTTCCCGTGTTCATTCAGCCCACCTGCTTGAGGCTCCCAACAAGGCCAAATGTTCACGAATACTCCCATAAGGCTTGCTTAGCCTCTGCGTACATTCAGAAGAGAATGCAGGCATTTTTGGCAGAGTTTTGTGTCTTAGGAAACCATTACCTGGTTACTTTTCTTTTCTGCTTTTACTGTAAGATTTCTTAAGGCAGAGTAGTTATTTCTTTTTACTTGCCCCTGATGGATTCATCTTTAATCCTCTACGATCTGGCTTCAAACTGTCAGAGCCAGTGACTTCCTTTATTGCCAGATCCATGTCTCGGTGGTCATCCTTCCCAGCCTCCTTGTCTTCCTTGATGTTTTTGGCACTAGGACGAGGACCCCTTTTCTTTCCAGCTTGGCTTTGGTGGCATGTTACAGCCCAGCCTTGATTCTCCTCTTGTCTCTCTCTGACTTTTTCATTTTAGCTTCCGGATTTCTTCCTTTCATTTCTAATTGAGCATTCTCCAAGATTTTGCCTGTATCTCTGCCTTCCCTGGTCTTTCCTCATCTTTAGGAAACTTGCTTTGGGGGTATCTGGTTGGCTCAGTCAGTTGAGCGTCTGACTCTTGATTTTGGCTCAGGTTGTGATCTAGGGTCATGGGATTGAGCCCTGAGTCAGGCCCCCTCCTCAGTGGGGGTTGGAGGGGGAGTCCTGCTTGAGATTCTCTCTCCCTCTCCCTCTGCACCCCCCAAAAGAAAGAAAACTTTATTTGACTCATCTTGAATCTATAAGCATTTTTTTGAGTGTCATAGTAAATGACTATGTGGGATGCAAGGATGAACTAAATATATTTCCTGCTCTCAAGTAACTTGCAATACATATTTATGCTCTTTACCCCCCCTGTATCTTACCAAATTTAATTGACAGATTTTGAAAATTCTTTTTGTACTTCTTTCCTCTCCATTTCTTCTGCCCTTAGCTCCTTTTATTTATGTCTCAGCTAGTGCCTATGTTTTAGATGTTCCATGAATGAATTTTGAATGAATAAATCAGATCAGTCGCTCCATCTTGATTATTGTGAATCTTCCAAGATGGCATTCTTTATTTTGTCTGTTTCTTCAAGGGTACCTCTGCCAAGTTGATCTTCCTTAAATATAACTTTCATCTTACTGGTTTATCCAAAATGCCCTAAAACTAAAATAATAAGATATTATGTGCTATAGACTGAACTGTGTGCCCCCTCTTCATTTATATATTGAAGCCCTAACTCTCATGTGATATTTGGAGATGAGGCCTTTGGGAGGTAATTAGGGTTAGATGAGGTGATGAGGGTGAGGCTTATCAGAAGGGGTTAGTGGGGTTTATCAGAGGAGGAAGAGACATCACCTTCTCTCTGCCATGTGAGGACACAGTGAGAAAGCATCCCTCTTTAAGCCAGGAAGAGAGCTCTGGCCATGCACTAAAATCAGCCAGCACCTTGATCTTGGACTTCACAGCCTCTGTTGTTTACACCATCCGTCTGTGGTATTTTGTATAGCAGCCTGACTAGTACATTGTCTTTTTACCCATCCAAATAGGATAAAAAAATGATAAAAGCAAGATGAGTAAGCTCTATATGTCTGCTGAATGACATTGTACCTATAGTTTACAATAGTATATTGTATACTTAAAAATTTAAGAGGGTAGATCTGATGTTATGCACTCTTACCATAATAAAAGAACATTGAAAAAAATGATAATGTACAATTATCAAGACCCCAGGAGATGGGGACCTTCTTCTTCCCCCCAACTCTGCTTCAGCCGTACTGCCTTCTGGCTGTTCCTTGAGGGCTGCAGGCGCTCTAGGCGTGCTCCAGCCCCTAGGGCCTCTGGGATCGCACTCCCTCTTATGGGAAGGCCCTTTCCCAGACAGCTGTGCAGTTCTCTCCCTTCCTTCCTTTGGATCTTTACTCACATTTCACCATGTCAGTGAGGCTGGCTGTTCTGTGCTCTTCCTATCTAAAATTTTAGTCTGTCCCCTGCAATACTTACTGGCTTTCTCTTTGTACTTTTTTCTTCAAATGCCCTATACTGTATCTTTTGCTTACTATTGCATTAAAAAATTTTTTTGGGGGGGCCTGCCTCTCCCACCAGAACTTATGCCCCATGAGGGCAGGAACTTGTGTTTGTCTTGTCCCTGCTGTTTTCCACAATAGGGCCTGGCACATAGGTGCTCAATATATATTGTTGAATGATTGAAATGAACGTCATTGTGGGTGTGGTGAGATGCAAGTACTCTTCTATAACACCAATGGTAGTGTTCATTGGTATACTCTTCAGGAAAGGCATTTGGCAATGTGCTGAAGAACCTGCTGCCTTTTGTGTAACCCCTTACAGCTCTGCTTCCAGGAACCTGACTGCAGGAACTAATTAGGAGTACACACAAAACTTAAAAAGCAGAGATGCTTGTGTAAATGTATTTATTTTTTTAACTGTTACAAATTTTTAAAAATTGTGGTACACATGAGATAAAATTTACCATTTTTATGTGTACAGTTCAGTAGTGTTCATTATATTCACATTGTTGCACGAACCAATCTCCAGAAGCCTTTTCATCTGCCACTCTGTACACAGTAAACGACTCCCCATTCCCTCTCCTCCCTGGCCCTGGCAACCACCATTCTATTTTGTCTCTGAACTTGACTCCATTAGAAACATTGTATGAATAGAAGCATACAGTATTTGTCATTTGTGATTGGCTTATTTCACTTAGTATAATGTCCTCAAGGTTCATCCATGTTGCAGTGTGTGTTAGGATAGTCATCCTTTTCAAGGCTGAATAATATTGCATTGTATGTATATACTACCTTTTTTTAATCCATTCATCCATTGGTGGGCACTTGGGGTGCTCCCACCTGTTTACTATTGTGAATAATGCAGCTGTGCACATAGGTGTGCAAATATCCATTCATATCCTTGTGTTAGTTCTTTTGGATATATACCCATGAGTGCAGTTGAAGGATCATATGGTTATTCTATTTCTAATTTTTTAAGGAACTGAATATTTTTTAAGATCGCAAAAAATTAGGGGCATTACTCATTTGGTTAAGTGTCTGACTCTTGATTTTACCTCAGGTCATGATCTCAGGGTTGTGAGATCCAGCCCCGCCTCGGCTCTGTGCTGGGTGTGGAGCCTGCTTAAGATTCTCTCTCTCCTGGGGCATCACTGTGGCTTAGTTTGTTAAGATTTCAGCTCAGGTCATGATCTCGGGGTCAGGGTTGTGAGATCCAGTCCTATGTCCAGCTCCATGCTGGGTGGGGAACCTGTTTCAATTCTCTCCCTCTCCCTCTATTCCTCCACTCCCACCTCTAAAAAGAAGGAAACCTTTAAAAAATAGCAAAAAAATTATGAGCAAAGCAATCTAAAAATCCAGTTGAGGAATGGTTAGGCAAATCTAGGTATGTATATATGATACAGCCATATAGAATAATTTTTTAAAATTAATTATTAGTGAATTAATGTGAGCAAGAAAGTGGGGGAAGGGGCAGAGGGAGAGGGAGAGAATCTCAAGTAGATTTCCATGCTGAGCAGGGAGCCTGACACAGGGCTCCATCTTACGACCCTGAGATCATGACCTGCACAGAAATCAAGAGTCAGACACTTAACCAACTGAGCCACCCAGGTGCCCCCACATTTTTTAAGTTTATTTTTTTTAGTTATCTCTACACCCAGCATGGGGCTCAAACTCACAACCCCAAGATCAAGAGTCACATGTCTTCCTACTGAGCCAGCCAGGCACCCCTAGAGTAACATTTATAAAGTTTTTATAATAACATGGGTTATTTTATTTATTTATTTAAAAAAGGATTTATTTATCTATTTGACAGACAGAGAGATCATAAGTAGGCAGAGAGACAGGCAGAGGGGGTGGGGGGGAGGCAGGCTCCCCGCTGAGCAGAGAGCCTGATGCAGGGCTTGATCCCAGGACCTAGAGATCATGACCTGAACTGAAGGCAGAGATTTTAACCCACTGAGCCACCCAGGTGCCCTAACGTGGGTTATTTTAAGTGAAAAGAACAACAAGGTCTCAGTAAAATTTTGAAAACAACAGAAAAATTGGTAGGAAATACTCCAAAATGTTAATATAATACTTTTTTGTGTTTTCTAAATTACACAGGCATTACTCTCATTATTTAGGGTAAAAATAGAAAAAACAACCTACACGAGCCCCCATTCGCTACTGTATAGAATTCAGGCCCTTCCAGAGTTTATTGAGGTCTTTAGACTTTGGCTCTAGTCCAGATTTGTACCTTCTGTCAGAAAGGGCTGATCTCATAACTGCATATGTAACATATGTATATGTATGTACATGTTTGTGTCTGTATCAGCACACATGTGTTCATATGTACCTACCATGGCTGGTACTTCTGTTCGCGTCCCTCTCCTAAAAGACAGTTCTGCCCATCTAAAACTCTGCCTATAATACGTAGTTAAAATTTCATTTTTTCCTGAAAGCTCTGCTGATCGCTGAACTCTTATACCAGTTATAATTATGTGCCACAATTAATATCTCATTTCTTAGTTCTTTTCAGTCTCTAAATTGCTACTTCTGTATCTCTTACACTGCCTATCTGGAAGATTCACCTTGCTTTTCTCTGCTTATGTAATTTACACTCATCTTTTTCCATGCAACTTTTTATTTTGAAAAGAATTCCAGCACACACACAAAAAAAGAATTCCAGCAGAGAAAAAGTTTATTATATGTGCTGCCAAAGCTGCCACATGTGTTTCTTTTTCTGTGTGTACATATGCATGTATTTGTACCTGTGTGTGTATATATATGTATCTTTTTTCCTGAACCATAGTCAGTGGAAAGTAGGTTGCAGGCTCCTAAATACATCAGCGAGTATCTCTTCAATATAGTTTCCTAAATCACAGTACCATTATCACACTCAAGAGACCTAATATCAGTACAAACTTGTTTAATATTCAGTCCATAGTCATTTAATTGTCCTATCTTTTGGTGTTCTTTAATCTAGAACAGCTCCTTTTCCTTTTTTCTTTCATGACATTGACATTTTTGGAGTGCAGGCTAGTTGATTTGTTGAATGTTCCACAAAGGGATTTGTCTGATTTTTTCCCCCCTCATAATAGGAATCAAGGTTAAATCTTTTTTTTTCTTTCAAGAATACAGCATTATAAAGTGCCTTCCTCCTTTAATAATTAATGAGTAATCTGTGGGGTGATATTTTGAGGTTGTATACATATCCTGGAACCCCGCAGACTTTCATCCATTGGTTTTGGCATCTTACTCCTTTCAAAGCGTATCATTCTGCAAAGTCCCCTTTGTCCACCTTTGTCTATGATAGTCTGTTTCTTCTTCCATTCTAGCATGAACATAGTTGTTTGAGGTAGGAAGAGATTATAGTGAATCCACTTCAAACATCTTATTTTCTAAATTGCCCAAGAGCAATTGTGTAGTGACAAAGTTAGGACTAGAACCTAGGTTTTCTGGTTCTTATTCCAGTCCTCTTTTGACCTGCCTCTTACTAACACGTAACCGATAATACAAAACATAAAACAAATATCTACTACCTCAAATAGAGTAGAAATTTTTTGCAAGTAGAAAGAAAGCATATGTTGATTTTTCTTTTGCATGGATTCTTTTATTCATTTATTCCAAAGAGGCAAATCATTCTCTTCTCCCAGCCTGTCCCTCCTGTATCAAGCTCCAGCCACACTGAGGTAGAGCTCTGTCCTCTCTCACCTCTGTCTTCCTATGTGCTGTTCCTTTGGCTGGTAACAGTCTTCCTTCCCTTCTCTGCATTATGTATTTTATTTTTTATTTGCTGACAAGTTTTATTTTTGACAAATATTGCATATGTTTCAGGTGTATAGTGTGACGTTTAGATAGATATATATGCATTGTGAAATGACTACCACTATCAGATTAATTAACCTATTACCTCCCATAGTTAACTCTTTTGTGTATGTGTGGTGAGAACATTTGAGATTTACTCTCTGCAAATTTCACTGTAGAATAGATTATTATTAACAATAGTCATCATGTTGTACATTAGGTCTCCAAAACTTCTTTGTCTTATAACTGAGAGTTTGTACCTTTGATTCACATCTCCTCTTTTCTCTCTACCACCCCCAGCCTCTGGTAACCACCATTTTACTTTCTGTTACCAAGAGTTCCACTTATTTTTCTTTCTTTTTTTAAGATTCCACATATAAGTAAAATCGTGCAAGATTTGTTTTTCTTTGTCCGGCTTATTTTATTTAGCATAATGTCCTCTGGGTTCATCCATGTTGTTGCAAATGTCAGGATTTCCTTCTTTTTAAAGGCTCAATAATATTCTGGTGTGTGTGTGTGTGTGTGTGTGTGTGTGTGTGTGAACATTTTCTTTCTCTATTCACCTATTGATGGACACATAGGTTGTTTCCATCTCTTGGCTACCGTGAAAAAAAGCTGCAACGACCTTCAGAGTGTAGGTATCTCTTTGAGATCGTGATTTTATTTCCTTTGGACATATACCCAGAAGTGAGATGGCTGGATCATATGGTAGTTCTATTTTTGGTTTTTTGAGGAGCTTCCATACTGTTTTCCATGCTGGCTGTACCAGCTTGCATTCCCACCAGCAGTGCACAGGAGTTCTTTTTTTCTCTGCATCCTCTCCAACCCTTGTTATCCTTTGACTTTTTGAGACTAGCCATCCCAGTAGGCATGAGGTGATAGCTCACCGTGGTTTGTATTTTCTTATCCCTGGTTAGTGATGTTGAGCACCTTTTCATATGCCTCTTGGCCATTTCTGTGTCTTCTTCAGGAATGTATCTATTCACTTCCTTTGCCCATTTAAAAAATTTAGTTATTTGGTTTTTGCTCTCGAGTTGTAGGAGTTCCTTATATACTTTGGATTATTAACCCCTCATCAGATATGGGGTTTGCAAAATTTTTTTTTCCATTCCATAGGCTGCCTTTTTATTTTGTTGATTGTTTGCTGTGTAGAAGCCTTTTAGTTAGATGTGGCCATACTTGTTTATTGTTGCTTTTGTTGCTTGTACTTTTGGTGTCGGTTCCAAAAAGTCATTGCCAAGACTGACTTCAAGGAGGCTTTCTCTTACCTTCTGTTTTTACTGTTACGTGAACAGAGTTGAGTTCTGCAGAGGAGGCCTTTACCTACCGACCTTTAGGCTGAGTTAGGAACCCTCTTTGGTTATTAAAGGACCCTGTTCATACCTTATATGTCACCATGTGGATCTCTTTTTTCTTTTGGTGAGCTTATTAAAGTCAGGAATTTTGTTTAGTTCATCTCTGGGCTTGCCATTTAGAGTGCTCAATCAGTGTTTGCTTAGCGAAGCCATTTCGGCTCTGTGGTCATTGATTGTTTTACCATAAAGATATGGTTGAGACTCGGACTCCATATCCTGCAGTTCTAACAGCTTCCATAAGTATTTGTGTGGAGGGCTGTGTAGAAAGTGGAAAGCTACTTCATACATTATGTAAATCCTTTATAAACATGGGGGGAGGGGTGTCTGGGTGGCCCAGTCAGTTAAGTGTCAACTTCCAATTCTTGGTTTTTTAGCTCAGATCATGATCTCAGGGTCATGAGATTGAGCCCTACGTCGGGCTCTGCGCTCAATGGGGAGTCTGCTTGGGATTCTCTCTCTCCCTCTGCCCTTCCCTCACTCATGTGCGTGCATTCTCTCCCTCTCGCAAAGAAAAAAAAAAAGAATGAAATAATCAGTGCTATAGGAAATATTATGAATTGCTTTAACAAAAAGAGGATGGAGTGTTTTTAGGGCTGCGTTGAAGGAGGCTAAAGGCTGAGGTATGGGTCTGAAAGTTTCAGTTAGAGGGAACAACATTGAGAAAGGCACAGAATCTGAGAAATTGTGTTTGGGAGAGTTTGAGCTGTTGACTTGGCTAGCTTTCAGAATTTTCCCCCTATGTGTTGTTTATACATAGATTGTTCTCTGTACATATTGATTGCTGTCCTTAGTGTTTTCCACTTTGCTTTTAGGGATACCTAGGGTACATTTAATGATACTAACTGAACATATGTATTGCCAGAAAAGTCTCTTGGGGCAATTTCTACCCTGCAAGACTTTTTAAAGCCCTTGAGGTAGCTATTGTTCCAACCTAAGTACTGTTGTTAAAGGTCTGCTCTCCGCTGCTCGGGCAGTGGTCCTAGGTTAGATAGGTTAAGCCTCAGAGGAAGTAGATTAATCATTGAAAACCTAGGAGGCATTACTGCTTCGATTCTGAATTTTCAGTGTTTTCTGTAGCTTGAGAGTGTGACTTAAGTCCTCTGCTTCACACCTGGGATAGGACTTCAGATGCCATAGAGAAAGGGCTGGGGACCTCAACATGGTTTTATTTTCCAGCTATTTACTTTTCAAATAAGGAGAACCCCCTGCAACATACTAATATAAGGTACCAACTTGGGGACAATAATATTGTATCCTGGGAAAGAACAGAACATATACTTTTTTTTTCTTTTCCTTTTTTTTTTTAATTGAAGTCTAGTTGATCTACATTATTATTTCAGTTTCGGGTGTGCAACATAGTGCTTCAACACTTATATACATTACAAAGCGATCACCATGATAAATCTAGCTGCCATCTGTCACCATACAAAGTTGTTAGCTTTTATTAACTATATTCCTTACGCTGTACATTGTATCCCCTTGTCTTACTTTATAACTGGAAATCTGTACCTTTTAATTCTCTTCCCTATTTCACCTTTCCCCCACTCACTTCCCCTCTGACAGTCACCAGATTGTTCTCTGTGAGTCTGTTTCTGTTTTTAAAACATGCATTTTTAATATGCTACTGTCCATGTTTTTTCTTTAAAATCTACTGGTGCTTATATTTCAGACAACTCTTAATCAAATGCCAGAATTTTGTGCTCACAGTAAATGTTGCTAAGACCAGAAATGGGAACCATTAAGGAACTGATTTTTTTCTTATAAATACCGGCTTACTCTGAACAAGATTATAGTTACTAACCTCGTTGCCATAAATTCCCCAGTCATATGTTTTGTAATCCTTTCTCTGGCATACATTTTGATTGTTTTCTTACTGCTAGTAGGTACTCTAATCCCTTTATAGTTTTCTGGGTTTTAAAATAAACCTATAAAAGGTTCAGTTTTATATTTGATAGCCATGCTTCACGGTGTTCCAAAGCAGTGACTAAGTTCAGGTAGGCAAAAGGCATTGGATGGGGAATGTATTTGTTTCTACGTTTTTAGAAAAATGTACTAGATTTCCAGTGTTTCATATCCTGATGGCTTTACATACTGGTTAGGATTTTAAAAATATTTGGAAATACTGATAAAGAAGAAATGTTGGAAAACACTGAAACTACACAATTAAAAACACCAGTCTCTTATAATTTTCTCTTATCAAGTTTTGAAAGATCTCTTCATTTTTGAAACCTATACTGTATTTTGCTGGTGAGTAAGACAATCACAGCCCTCTCGGAGCCTACCATTTAGTGGAGGAGACAGACAGGACTCAAACAGTCATGCAAATAAACCTGCCACCACGGGATGTACTAGGGAGGAAAAGTGTTTGGTGCCTTGAGAGAACATTGGGAGGTGGGAGGTGAGGGAAGGAAGCGACTTGAGTCTGACAGGCGGGTAGGAGTTAGTAGGGCAAATTTGGGTGTGGAAAGGAGAATATTACAGGGAGATGTGGTAATGTGGGAGGTAACGTATGTTCAAGGAACTGGAAGAAGATGAGTGTGGCTAGAGCACAGAGAATTTGTATGTGTTGGTGGGTACGGTGTGGCCCAAATGCAGCCAGAGGAGTGAGCAGCGCCATTCCAGTCAAGCTACTGGACGCCATGCTAAGGGTTCTAGCATTTCTTCTAAGAGCAGTAATTTGCTTTTGGAGCATTGAGGGCATATGAATAGGACGTGATAAGTGTTGCATTTTGAAGAAATCACTGCCTTCTCTGTGGAAAATGCGTTGGAGAGCAGTGAGGAAGGATGCAGAGGGGCCGGCACTTGGGGGCTATCGCAGAAGTCTGGTGAGAGCTGGTGGTTGGGATGGAGAGCGGCAGACCGATTCGGGAGGTGTTGAAGACAGGACTTTACCAAACCCCTGTTCACTGATTCTGACAGACAGGCAGAACGTGGGGATTATCTCTGAAACTGAGGCCCAAAGAACCAAAGGCCATGTGATCGGCGAGCAGAAGCACACCTGGCACCTGAAGAGAAGGTGTTGGAGCAGAAACCCGCCGCTCGCTCTCTCTGGTACCCCAAGCGGAAGTTTGTGTTTGGAGAACTTATCCTCTGACTGACACCACACCCACTAAACTGTTCAGCTCTTGGGAATTGGATCTAAAGTTAGGCAACAAACTCCCATCTGACGGTGAACCGTGTTTTGTTGGGCTCACTAGATAGCACTTTCATCACTTCTACCTTCCGTGAGGGAACCCACCCATCCCAACTAGTGGCTTGAGAACGGGCCTATCGGTATAGGCAACCTGCCCGATAATATTTAGTTATTGAGTCCGGGCTAATTTAGTGTTAGTTGTAGAAAGCTGCCCACTCTGTGCCCGCTGTCGGAGGGGAGAAAGGCCTCAGGCGTGTAGTTGCAGTGTGAAAACTCCTGTGGAGATGCGTGTCATTTCTGTGGGAGCCCAGAGGAAGGACGCTGGGCCAAGAGTCAGTGTGAGGTCAGTACTGTTACTGCTTTCATTACATGGTCCTATTTCCCGAACAAGAAAAGACTCTAGGTGTTGTCAGGCAAATGTGTCCACAGAGTAGTCAGTTGATTAATTTGATAGGAGAAAATACAGTCAAGCTAAAAGTAAAAAGTTTTTAAGTTATAAAGGCTCAAGTTTCAGGTAAAGAACTTAGCTAAATTGCCTTACACATTGCCTTGTGGAAATAATATGAAAACCAGAATCTTACCATATTTTTCACTGTGCACTTTGAAAGTTAATACTTAATGTACTTTTAAGTTAGCACCATATAATTATTTGGTTTGGTATTACTATTTTAGCAGAAAGTTATTATTTGCCTCTGAAACTGATTCAGGAAAACTAATTTTAAGGGGACACTTTTTTTTCTCAATAAAATGGTTATAATGCAGGAGTTATAAAAGTCACTTAGCAGCTTGTTTCACAGAAATTTTATTAGAACACGTCTCTTTAAGCAAGATATACTTGTGCCTCTTTTCACCTTCTGTAATATTAGATCCTCCCAGGAATGATGGAAAATTCCTGCTTTTATGCTCGCATCGTTCTGTGGGCTTGGAGCATGCCTACGTGCTTTTAATAGCTTGTCAGACTGAATCTACGTCTATTTTGCTGTGCATTTTGTGATTATTTGTCTACAGCTTTTAGATACTAATTTTAATATCCTTTTTAGAAAATGTCACATAAGTACTGTTTCAGATAAGCTTGTTGGGGTTTACTGGCGTGGCACTGAGGAAGGCTGGGCTTGTCTCTGGAGGAACCTCAGTGTTAGGGAGCATGGTAGCCCATGCCTTCTGGTGGAAGCCCCATGGGAGAGTTCGTGTACCTCTCACGGCTAACACTGCGGTAACTAAGAAGTACTTCTGCTCCTGTACTTGAACAGAAAGCCTCGATGGTTCTGCCCTGGAAACATACTACAGGGTGTTCTGACGGGGCCACAAATAGCTCTAGATGTTGGTCATGTCACCGTAAGGTCAACTGGTTTGTTATATGGAAACTTGGAATTATTTCCTACCGGTGAGTGTGAAGAAGAAAATAGGACTTTGGTTTGTATTGAATTGAGTCAGTTTTTTTGAGCTTTAAAACATCAGTACCTTACCAGTTATGTTATGGAACTTGATGGACAGTGACTTGAGATTTTTTTCAGGGAAGATTTATGGGAAATAAAGTTCTAAAACTAGGAAGTGGTCGTTTCAGATTTTATTTAGATTGTGACCTAAAACTTGTCTAGCAGAGGGAGAGTTTTCACGTAACAGTAACTACAGCTCGATTTCTTCAGTGTTTACCATGTGCTAGGTACTGTGCTCTTTAATTTCATTAGCCCAGTGAAGTAGATTTTAGGATTCCAATTTATTTAAGTCAGGAAACTGAAGCTCAGAAAAGCAGAGTAGGAACTGAATCTCCCAACGGCTGAAAGACACTTATCCCCTGTGCTATTTTATATGTAAAATTGTTAGTTTTGTTTAACAATTTGGGTTTAGTCAGTTCCTAAATCAGCGAATAAAAATTTATAAGACAGTGAGGGATCTGATAGAAATCAATTTTTACTGTCTGCTATTAAATCCATTGAGAAGTATTCTGGGAGGGGCACCTAGGTGGCTCATTCGGTTAAGTGTCTGCCTTTGCTCAGGTCATGATCTCAGGGTCCTGGGATTGAGCCCTTGTCCACAGGGAGTCTGCTTCTCCCACTGCCCCTCCCCCTGCTCATGCTCTTTCTCTCTCTCTCTCTCAAATAAATAAATATCTTAAAAAAAAGAAAAAAAAAAAAGAAAAGAAAAGTGTGAGCCAAGTGTGTGCAACGCATGTAGCTGCTAGGCTTCCGGGGACAGATGAGGGCATCTTGGCTGAGTCCCTGTTCGGTTCAGGGATTTGCAGCAGTGTCTTAGCCAAAGAAAAAGACATTACTGATTATTATTAGAGAAGCTGGTGTTTTCGGATAGACAGAAGAATGTTGTTAAAAACCATTTGGGGGAGCGAGAGACTTCAGAGTATATGGCTTTTTGAGGAGGACCTTGAAAGATGAGTAGGATATCCGCTGGTGGAGATAGGGGTGGGAGAGGCCATTTCCTCTTGGGAGGAGGAGTGTGAGAAAGGCCCAGGAGAGAGTGTGGGGGATGGGGCTGAAAAGGTAAACTGGTCTAGAAGTGAAAGGTTTTGAATGTGAGGATGAGTAATATGAACTTGATTCACTAGGAAATTCTATTTTCATTAACATTTATCATTAGTTATGCTCAGTCACTGTTTTTAGGAAATCCAAAAACTATAATTTTTAGGGCTATAGGCTTTTCTTCTCACTAAAGATGGCTCTTTCGATAACCTTTATTTGGATCAAGATTTCTTACAGGTCTAAGGTGTTGCCTTGGAATTAAGCACTCACGGAAGAAAACCATCTTTTAAAGCCATTGACTGGTTTCTCTGTTCAGTTTCTTTTTATTTTTTATTTCTTTAAGATTTTATTTATTTATTTGGCAGAGAGAGACACAATGAGGGAGGGAACACAAGTAGGGGGAGTGGGAGAGGGAGAAGCAGGCTTCCTGCCCAAGGCAGATGCTTAATGACTGAGCCACCCAGCTGCCTCTGTTATTGTTGTTGTTGTTGTTGTTTTAGAGAGAGAGGGTGTGCTAGTGGGGTAATGGGGAGGGACAGAGGCAGAGGGAGGGAGAGAATCTCAAGCAGGCTCTGCGCCCAGCCAGACACTGGGCTAGATCTCATGACCCCCAGACCATGGCCTAAGCGGAAATCAACAGTTGTAGGCTTAACCACCTGAGCCACACAGGCACCCCTCTCTGTTTAGTTTTGATATGGCTTAAGTGCCATATAGTAATTAATCTGGCACTTTGAATTATGTTAGACTGGTAGACTGCTCACCTTGACATTACTTGCTTCTCTGTAATAAATCCCTCACCTACCACCATCAGAAATCAGAAAACTATCATTTTTAGGGTTATATCATTTTTAGGCCAATAGGGCTATAGGACTCTATCCAGAATACAATATTAAATAGCAGTTTCTCTGGGAAGGAAAGTTGCAAGTATGTACTGAAGGTATGCAGGTAGAAGGTAGAAAGTCTGCTTTTCATTTCTTTCCTCCTACATTGAATTTGGGATTCTTCTATACACTTAGTTTCAGAAAGCAATATTAAATGGAAAGCAAAGAAATCCAAAGTGGAGCTAAGTTGGATGGTTTTGGGCATGGCCTCATCTTAACACTGTTCCCTTTTCCTATATAGACTGTTGAATCTGAATTGACTTGTTTTGAATTCCAGCAAAATGTGTTCATTTTTCACAGCTTGGACTTTGTGTTTCGGCTTGTGATAGCTATTTCAGGTTGATGCTTTTCAAAATCCTTTTTAGATGATAGCCAGAATTCAGTGTGTGCTTTCAGAGGCAGAGATGCTTGTCCTGATTTTGTAAATTTTGAGCTCATTTGAGTACATTTGTGTACGTTCACCAGTATTACTGCAGATGAAAAGCAAACCGCCTATGTTACTTCTGTTCAGGAAGTAGTAATGCAGAAATGCCAGCTTTGAGCCCTGGCTCCTCCACTTTGGAACTTTTGACACTGGGCACGTGACTTTAGCTTACCTGGACACCCTCGCATCCTCATCTTTACGATGAGAACAGACTTAGCTTTGAGGTCATTAATCCCTGTGAAGAGCCCAACACAGTAGTTGAAAAAAAAAAAAAAAAGCCCTTCATTTCATTTTACTTGCATTTCATTTAAAACTTGGTGGATGCTTTGTATGTTGAGGGTGCTGGTTTCACTTTCCAGCTGTCATGTGAATACTATTGTGACTGATGCCCAGGATGTATGCAGATCGTGTCCGGAAGGTTATTGGAGGGGCAGGAATGAAACTTTCGTTGTTGTTACATTAATGCCTAATGTTATTGCAATAAAAAACTCGATATATAACTATTGAAAGCAATGTCATTTTTCTTCATCTGTGTTTTCACTAGGAGATAAAACTACTCTTAGCATTCTAACGTATCTTTTTCCTGCAGTGCAATTTACTTACTTACTTATTTACTTATTTATTTACACCATTGAGATTACAGTGTTTTAGCTTTTTCTCTCATTTAATGTTATGTCTTAAACTCAACATAATTTTAAATAGCCGTACAGAAACATCCCCGCAAATAAATCAGACCGGATCTTACCTTTTTCCTGTCCTTCCTCCATCAAATGATAGAACCCAAAATAGGCAACACCATGCTCTGGTAATGTAACACTGAATAATTTGATTCTGCCGTTTTAACTGGTATTTATATGTTGATAATGGGCCAGGAAGTCTTTCCCATAATATAAGAAGCTGGTAATATGAAAAGAAAGGACATTTACTTATACTCAAGGATTAACTTTAATGATTAACTATTTTTTGTAATACTGAAGCTACTTAGTAACTCATTTTGAGCATGTATTATAAAAAATATTTACATTTTTACAAAGGAAACATTAATGAAATGTTTTTCTTCTTGTAAAATGGGGAATTTTTTAAAAGGCTTTATCTATTTGAGAGAGAGAGAGAGAGAGAGAGCACACGAGCTGTGCGGGGGGCAGAGAGAGAGGGAGAAACAGGTTCCCTGCTGAGCAGGGAGCCCCATGTGGGGCTCGATCCCAGGACCCCAGGATCATGACCTGAGCCAAAAGCAGATGCTTAACCAACTGAGCCACCTAGGCACCTCCCCAAAATGGGAATTAAAAAAAAAAAAGACTGATTTATTTATTTGAGAGAGAGCAGGAGGAGGGGCAGAGGGAGGGGGAGAGAATTCTCAAGTAGACTCCCTGCCAAGTGTGGAGCCGGATGTGGGGCTCTATCCCAAGACCCTGAGATTGTGACCTGGGCTGAAATCAGGAGTTGGATGCCCAACCAGTTGAGCCACCAGGGCCCCTAAAATGGGGAATTTTACATTGTTTTTAGCTCCTGGATTTAATGCATTACAACAAACTGCATTTTAATTATAAAATTGAGTGGTAAAATTTAAAACTTAAGTTAACTTAGATTATATGAAACTTCTGTTTTAAAAATACTACTCTTTCTCTGCAGTGTTAATCTCTCTAAGAATAGCCAAATCTGTTGTGGTATAGAATAAAGCCTTTGAGAGCCAGTTGAAAATTTTACAGGGTTTAAAAGAAGGCTGTCTAATTATAGTAATGAAAAACAGACTTCTGACTTGAAATAAACCACTTAAGTTTTAAAGATTTTACTTTTAAGTAATCCCCAACATGGGGCTCAAACTTACAACCCCAAGATCAAGAGTTGCATACTCTACTGACTGAGCCAGCCAGGCACCCTGAGCCACTTTAGTTTTAAAAAGTGAATAAAAACTCCATGTTGG
>CM053617.1:48711255-48749638 GCA_028646535.1 Procyon lotor | reverse complement strand
GATTCACAGACATGTACCCTGGGGCAAATAATACATTATATGGTAATAAAAAGAAAAATGGGCAAAGGAGCCTCAGTGGCTCAGTTGGTTAGGTGTCGGACTCTTGATTCCATCTCAGGTCATGATCTCAAGGTTGTAAGATTGAGCCCTATGTTGGGCTCTGACCTGGGCATGGAGCCTGCTTAAGATTCTCATTCTCTTTCTCTCCTGCTGCCCCTCCTCCCTTTTTCTCCCTCTCTTAAAAAAATGGGCAAAGGATTTACATAGATATTTCCCCAAACAAAACATATAGAAAACATACACCTCAGCATATGCTAAGAAAAAATATTCACAATATATAATAGACAATCTTTTATAGAGCAATAAAAAAAAGGCAAATACCACTCTAATAGCAGATGGTTAAAGGAATTATATAGAAAGTTCACAATGGATAAAATATAACTGGCCAATAAATATGAAAGGCTCAATATATGCAAAATAAAACAACAAATTATTTTCTGCCCATCAGACAAAGATTTTTAAAAATAATACCCAATATTAGTAAGAGGGCAAAGAAAATGCATTCTCATACATTACAGGTAGGCATGTAGACTGGTACAATCTTTCTGTAGGGCAATTTGACTATCTCAATTAAGACTTAACAAATGTTTAAGGGGCAACTGGGTGGTTCAGTCGATTAAGCATCTGTCTTCGGCTCAGGTCATGATTCCAGATTGAGCCCCTAATCAAGCTCCCTACTCAGCAGTGAATCTTTTTTTCCCTCTGCCTCTCCCTCTCCCTCTGGGGCTGCCCTACCCCCCGCAGCTCCCAGCTTGTGCTCTCTCACTCACTCTCTCTCAAATAAATAAATAGAATCTTTTTAAAAAAATAAAAAAACCGAATATTTGAATAATTTTTTCCAAGGTTGCTCTTAACCTTTTTTGTATCTGGACTCCTTTAAGAATCCGGTGAAAGTAACAAGAAACTTTCTTGAGAAAATACACATACACACATATAATTTTAAGGGGTTCATGGATGCCTTGAAGTCCATTCATGGGTACACCAAGTTAAGAGTCTCTGACTTACTGTCCAGATTGGAAAAATAACGTTATGAAATTAATTCAAATCATTTTGTAAGATATAAGTATGCTACAAATTATTTATAGCAGCCAACTACAAGAATAATGATTTGTTTCTTGTTTTAGCAGTCAGTAGCAAGGTAGGGATTGAAAGCCAAACGAACCTTTGATCCTAAAGTAGAACAGCCACTACCTGCTGGCAGCTTCT
Source organism: Procyon lotor (assembly GCA_028646535.1). Classification (NCBI taxonomy): domain Eukaryota; kingdom Metazoa; phylum Chordata; class Mammalia; order Carnivora; family Procyonidae; genus Procyon; species Procyon lotor. The sequence goes on along the minus strand of CM053617.1, from coordinate 48,748,372 downwards.
CTCCAATTGGTCTGATCAGAAAATTCTGGGCGAATCGTGAATTCTTCAAGATAGCTGCTGTTTCTTCATCCACTTCAACAATGTTGCCTTCCTGAAGGGTAGCAGGAAAAACACACTTACTAAGAAATGCCACTTTAGGGGCACCTGGGTGGCTCAGTCGTTGAGCATCTGCCTTCGGCTCAGGTCATGATCCCAGGGTCCTGGGATCGAGCCCTGCATCGGGCTCCCTGCTCAGCAGGAAGCCTGCTTCTCCCGCTACCATTCCCCCTGCTTGTGTTCCCTTTCTCGCTGTCAAATAAATAAAAAAATCTTAAAAAAAAAAAAAAAAAGAAATGCCACTTTAATCTCAATAAAAGAAACGCAAACCTTTTACTGAGGAGTGACATTTCAGGATAAAAGTATGATATGATATTTTCTTCTGTTCAGACCCTGCTGCTAGTTTCATGCTCATTTCAAAATGTAATTGATCAGTGTCATAATGAGTTTTTCTTCGGTAGCAAAGCAAAAAAAAAAAAAAGACACTCATTGTTCTCAGAGACAGATGTAGAAAATGTAGAAAAAGAAATTTGGGGTATCACTTATTCATCATTAAAATTAGCTTTTAATTATGGACTTTGGGGAGGGTATGTGCTATGGTAAGTGCTGTGAAATGTGTAAGCCTGATAATTCACAGCCATGTACCCTGGGGTAAATAATATATTACGTGTTAATAAAAAAATGATAAAAAAAATGAAATAAAATGAGCCTTTAAATTAATAGTTGTTAATGTGTATTTCTGTGATCCCAGGTTGCATGGGGGGCTGTACAAAGGGCTCATGCCTTGGGAACCACGAATGAGCACAGGAGATTCTGGGCTATCTAATCCCTGCTCCCTTCAGATAAGCTCTACATGCACCCCTTCATATATTGGGGTTATGTGAAGCAATGTCTGACACATAGTAAGTTTTGGTTTTTTTAAAAAAATTTTTAAGATATTCTTCATTCATTTTGAGAGAAAGAGAGTGCGAGCAAGAAAGCACTAACGGGGAGCGGAAGGCAGACAGAGAGGGAGAAGCAGACTCCCCATTGAGCAGGAAGCCCGATGCGGGGCTCCGATCACAGGACGCTGAGATCATGACCTGAGCTGAAGGCAGACACTTAACCCCCAGACACCCCAAGTATTGGTTTTTTAAATAAGATCTTCCTTTAGAAAAGAATTCTGCTCTTAAAAATGGTGGGGTTTTTTTCGAGTCACTATATCGAAGTGATGGGTTCCAACGCCCTTCCTACTTTGATTCTGTGACTCTCCAGAAGCGGGCAGTCCATCAAGGGGCAGTGGATCAGTGAAAAATCATCAATAGCTCCCCTGCACCAGGGGAAAGTAAGAAGTTTTAAGATGCTATTTGGACCAAAAAAATCAGACGTGGGAAACAGCAAATCCTTCTATCTTTGGAACAAATCATACTTGTATCTTCTGTTTACTGAGTTCCCAGTACGTACCCAGGTTCTACTATATTATTGCTAATATTTATTAAAATTTTATTTTTTAGGTAATCTCTATACCCAACATGGGGCTCGAACTTACAACCCAGAGATGAAGAGTGACATGCTCTCGTCAGTCAACCAGCCAGGCGCCCCTATGTTATTGCTCATCTTACAGAAATTCCACACAGTAGGTATTATACCCCTACTCTTTTAGTGGAGCAAACTATATCTCAAAGGAGGACTTATTCAAGTTTATCCAAGTAATAAATAATAGAGCCAGAATTTGAACCCAGATGTCAGATGCCAAAGCCTATACTTTTCCATATTGAGGAAATAAAGATGGCCCTGCAAAGAGTAGTAGAAATATCAATGTATTGTCTTTAAACACTAAGAGTTCCTTCATTCGATGATACAAGTGAAACACTGAAATACTGTTGCACAATACTTCTATTTTTTTCCATTCCACTTCTCTGTAATTCCATTAATCTGATGTCTGATGGATGCTTCCCATAAAAGATTTTCTTAGGTGTGATAGTGATACTGTGGTTATGTAAAAGAACATTCTTAGGAGATGTATGCTGAAATATTAAGGGTAAAATGTCACGATGTCTGCAACTTGCTTTTAATGGTTCAGCAAAAGCATATATACACACATGCACATGTCCCACTTCTCACTGGGAAAGTGAGAAGCAATGCAAGGTTAAGAAATGGTACCTGGAGCAAGCATAAGAGTAAAAAGAATGTCCAAAATTACAGAATTTTTTATTTACCTTAAATGTGAAATTTGCATCAAATACCAGTTCTTTTTCATGTCCTGTGATTTCTCCATTGTAAATCACTCGGCATCTCTCAGCTGGTCCTGTCTTACGGAGTTTGAAGAGGCGAAATGTTGCAGAAACAAAATGACAGTCACCTAAAACAGAATTTACCCATGGTTCAGCTCCAGCACCCAAATGGCTATTGGTTTGCTTAGTAGATGAAGAGCACACATTATAAAGGTGATTTTCTTCTTTGCATGCCATCAGTTATTTTTCCGGGCAGTTCCCTTTATTTACTGAATAACTCTGAAGTGCTTTATTAAATACCAAACCTTGGGAGATTGCTACTAAACAGAAGACAAGATGGAGGTTTCCAGATGACCCAAAGGCTCCTTCAACGAGAGCCACTCGGTACACACTTGCTAAAGACCACATTTGGAAAAACAAACAAACAAACAAAAACCCCACCACATTCGAATCATTCAAGGAGCAGTTTTAACATTCCTCACGGCTCTTTCTTACCGATCACTCTTTCTAATTCCTCTTTTTGAACTGTAATGAGATTGGCAGTGACCAACCGCGGAGTGCAGAAACCAATTTTTTGGGCAAGGATGGCAAGGTCCTTCCAGTACAAAGCACCACCCAGGCACTCACCTAAAAAAAGAAAAATCACAGACCAACCAAACAACTAGGTATTCGAGAAATTACTCTTTTATAAAATTGATCAGGAATGGTATTAGTTGGGGTGCCTGGTTGCCTCATTTAGAAGTTCATGCAGCTCTTGACCTTGAGGTCATGAGTTTGAGCCTCACATTGAGTGTAGACATTACTTAAATACACAAACTTTAAAAAAAAAGGGGGGGGATATGATGTTAGTTAAAACACAGATCCTAGAAATAGAAGAAGGACTTGAGTGTCCCCCCAAAAGCTAGAAAGTTACAGTTAAAATGGAATAGGCTAAAAAAAAAAAAAAATGGAATAGGCTAGCTAACGGCCTCTGGAAACCATTTTTCAAGACAGTCACTAATGTACTGGTTCCATCCAGCAGCAATCATATTTCTGGATGGATTAGGCTACATTCTGAAAAGCACTATGTTATGTGAGTAAAAGAATATAAAGGATAATTTACAAAATTGCCTATTAGCTCCCGATTATCATAAACGACCTGCTACTAGAACAATAACTACTACTAATAGTCAGTCATAAGGCAATTTACAGTTTTTTATTTTATTATATCAACAAATTAGAAACAACCCAAGTGATTACCCATAAAGAAATGGTTGAATAAAGTATGGCACGGCCATACAATATAGTTGTAGAATACACATGTGTATTCTTAAATATTTTTAAAGATTTTTTTTTAATTTTTTAGATTTTTAGGCTTTTTTAAAGATTTTAGGCTTAAGAAACATGCCAAATAAAATTAGGATACTAAATTCTACATAAAGCATGCTCCAAATTTTATTATACACACACACACACACCCTACAAGGGTAAATACTAAAATATTAAAGATGTTATTGCCACGTTACATGATTAAGTAGTAACTTTCTTCTTTTTCTTTTTGTATTTTCCAACATTTTAACAATATTCATTTATTACTAAAAAAAAAATATTCATTTATTACTATGACAGGAAAAAAGTTAACAGAACTTATTCTAAAAATAAGAACAGGTTTTTTTTAATGGGATTCCTTTTTTTTTTTTAGTAATCTCTACCTACCATGGGGCTTGAACTCACAACCCTAAGATCAAGAGTCACATGCTCCACTGACTGAGCTGACCAGGTGCCCCTAAAAGTAAGAACTTTGGATTTGGTAATCAGACTGACAACAGGCATGCATTCATCTCCTTAACGTCCAGAGACTCATTTAAATGACAATAAGGGGGCATCTGGGTGGCTCAGTGGGTTAAAGCCTCTGCCTTCAGCTCAGGTCATGATCCCAGGGTCCTGGGATCGAGCCCCACATGGGGCTCTCTGCTCAGCGGGGAGCCTGCTTCCTCCTCTCTTTCTGCCTGCCTCTCTGCCTACTTGTGATCTCTGTCAAATAAATAAATAAAATCTTTAAAAAATAAATAAATGAATAAATGACAATAAGGGAATAAATAACACAATAACACTGAGGCGAGATGAAGGGGCTTCAGTCCCCAAAGGGTTGCCATGCTACAGTTTTCAAAATATTTTTCATATCCACTGTCTCATTTAATCTTCATAATAGCCCAATAAGGCAGATTGCATTATTATCTGCATTTTGCAACTTGGAAACCAATGACTCAATGAGACTAAACTCTCCAAGGTCATATCACTCTTAAGTGGCAGAGAAGAAAGGGGACAGAAGCGACCACACCTCCCACGTGTTCCTACATCACGAAGCCTCCTCCTGGATGTTAGCAGACTGGAGCTCTGTACGCAAAGTGTCCGCCATAAAACAAAACAAAGCAACACTTACCCCATAAAAGTCTGTGTGTCCTGATTTCTTCTGGCAATTCAAGGTTAGCATAGACGTCACTGAAATACAGCTCCCCCCCATGCTGAAACAGCAGTATTAATCCAAACAAGGTTAAAGATGACATTAGTCCCAGATAGCAAAGAAAGAAATGAGGAGATAAAATCAATTTTAAAAACCAACAGAAGTACCGAGGTGACCGTTGGTGAACAAATCACAGCTGCCTTCCTAGTTACAAGCAATAGATGTGTGCCAAGATTTTTTTTTCAGTGCCCTACAGACAAAATGGTTTTCCTAGAATGTTTCTGTCCTAAATAAAGATACTCAGGTGCTGAAAATGTTTAGCTAGTCTGAACCAAATGCAGTCCCAGGAGGCTGTATATTTTATTTATTTATAAATTTATATTTATTCTAATAGAAATAAATAGTATTCCTGAATTCTTCTCCCTTAAAAATCATATAACTTTTGGGGCCACTGGGTGGCTCAGTTGTTAAGCATCTGCCTTCGGCTTGCATCATGATCCTGGGGTCCTGGGGTCCTGGGGTCCTGGGGCCTGGAGTCCTGGAATCAAGACCTGCATTAGGCTCCCTTCTCGGTGGGGGGCCTGCTTCTCCCTCTCCCACTCCCCCTGCTTGTGTTTCCTCTCTCGCTGTCTCTCTCTGTCAAATAAATACATAAAATCTAAGAAAATCATATCTTTTATAATGTTATTCATTTTTTTTTTAAGATTTTATTTATTTGACAGAGAGAAACACAGCTAGAGAGGGAACACAAGCAGAGGGAATGGTAGCAGGTGAAGCAGGCTCCCTGCTGAGCAAAGAGCCCGATATGGGGCTCGATCCCAGGACCCTGGGATCATGACCTGAGCTGAAGGCAGACGCTTAATGACTGAGCCACCCAGGCGCCCCAATGTTATTCATTTTTATAATAATAATTATATTTTTATATAATTAGGAATCAGGAATTTTAAGATTGTATTTAGCTAGTTTCAAGGGCTCAGAGTCTAGACTGTACTATAACGTCTCTACCTTTTACAAGTACATCTTGAAGATAGTAAGCTGGCCCATTAGATGACATATTAAATAAGACATTATTAAATCATTCCTACATATTCTTATTTGATCTCTATGACAAACCCTGTAAACCAAAAATCTCAGAATCTTGTATTATCTCTCACGAAGATACACATCTCATGATACATGTGGAGGGCATGGAGCTCCTGCAAGTCTTCCTTTTAGAAAGTACTTAATGTAGAAGTTGCATCTTTTCTATTTCCAAAGATGTGAAATCCTGATAGAGATGAAATAAGCAGCCCTCAGAAACACTATACAAGCTAGAAGAGTCTATCCACGGCAATCTTCTGGAGTCGGTCCAAAAGTCCCTGAGATTCTACAGATACTAACCCAGGACCATGGGCAGCAGGGGACAAGAGGAGAGACCGCCATAAGGCAACTATTTTACAGCATCCAGTGACAATCATGACTCTCGGATTTACTACCTTTTACGACATGAGAGGAAAAAGAATCCACGCCTGGGGCGTTCTTGCCATGCCCCTTTTGGGCGTCCCTTTTTAATGTAAGTGAATAAATGGCAAGAGTTAGAGCTCTCAGCTCAAAGGGGCAAGAACAGGTCAGATCCCATCTGCTCTGCTCTTACTGACACGGGAAGACCACTTGTCTCCCTCTTCTCTCACCTTGAGCACTCGGTACGCCTCCCGCAGCACGCGTTGCTTATCAGGCACAAGGTTAATGACACAATTTGATCTAAAAAATAAAACAAAACAAAAAACCAGATGGAATGTCAGGTAAATTCGCACACTATTCAGAGCACCTCAAATCCTTTAGTCCCTAAAGATGCCTTCCACCATTTCCCAAAGCCACACCATTCTTCCTGCCTCCCTCCTCTCTTCCCCACACTCCACTTTTTCCCAAAAAAAAGGAGATAGATGGAGTGTTTAAAATTGCAATAAACTGTTAGATAATTTGAGTGAGCAGGGGAAAAAAAATCAGACACACTCCCAATTTGTGTCTGCGCTGATGGTCACCACGCAATGGCACGAAGGCAGGCTCCTGATGCCTCCTGCACCACGCGTTTCTTAGGCCACATGTAAAATAGGCGAAATCTGTCTATTTTAACTATTAATTATTAATAATAGTTATGAGCATAATTATAATTATTGGTTAATATAATTAACTATAGAGTGTATTATTATTAATATATTTGTAATTATTTGTAATTATTTAATTATTAATAGGCGAAAGGCAGCTTCATTAAGGCCGTCACCCGGGCATGATTTGACGACAACTCAAAGGAAAAGGAGAAACACAGACTCCTACACTTTGCTGTGACAATAATACTGGAGATGACAGGTCAGTGTGTGTTGTACGCACAGACTCTGGCCCTGCTGTTGTTCTTTTGGGCTCATCTGTCCACGGTTAAGTTTACAATTGGTTCCCTCCTGGGCTAGTGTGTTCTGAGGCCGGTGGGCTACAAGAGCAGCTCCCTCCCTTTATTAAGTCAGGCTTAACACCCCAAATGAGAGTCAGTTTGGCAAAGAGTGGTGACATTTGTGTTCAACGGGAATTGGGCTGTAGTCACAAAAATAAGGGTATAGACTTACATAACAATATCGTAACTCTCATTCTTGATTCCAATCTCCTCCAAATTCTCTATGTAGCCATGAAGAAAAGTCACATTGGGTGTCTGGAAGCCATATTTTTCCATGTGATATTCAATATACTTCTTAGCCACTTCTACCTAAAAAAAAAGAAAAAAATACACACACACACACACACACACACACACACACATGAATTTGATTATCATTTTTTTAAAATATGCTACTATTTTACTAAAAATTTCCTATTACAAATGGAATATTTGTAATATATTTTCAAATAAGTGTACAAGGTTCCTCTGGGCATGTAGGATAAATTACATTGTGGGACAACTCAATGAGAGATAAACTCCCTGCTCAATACATCGGTTTTTTGTTTTGTTTTGTTTTGAATTAAGTAGGCTCCACACCCAGCGTGGGGCTTGAACTCCTGACCCAGAGAGCAAGAATGACATGTCTATTGCCTGAGCTGGCCAGGTGCCACTTGATACATGGATTTTGCTTGAGTAAATTCTTCACTCAGTAACAAAATCCTTCAAGACAGATGACAGAGAAGCAAGAGAAAAACCAGACTCCACTGGGTCATCCTGATATTCACGTATGAGGTCAAACCTCTGACTCTGTTTTCCCAGAAGAGCCCCTAATTGTCAAAGTTCTCAGCCTTCAGGGCAAGAAACACTAGTGGTACAAATGAGCTTTGCATTTAACAGCCTTCTTAGATTATCCTTGAAGAGTCACAAAGGAAACAACTTTATCTTTAAAAGAATGCCTTTGAGAATGTTTTCCTCCTTGTCCTCCAGATCACTGCCTCACCTGACTTTCAGTCATGTCTATGCCAGTGACATGGCCTGTCTCGCCAACCAGCTGACTCAGCACATAGCAGTCTCTGCCACTTCCACTGCCCAGGTCCAAAATACAGCACTTCTCCAGACACTCGGGGATGACCAGACCACAGCCATAATACCTGGGAAATAGAAAATACATCCACGCATACATATTTTCCCCTTAGAAACTAGAATATGTGGAATCACTAAATCTTACAAATCCTTCCTTCCTGTCTCTCTCCTTTTCTGTCCCTCCTTGCTTCCATCCTTCACGGGATTTCTATTTAGGTGTTTCTCCCCCTCCTCCCCCCCACCCCCCGCTAACCTGGAAGCTCCATGAAAACTGGGACTCTGTCTGCTTTGTTTACCACTGTCACCACTGTTGGGCACTGTACCAGGTATTAAGACAAACAAGCCATTTACAGTATTTGTTGAATAAATAGTGAGGCATTATACCTGAGTATGTACTACAGATCCAGAACCATGCTCGTTACAGGAGGAGAAATGCAACACAAGATTTCTGTTCCCGGTGGGTATTTAACTGGGGAAGTAAACCATGAGCACAGAAAACATGTCCCGTGATCTACTGCACAGGCAGTAAGTGCTATAGCGGTTTAGGGAAGGGGATGCTCAAGGATCGAGAAAACTTCACAAAGTAGGTAGGACAGCAGTGAAGTCTTAGAAGGGCAGGAGTTGGAAGGCGGAAAGGAAAGGGAAGGCATTCCAGAGCAATAATTACACGAGGCAGGAGGAAGGGAAAGGTCTGGCTAGTGTAGTACAGGACATCGGAGGGAGCTGGGGTTGGTTAGGAAGTGCGGGCCAGCCTGGACAGCTGTGAATGTCAGGTCCAAGGTGTATGGCTGTATCCTGAGTAAAGGGGGTTTGGGTGGGGAGGGCAGGCACTGGAGGCTCTTAAACAGAGCTCTAAGATGATCAGTGCTGTGCTTTACCAATTCGTTTTTTAAGATTATTTATTTGTCAGAGAAAGAGAGGACACAAGAAGAGAAGCTGCAGGCAGAGGGAGACACGGGCTCCCTGATGAGCAAGGAGCCCAATATGGGACTGGATCCTAGGACCTTGGGATCATGGCCTGAGCTGAAGGCAGATGCTTAACCAACTGAGCCAGCCAGGCGTCCCATTTGCTTTACCAGTTTTATGATAGGCAAGGCAAACTAGATGGAGAAATGGGTTAATTCCCTAGTGACTGCATCACTGTCTTTTGAAAACCTGCTGTCTAGAGTCTTCCCGGTGGGGGGAATGGAGCACTCCAGGGCACTCTACCTCAAGGTTACTTCTTCATGTACATTCCTCATGGCTTCCCGGATGTGCTTGGGGACCAGCCTGGCTGCAGTGACACAGGCACTGGTCTGGAGGTCTGCTGATTTCTTCAGCACCTGCCCATAGTAGGTCTGACCAGAGGCCAAGAGCAAGGTGGGGGTGGAGAGAGAGAAGAGCTGGAACTGGTATCCACAGGGTGAAGTCTCCCATGCCCACCACCACCCCCATCCGGACCCATCCAGGCCTGGCTAGGCTCTCCCCCTGCAAAGCTCTAAGCCCAGACTTTGCCCCGCACTCCACTCCCATCCCCTGCTTGATCCTGGGGGTTAAGGGCACAAGCAGGCTGGGCTTCCAAAGGCCTAGTGCTCCCACTCAGTCGAAGCTCCTCCTTGGCCATTCCAGGCCCTTCTGCTGGCACCTGCACGTCCTTTCTGATCTCAGCGTCAGGGAGGTCCGCCACTGCCAGGGGAATAAAAAAGGAAGCTGAAAGGCAAAGGCGCTGAGCACCTGCAAGGGGAAAGGTGCAGGCTAAGGTAGAGGGGTGGTTAAAAGGCAGGCTGGAAGCGCTAGTGGTGGTGATTGGTAGGGGGTGGTGACCGCACGGCCTGCCTTGAGCGGGGGTGCTGCCGCCGCCCGCGCCCCCCACCCCCAACCCACACTGGGAACCCAGCAGGAAGTGAGGGGCGGCGCACTCACTGTCTCCTTGGCCTCTGGACTCCAGGACTTGGGCGCTCCCGCAACCAGCTCCCCAGGCCGATAGCTGTGGAGGCCCCGCCCCCGGGCAGGCAGGCCTGATCTCCTGAGGGGCGGGCTTCTGAAGCCTGTACCAGGTGGTGCCAGCCGGCTCCAGCCCCCGCAGGATGCCGGAACCGCGCTTCCAGGAGCTTCCAGGGCAGTCTGATCTTCAGTCCTCACGTGGCGCCCTGGCCCCACTGGGCCCAGTGTCACCTCGGCTGTCTAGTCTTTCCAACCAGGAAGAGGCTATTAACTCTTCCTTAGTATCTTCCTTTACTGCTCCACTGTGGGTTTCATTTTGTAAACCTCGTATTCAGACTTAAATGAACACCCATATGATTTGTGCCCCTTTTGGGAATGAAATGACCTTTTTTCAATGTATTTTTTTTTATTATTACTGAAGTCTAGTTGACATACAATGTTACATAAGTCTCAGGCGTACAACACAGCAATTCCACAACTCCATACATTACACAATGCTCACCACAAGCATAGTTGCCATCCGCTGTTACTACATTATTGACTATATTCCCTATACTGTACTTCTCATCCCTGTGGCTTATTCATTTTACAACTGTAAGTCTCTACCTCTTAATCCCCTTCACCAACTTTGCCCGTCTCTGCCCCTGCAACCACCAGTTTGTATTTATTAGTCTGTTTTTTTTAGATCCCACAATAAGTGAATTACATGGCATTTGTCTTTCTCTGCCCTACTTACTTCACGTGGCATGATACTCCCGGGTCCATCATGTTGTCCCAAATAGCAAGAGCTCATTCTTTTCTATGGCTGTGCAATATTCCATTATATAAACATGGAATTGTATATAATTGTGTGTGTGTGTGTGTGTGTGTGTGTGTGTACAGATGTATCACCTCTTCTTTACCCATTTCTATTGATGGACACTCAGGTTGCTTCCATATCTTGGCTACTGTCAATAATGCTGCAATAAACACAGGTGCATGTATCTTTTCAAATTAGTTTTTGTTTTGGGGGGGTAAATAGCCCGCAATGGAATTACTAGAACACATGGTATTTCTATTTTTAATTTTCTCAGGAACCCCCATACCATTTTCCACCGTGACAGCCCCAGTTTGCATTCCCACCAACAGTGGAAGGGTTTCCTTTTCTCCACATCATTACCAACACTTGCTATTTCTCGTCCTTTTGATTTTAGTCATTCTGACTGGTGTGAGGTGGTATCTCATTGTGGTTTTGATTGGCATTTCCCTGATGATGAGTGATCATGAGCATCTTTTCATGTGTCTGTTGGCCATCTGATGTCTTCTTTGGAGAAATGTCTGTTCAGGTCCTCTGTCCACTTTTTACACAGATTACTTATTCTTAATCTATCTTTAAAGTCAGGTTGATTGAGATATAATTTACATTCAGGAAAATTCAACTTTCTCTAGTGTACAGTTCTGTGAATTCTGACAAATGTATACATGACAATCAAGACTCTCTCATGCTAAAAAAAAAAAAGACTCTCTCATGCTGAAGTTTTTTGGTGCCCCTTTGTAGTAAGACCCTCCCCTCCCCCACCAGCTCCTAAACAACCACAGATCTGTTCTCCCTCCTTATCCAGAATGCCATGGAATCATACTGTATGCATGTAGCAGTTCTCAGTCTGTTTTGAATTGTATTTAGTAAAGCAACATTGCTAAATTCATTTTTAACCTCTAGTAATTTCTAATCAATTCACTTGTGTTTCCTAAGTATTGTCATTTCATCCTGCAGAAAATTTTTTTCTATTACCCCTATATTGAAAAACATGGGTTTGAACTGCAGGGTGCACTTCTATGTAGATTTCTTTTTTTAGTAAGTATAGTACTCTAAATATATTTTATTTCCCTTGCAATTTTCTTAATAACATTTTTTCTCTAGCTTACTTTATTGTAAATATAGTATATACATATAGCATATAAAATATGTATCAAGTGGCTGTTTATATTATTGATAAGGCTTCCAGTCAATAGTAGGCTATTAGTAGTTAAGTTTTTGGGGAGTCAAAAGTTATACACAGATTTTTCAACTGTGCGGGTGTCAGTACCTCGACCCCTGTGTTGTATAAGGGTTCACTGTATTTGTCTATCTTATTTCCTTCTGTGGTTATACAAGGATTTCTATTCATTAGGGTAGTAAGGAGATATGGAGATCTAAATGGGACATTTACTATGTTACACTCATTTTTCAATCTCATCTGCTAATAACAAGTCTTCCCTGATGTCAACTGACTGTTAAACATTAATAGGAATGTGTTGTATTTTAATATTTTAACAAATTAGACCATGAAAACAATCCTTGTTGGAATATTTTTATAGCTTAGAGTGATTCCAACTATTAACTATGTAAAAATGTGTGTTTCTATAGCTATCAGTTTCTTAGCAATGTAGTATAATGGTAAAAACATTTAAATATTAGTTTCCAAAATATTGCCTCCATAAAATTAGTTCCTTTAGGAAAGCAGTCACTTTCTCACCATTGTTAAAATGCTATCTTTACCTTGAAGGCATAGATTAAAGTGGGTTAAGGAAAGGGTTTTACTGTTTTCCACTTCTTCGCTATACTTGTTTTAATACATTATCTTCGATTTGTGGGTATTCACAAGAATCATTTGATAAACCGAAAATCCACATAACCACACATGGATAAAACACAATAAAGCAAGCCACTATCAACTTTAATTGAGCGATTCCCAGTTTTCCATCAGGTATCTAGTTTATAGCGCTGATTCTGGGCCAGATTGCTTGTAGCCATCATTCATTGTGATTGGTCAGTGTACCAGCCACAGGTATTTTTGTGTGTTTAAGATCACCCTTGCTAAATGACAGGCTGTGGAGATCAGTATGCTATGAAGACCCAACTAGAGCCCTCATATCAAGTCCTATTTTAAAAATTAGCAAGAGCTAAGTTTCTTAAGATGAAAAATAAACATACATAGAAATTTTCATTATTTTCTTCCTTTACCTCCACGGATGGCCTTGTGCATACCTCCACATATCCCACCTTGGAAGCTACTGTCTGACCGTTACAGAATGGTCCAGGAAGGCAGATTTTGGTTCAATACACAGACCGTCTTAAAAGAAGTAGAGCTTTCCAAAATGGCCAGCATCCCTAAGTAAAGGATTCCCCCAAATTGGAAGCATTCAAGCAGAAGCCAGATGACCAGCTGGCTGTTCACTTGCTAGAGATGCAGTGGCAGGGTAAACAGATTGGATTCAGTTACTTCCAAGATCCTTTCTTTTGTATTGTGTTAAATACTAGAAATGACAAGTAGCACCCATGTTTCTATTTGTAAGGCAAGTAACAGATGATAAAGAGCTAGATTAGTGGGGCGCCTGGGTGGCTCAGTGGGTTAAAGCCTCTGCCTTCGGCTCAGGTCATGATCTCAGGATCCTGGGATCAAGCCCCACATCGGGCTCTCTGCTCAGCGGGGAGCCTGCTTCCCCCTCTCTGCCTGCCTCTCTACCTACTTGTGATCTCTCTCTCTCTTTGTCAAATAAATAAATAAAATCTTTAAAAAAAAATAAATAAATAAGAGCTAGACTAGTACTCAAAAAACCCATCACCAAACTCTGTAACTTTGGGTAAGTCAGGTCATGTCCCCGGCTATGTTTTCTCATCTGCAAAACATGGGGCCAGAATTCAGTCACTTTTGAGGCTCCATACAGAGCTAAGATTCTGGGATTCTATGATTCTTTTTCCTTCACCAAATATTCCATGTTGGTTCTTTAGAAAGATAATTTTTTCTTTTCTTTTTTTTTTTTAGTTTTAATTAGAAATAGAAGTTAATTTTTTCAAATACCTTTTTGGTATATATTACAGTGATAGATGATTTAATGTTTCTTATTAATGTAACGTGTTTTGCAGCTGTTACGTCAACTTCTTAATTCTGGAATTATTTTAGCAATTCTTCAAAAATATTTCTCTACTCAATTTTTCTGAGATTTTTGTTAATGAAATAGACTCTCCTAAATTTTCTTATGTTATTTTGCTTTTCTTTTTTAAAATGATAAAATCTTTTTTAAAAATAAAAATTTTTTAAAATGGGGCACCTGAGTGGTTCAGTCAGCTAAACATCTGCCTTTGGCTCAGGTCATGATCTCAGGGTCCTAGGATTGAGCCCTGCATCCTGCTCCCTGCTCATAGGGAACTCTGTTTCTCCCTCTGCCCCTCTCCCCAACTCACTTCCTCACATGTGCTCTCTCTCTCTCTCAAATGAATAAATAAAATCTTAAAAAAAAAAAAATGAAAGTCATAGGTTCACCTGGCTGGCCCGGTCAGTAGAACATGTGACTTAACCTTGGGGTTGTAAGTTTGAGCCTCATGTTGAGTGCAGTGATTACTTAAAAATAAAATCTTTAAATAAAAATAAAAATGAAAGTCATATTTACTTCAGCAAATGAACTGGGTATCTTACTACTGTTTTCTATACTTCAGGAGTATATGGAAGTTCTTTGACAGTTTGGAAAATTCTCAGGAAAGCTATTACAGGCAAATGGCTTTTCTTTTTTTTTAATTTTTTAAGTAAGCTCTAGGCCTAACATGGGGCTCAAACTCACAATCCCAAGATCAAAAGTCACATGCTCTTCTGACTGAGCCAGGCAGGTCCCCTGTACATATTCTCTTTTAAATGTCAGTTTTGTAATATTATATCTTCAAAGGAGCTGGACATTTTGATACTAGTAATCAAATCTTTAGAATCAAGCTGACAGGTCATGCTTTTAAAATCTAATTGATTTATTTTATTTATCTCCATTTCAATTATAAATTTACTAATTTGTACTTTCAGATTGAGCTGATACTTTACCAATTTAATTTTTTTTAAGATTTTATTTTTAAGGGGCGCCTGGGTGGCTCAGTCGTTAAGCGTCTGCCTTCGGCTCGGGTCATGATCCCAGGGTCCTGGGATCGAGCCCCGCATCGGGCTCCCTGCTCAGCGGGAAGCCTGCTTCTCCAGCTACCATTCTCTCTGCTTGTGTTCCCTCTCTCGCTGTGTTTCTCTCTGTCAAATAAATAAAATCTTTAAAAAAAAAAAAAAAAAAATTTTATTTTTAAGTAATCTCCACACCCAATTTGGGGCTTGAATTTACAACCCCAAGATCAAGAGTCACATGCTTCACCGACTGAGCCAGTCAGGTGCCCCAACACTTTACCAGTTTAATCTATAAGAACCAATTAACGTGGGGTGCCTGGGTGGCTCAGTTGGTTAAGCATCTGCCGTCGGCTCAGGTCATGAACCTAGGGTCCTGGGATCGAGCCCCACATTGGGAGCCTGCTTTTCCCCCTCCCTCTGCCTGCTGCTCTACCTGCTTGTTTTCTCTCTCTCTGTGTCAAATAAATAAAATCTTTTTTAAAAAAAATCAATTAATGATATCATATATTTTTCCAAATTTTTATCATTCATGCTTGGTTTTCTCATTCTATTTAGATTTCTTTTAAGTTCTAACCACAAACCCCTTAAAAAAGGAAAACATTTCACCCTTTTCCCTAATACAGAGATTTAAAGCATGATTTTTTTTCTTTATAGTACTGCTTAGATATTATCACATTAATTTTCTTGCATAGAATTTGAAATTTCACTATTTTAAAAATACTAGCCTTCAACATATCCTCTACAACCCAGATGTTACAGAAGTATTTTTAATTTCTATATATTTGATCACCATTTAATTCTACCTAACCCATTTATTTCTACAAGAGATAAAGTATCAAATTATGTATGCATTTCTGACTCTTTATACATTTCTGGCTATTCTCCTTCCATGTATTTTGGCATTATGTTCTTTAAAATGATTAAATTTAGTACTACTAGGTTTTCATTATTTAATGCAAATTTGATATTTACCATTAAAATTTTGATGGTGAAATTTATCAGGTATAATGTAAACAATCACTGCTACTTTAATATTTGTTCTAGCATGATGAGGAAAACTTAGACCATACCTTTATTTTAATTTTTAATTTTTTACAAATGTCATATTAGGTATTCTTTGCATCTTGTATACTTGGATGATTGAACTTTGTTTTGTTTTCTAAATTGATGACCCTTTTAAAAAAATCAGTCCTTGGATTTCCTAAGCAGATAATCCTACCATATGATAATAATTTTGTCTCTTTGTTGCTAATAGCTTTTTTAAAAAATATTTTATTTATTTATTTATTTATTCATTTGACAGAGAGAGAGAGCACAAGCAAGGGGAGCAGTAGACAGAGGGAGAGGGAGAAACAGCCTCCCCACTGAGCAGGGAGCCCGACATGGGGCTCGATTCCAGGACCCTGGGATCATGACCTGAGCCAAAGGCAGACACTTAACTGACTGAGCCACCAGGCGCCCCATTAGCTATACTTATTTTTAACTTCCGCACTAGACATGGCCTCCAGCAAAATGCTGAATAGCAACGGTGACAGTAACGTCCTCTAATAATGCTTCAAATGTTTTACTCTTAACATGACCTTTGCTGTCAATTTGTGACCCTTCTTTTGAAGGAGATTTGAACCCATTTATATTTAATAACTGTAATGAGAGTTTATAAAATGAATGCATAACTGAATTCCTTCATAACTAGTTTTTTCTTTTGCCTTAAGTTAATGTGTATAGGTATAATGACGGATAAATACAATCTCATATGATTAGTTGACTTGATGCATATTAGTTGACTTGATGATATACAATATGAATTAAATTGGACTCTTGAGGCGCCTGGGTGGCTCAGTGGGTTAAAGCCTCTGCCTTCGGCTCAGGTCATGATCCCAGGGTCCTGGGATAGATCCCTTCATCGGGCTTTCTGCTCAGCAGGGAGCCTGCTTCCCCTTCTCCCTCTCTCTCTGCCTGCCTCTCTGCCTACTTGTGATCTCTTCTCTCTGTTAAATAAATAAATTAAAATCTTTAAAAAAATAATAAGAAATTGGACTCTTACTTGCTTTTTTTTCTTTCACTTGAAAACACCAATTTCTTATGTCAGCTTTCTCCTAATTCTTCAGTGAAGTAAGAAATGAATTAGAACACAATGGAGTTCCATTTAAAATTCAAACAAAGACACTCAAAGGTTATGCCTTTTAGCAAGATGGATTAGATGAACATGAGCAAATAACTGAAAACATAAGGTTTTCACCATGCCACTACCCTACACTGCAACCATTCCCAGTAATTCAACTGCCTTTGCACTTGGCAATAATGTTTTACAAGTGAATCTGCTGCTGACTGGCAAAATTACAAAATGAACCCAAGGCCAACTAATCAAGAGTCACAAGGAAGAAACTAGGAATGCAGGTCAAGGCAGGGGGTCGCAGCTGGCCAGATATGATACCATTTGCCTCATTTTAAGAATTGCTACAATGAATAAAATAAATATCTCCACTGACTTAATAGAAAAGAACAGATACTACCTATCACCATTCTGCAACCATGAAATTTCCTGAATGTATGATTAAAAGAAAAAAAGTTTTTATAAAGAATATCCAGCATTCCTGTTTTCACAATAGAAACCGTATTTCTGAATTTAAAACATTATTCAGCATTTGCTTAAGAATCACATTTAGATGATATAGCTTTTGACATTTTATAAAAGTTCTATTGGAAAAACTAAGACCTCTTTAATATTGCTTTAACATCACACTAAATAGAGCAATTAAAAAACTCAGTAAGAGCATGAGTTAGTCGGCTTCAAGAAATGCTTTCAAAATTCAACCACCTAACTTCTCTTCTGGAGAAACCATACACCATCATAAATCTTTTCTAACTTAACTTTTGGAGAAGAAAATGGAAAATCAAACCCACAGGACAGTAGTTGAGTAAAATATTTCCTTCTCAGTGTCTGGCAATGAAGTGCTTTTCCCTCTTGCAAGATGCTCTACTTCAACAGATGATTCAACTGGTCCCGTAGATCAGAAGACTGCTCAACACTAGAAATCAGAACAGAGAAGTTGATCTGGAATGAGCAATAAAGACCTCCCTTTGTACCATTTTTACTTTAATGCATAAACACTGCTGAAGCTAAATCAAAATTTGTATTGGTCCACTACAATTCCAGAAGTTTAAACTATGAAAAAAAGGTCTGTAAAGCCAATCAGTGTAACCAATATTGTAAGGGACAGATATAATCTACTCAAAGAAACAAGACTGCTTAACGACTTCAGCACACTTACTTTTTTTTTTAAATTAACATATAATGTATTATTTGCCCCAGGGTACAGGTCTGTGAATCATCAGGCTTACACATTCCACAGCACTCACCATAGCACATACCCTCCCCAATGTCCATAACCCAGCCACCCTATCCCTACCCTCCCCACCTCCCAGCCACCCTCAGTTTGCTTCGTGAGCTTAAGAGTCTCTTATGGTTTGTCTCCTTCCGGATCCCATCTTGTTTCATTTCCCTCCTCCACCCCCCCACGAACCCCTGCACTGCCTCTCAAATTCTTCATATCAGAGAAATCATATGGTAATTGTCTTTCTCTGACTGACTTATTTTGCTTAGCATACACGTCGTTGCAAATGGTAAGATTTCGTTTCTCTTGATGGCTGCAGTGTGTGTGTGTGTATATGGGAGTAATTATAGTGTGTAATTGTGTAGTATGTGTATATATATATATATGAACATTGCTGCTATAAACATCTGGGTGCACGTGCCCCTTCAGATCACTACATTTGTATCTTTAGGGTAAATACCCAGTAGTGCGATTGCTGGGTCATAGGGTAGCTCTATTTTCAACTCTTTGAGGAACCTCCATGCTGTACCAGCTTGCATTCCCACCAACAGTGTAGGAGGGTTCCCCTTTCTCTGCATCCTTGCCAACATCTGTCGTTTCCTGACTTGCTAATTTTAGCCATTCTGACTGGTGTGAGGTGGTATCTCACTGTTTAGCACACTTACTTAATGAATGTTACCAACATAGAAGGTTTTCTACTCCTTAAGTCTGGCAATTACACACTATAATTTTTAGAAGGCCTTTACTAATAGTGAATTAACTTACTACATGCCTTTGAAATATACAGTTGGCCCTTGTACAACAGGGAGGTTAAAGGCACTGAGGCCCCACACAGTCAAAATCTGGGTATAACCTGACTACCCCAAAATTTGACTACTAATAGCCTACTGTTGACCAGAAGCCTCACTGATAACAGAAACAGTCAATTCACACATATTTTGTAATGTTATATGTATTATATACTATACCTATACTCTTGTAATAAAGTAAACTAGAGGAAAAGAATGTTATTAAGAAAATCATAAGGGGGGCATCTGGAGGGCTCAGTCATTAAGCGACTGCCTTTGGCTTGGGTCATGATCCCAGGTTCCTGGGATGGAGCCTGGCATCTGGCTCCCTGCTCAGTGGGAGGCCTGCTTTCCCTCTTCCACTCCCCCTGCTTGTGTTCCTGTTGTCGCTGTCTCTCTCTGTCAAATAAATAAATAAAATCTTAAAAAAAAAAGAAAAGAAAAGAAAAGAAATCATAAGGAAGAGAAAATACATTTGATTTACTATACCATATATATCCCAAAAAAATCTGCATATAAGCGGAACTGTGTCGTTCAAAGTTGTATTGTTTAAGAGTCAACTGGACTGTTTTCTCTATATCCCAAACGAGCTACCCCAGAGTGTGTGTTAATTTAAGGGCGTATGTCAGGTAGAGTTTCACATTGATCCTGGGCCCAGAAGTTTAATTCCCTGTAGCCTGCTTCACTTGTTCCCCCCGACTCCCCTACCTTTGGAGTTACTTACTTCTTCTGAATAGCTTCTTGCCTAAATCAGAAAGGGAAAGAGGAAAAGAAAGATAAAAAAAAAAATCTCAGAAAACTAGTGCCACTATGGGTAGATATATGTAGGCAGAACAAATCTCCAACTTATGCCACATTCTGTAATTCTGTCCCTTCTGGCTTAAGACCATGCTCCTGAAGCCCCGTTCACTGAGTGCAGAGTTGCTAAGAAAACAGGTTCTAAGCCCGAGGAGCTAATGACACTCTTATCAAACTGACAAAGGCGGTACCACAAACTCTATGTACGGCTCCCATTTGGCCCGGGTATGTGGAATCTAGAGGGACACACACCCCAAGAAGCTGTTTAAAGATCAAGAGTTGAATTCTCAATCATACATTACCAATAGGTACATAAGTCGTACCAACTATATAAAAATATAAAGCAAAATGAAATAGGATGAAAAGCTCCTTATAATTTCATCCAAAATTATAACAGAGAGAGGGTTCTCTGTAATTCAGAATCCTCTGGATCATTTCTACGAAGCTAGGGCTGGGCTAAGTGAGGGGACTAGACGATGCCAGTCACAGTCACATTCGATTTTCCAGTGAAAGCGCAGACTCCCCAGGAGAGACCTTGGGCACAGGTCATCAACAAATACTAATTAAGTGTCTACTGGGTGCTGAGCACTGAGCAAGCATGGTCCTGGCATGGCCCTGCCCTCCTGGGATTCAAAGGGTCTCCCTCTGAGGAGCCCCCAAATGAACACAGAGAGGATCACAAAAGGCAGTCTCTGCTCTTGATCTCACCCATACTCCAGCTTCTTCTGCAGTCGCCGCCATCTTTTCCAGAAGGAGCTCATTCCTGATTAACTCCGCCCCTACTCCCAACTCCTGCCCTTCACCAGAAAGCGGAAGCCCTAAGGCAAGAGGGCGCAGCCTGAGGAATGTGATTGCACAGCAAACTGGCTCGGCAGAAGGCTACTCACTGGTATTGAAGGTGTGTTGTTATTATTGCCATTTTCCTTAAACTCTGCATTAAAACAAAACAAAACAAAACAAAAAACAAAGAGAACATTCCACTTCCCTGCAGCCACACCAATTATGTAAATAAAACCCAAATCACAAAAGAAATTGTTTCTTACATCTTCTGAGTGCAAGATGGCATCTTCCTGCAGGACCATGTTTCGAGCTGCTTGACCGAGCAGCTGGAAGACAAAAATAAAGTGGTAACGATCAAAATCTGCAGACTTCCTGTAATCTTCTCTCCACAGCTGTTAAACCACCACCCTCTCTCCTCCCCTCCCCCCGTACAACTACAAATGCTCCAAATATAACAGAGGATAATCTTCTATTTGTTGAGGTTGAAAATCCATATTCAGTGTCACTGTCACGGTGCTGGCAGGGGCTCAACATCTGCTCCAAAGGCTAGAGTCTGAGAAACCAAGGGCTCCATGTCTGCAGAATTAGGAGGCAAGAGGAGATGGACAGAAGTTTCCAGCCTACAGCCACACCCTGCTCTCTGCTCCTGGCAAACAGCCGTGAAGTCCAACCATGTAAGGGAGAGTTACTGTGTGTCCCACCCACCATCCCTGTTCCCTCAGATTCACCAGGAATTCCAGCCCTCCCTCCTATAGCCCCCAGATAATCTCCCCTGTGGAAACTGTTGTTTATTTCTTTCCATTTTTAAGTTTTAAAATTAATAAACCTATGCGTGCTTCTAATGTTGAAAGAGTAAAACAAGACCTTCCATCCCTGTCCCTTCCCTTCCCCCTTCTGTCTCCCCTATGCATAAATATTTTTTGAGGGGTACCTGGCTGGCTCAGGCAGTAGAGCAGGTGACTCTTGATCTCAGGGTCATGAGTTCAAGCCCCATGTTGGACGTGGAGCCTACTTAATTTTATAAATAAATGTATGTATGTATGTATGTATGTATGTATTTATTTATTTATTTATCTTTCAATGGTGTCTTTTTAAAAGTGGCCGTATGTATGTCATTGGCCCACCCCCTTATTTAAAATGTAACCTACTACCCACACTCTTTCGGATGCTGCTATTTTCACTTGACAAGAGATGCTGAAATCGATAAGCAGTGATTTATACTGACTCTGCGAACTGCTTTCTTATGGCCGCAGAGCACTCAGCTGTATGGATGTCCCTGTAAGAATACTCAGCCAGTGGGCTGCTACAGATTTTGGGGCTATTTGTAGCCTTTGCTATTATAAGTAGTGCTACAAAAAATACCTTACATATCTTTGCGTCTTTTTGCTAGCATATCCTTGGGACAGACTCATGGAATCATGACTGATTGCTGGATGAGAGGGTTTTACTGGGGTTGTATCATTTCACATTCCCATCCATAATGCATCAGAGTGCCTGTTCCCTCCTTATGGCCACTTTTAAGTGGCAAACTCCAAAGTCCTACAGATGAGAGAGATGGTGACTGACAAACTGATGGCAGAAGGAAAAGGTTTTAATGGAATCTTCCTCATTCATTCAGTCAGTCAACAAATATTTATTCAGTGCTGACGATACGCCAGGAAGAGACAGCCCCTGTCCTCACAGGGCTCACAAGGTGGTGTGACAAAGAGGACACAGGCACTCTAAAACCTTGTGGTAACTGCCAATGGGGAAGCACTAGCTGACCCAGCAGCATGGGGAGTGGGGTGTCTGACCCACTACAGGGGCAGGTGTTCAGGGAGGGCTTCCAAAAAGAAGTGACTTCTAAGCAGAGACCTAAAGGTTGGGCATGATCAGATCTACTGTTTTCAGAAGCATGGCAAGCAGAACGGTCTGGAGCAGGAATGAAGGCAGAGAGACTGGTTGGGAGAACACTGCCATAGTCTAGGCAAGCAATGAAAGTGGCCTGAGCCACAGGAGTGGCCATTAAAAAGGGGAATGGGGGCCAGTGATCATTTCAAAGATAGAATCAAGGAGACTCATGATTCCTGGAATGCAGGAGCTGTTGCAACGCTGGGCTAAGACTCTTGCTTTGATGACGGATGTATTCATTGCCATTCTACATCATTTTCTTGCATAAACCAATCACATACACCACATATCATCTAAGAGGTCTGGGTTGGGTTTCTTTAAAGTGGAACAACAGCTTGAATATTTCCTCCTAGGCTTTTACTATTGCTTTGCTCCTAAGTAACTCAATAGCAATCTTTACTCCTTGTCTTCAACAAGTACTGTTATTAAGTTGTTATTAGTTAGCTCCTCATCTTCAACAAGATTTTCCAACTTGGTTTTCATAGCAATACCAACCCTCTTTTTGTTTTCACTCTAGTTCATCATTTTCCATATTATTGCATTAAATAATGTAGTTAAAATAGCAAGCATAAACACAGCTTTAAGATAAAACACAATGGACCCTAAAAAAAAAAACCTCACATACAATGGACCCTTTACCCAGCACACAACTCAACTGGAGCAGCAGGCAGAGGAAGCACGTGTGGGGGAGGAGCATGGGGGTCACACATATTCACTGTGCTGCGGGCACAAGCTTGACATGCTCTTCCCCACTTGGTGCTCCAGCCATACTGGCCTCCCTGCACACCTTGCACACATTCTTGTCTCAAGGCCTTTGCATTTGTCATTTCTTCTACTTGGAGCGCTCTGCCTCCAGACATCCATGTGTCCTGCTCCCTTGCTTCATTCTAGGGTCTGCCCCAATGTCCCCTCCTTAGAGGGCCCTTCTCTGACCACCCTATTTAAGGAGAATAATTTCGTCCCCATCCACTCCCAGCTTAGTTTATTCTTCATGATATTTACTACCACCTGATTTTTCTGTTTCATTTGTTTGTCTCTTCACTAAAATGTAAGCTTTCGAAGTACTGGGACCTAGTTTTGTATATCACCCTCTCCCTTAGACCTAGAATAGTTCATAGCATATAGCAGACAATAAATATTTGTTAAATGAATGCCGTGGAAGGAGAGCTTTACACATGGAACTTGGCAGCTAATCAAACAAAACAGCCACATGGAGACTGTTGTAAGGAGAAGTAATGTTTTACAGGCAAAGAAGGATTCAAACTAAAAATCAGGCTCCATGTCCACAAGGAGACCAAGAGCTCCCTTTTCCTCAGGATCAACCCCAGGAAGGTGTCTTTGTGGCTTTGGGTAAATTTGGGTCATACCAATAATAAACCAAAAAGCTGGAGAAGAAGAAGCCTGAGTGTCTCAGTTGGTTAAGTGTCTGCTTTTGGCTCAGGTCATGATCCCAGGGTCCTGGGATCGAACCCCACATTGAGCTTTCTGCTCAGCCAAGGAGGCTGCTTCTCCCTCTGCCTCTGCCCTTGTCTCTCTCTCTCAAATAAAAGTTAAAGATGAAATTACCATATAAATATGACCCAGCAATTGCCATTGCAATTCAGCAATTACCCAAAATAACTGAAGCAGGGTCTCAAATAGTTATTTATATACAAATGTCTACTACAGCATATTCACAAAGCGAAAAGGTGGAAACAACACAAATCTCCAACACCAAATGAATGTATAAACAAAACGTGGTGTGTGTATACACACACACACACACACACACACACACACACACACACACACTGGAATATTACTCAGTCTTGAAAAGGAACAAAGTACAGTACTCATATATGTTTCAAAAAAACAAAGACAAAAAAAAAGAAAATCAATAAGACAGACCAAATAATCTAAAGTCTAGTAAAGGAAATGGCAAAAATACATAAGTAACTACAGAAAAAGTCAATATGGTATGTGATAAGTATCATGTAAGAGATCCAATAAAAAGACAAAAGTCAGAGAACTGAGAGATGATGTGTCAACCCTCCCAGAGAGTTGGAATGATTTCAGTTTAACTCAATCCACATTTACTGAACATCCGATCTAAATCTACTACAGAAGAATCTCATGTGAAAAATACACAAGGAGGAACAGAAAGGAACAAATCACATTAGGGCACTCAACGGTGACACCATGGCTTTTGGGCCACTAAACCAGCTAGTACAACATAATAGGTGGTGCCCAAGATTATGAGCCTAGAACCAGTCTGCCTAGGTTTGAATCCTAGTTCTACCCCCTCCTAGCTATGTTGTAACCTTGGAAAATTAAATTCCTCTTTGTATTCTCTATGTAAGAAAGGTACTTCCTCTACTAGTGAGTGCAAAGATTTAGTAAATTAAGCTACATAAAACACTGCACTGTCCAGCACATAGTAGATGCTCAATAAAAACAAGTTCATTATAGTGACTATAAATGTTCAATACATACTGGTCATTAACTCTAAACACTACCTGCTTTTTAAAATGTATATATTTATCCTTGTTTCTCCTCTAAAAAGAGTGAAGGCAATTTATACCACATTATATGCATGTGTGTGTACACACATACACTTTTTTGAAAAATAGAAACAGAATCTAAAAGTCATTAAAAGGAGAAGGAAGTAGGGGCGCCTGGGTGGCTCAGTCATTAAGCGTCTGCCTTCGGCTCAGGTCACGATCCCAGGGTCCTGGGATCAAGCCCCGCATCGGGCTCTTTGCTCAGCAGGGAGCCTGCTTCTCCCGCTACCATTCCCTCTGCTTGTGTTCCCTCTCCAGCTGTGTTTCTCTCAGTCAAATAAATAAAATCTTTAAAAAAAAAAAAAAAAAGGAGAAGGAAGTAAATGTGTCTACCACGAAAACTGATGTAAGAACTTCTGTGCAACCAAGGCAAAAAAAATGAAACACTTGCATTTGCATAATTCCTTTTTTTTTTTAAGATTTTATTTATTTGTCAGAGAGAGTGTGCACACAGGCAGGGGGAGTGGAAGGCAAGGGAGAAGCGGGCTCCCCACTGAGCAAGGAGCCAGACAGGGGACTCCATCCCAGGAACCCAGGATCATGACCTGAGTGGAAGGCAGATGCTTAACTGTCTGAGCCACCCAGGGTCCCTCATTTGCATAATTCTTATTTTGTAAAAGGCAAATAATAATTTCTCAAAAAGAAAGAAACTTTCCTCTGATGCTGAATCCTAATATGAGTATATCATGTGTGACCTCACACAAAACATACTTGGGATCACCATATCAGTGACTTCAACCGTAGTGTTATGGTAAATGCAAACACCTTCTTCATATGGTTTTTTTTTTTTTTTAAAGATTTTTTATTTATTTGACAGAGAGAAACACAGCGAGAGAGGGAACACAAGCAGAGGGAATGGTAGCGGGAGAAGCAGGCTTCCTGCCGAGCAGGGAGCCTGATGCGGGGCTCGATCCCAGGACTCTGGGATCATGACCTGAGCCGAAGGCAGCCTCTTAATGACTGAGCCACCCAGGCGCCCCAATATGGTTATTTTTTGTAGTCACTACCAGTACAAGCTAAGAACATAACATGAAAGGTGATTCTATAAAAATTCTACTGGATCCTACACTAATATGAATAAAGCTGCTGTGAATATTCATATATAAGTCCAAAGGCTTGTGGCCATATTGCTTACTACTGCAATTATATAACTTAATGAAACAATATATAGACTGATAAAATATGAGTTAAAAGAGAATTGATTGTCCCCAGGTGGAGGGAGTAGGGGAGGAAAAATAGTAGCCATTTTTTCTTTGTTTTGTATAGTATTTATTGATTCAGGAAACAAAACACAAAATTCTGAATGAAATGACTTGCAAACCACCAAAAAAAGAAAAAGGGTTGCTATTATGAAAACTAAGTTGAAAATAAGCAATACTTGTTGAAGATGAGCAACTAAGTCACACTGCCACTGAGTTAATTATGAACAAGATAAAGGTCTACAGAAGAAATTCACAAACATCTAAAAAGACTGTACTCAGATTGTTTCACCAGTGTACTCAAGATGTTCCACTTTAAAGAAACCAAAACGGGAACTCTTAGATAATACAATGTGTATGGTCAGTTTATATCACAAAATGAGAGGCATGTTATCATTTCTCTTAGGTAAAAACCTAGGAGTGGAATGGCTCAGTCATCAGAACCATTTTGTTTGTCCATTCACTTGTCACCAGATGTTTGGGTTGTTTCCAGTTTGATGCTATCACAGATAATGGGGCTATGCACAGGTACAAGTCTTTGTGTGGACACATATTTTCATTTCTGATGGGTAAATATCTAAGAGTACAATAAGTACCCTTTTTTGGAGACACAGTGTACATATAAAACTTTTGGTGTGAAAAGCCATCATATAACTACGTTCATGGAACCAGCTAGAGGATGAAGGGAAAATCAGGGTAAAGGAGAAAGCTAATCTAAGAAACAGAAAACCAAGAAGTGGCCAGAAAAACAAATTAGAAAAGAACAAATCCACAGACAATGCACAAAAGTGTGAAAGGAATCTGGGATGTTGAGGGCAAAACCATGCGGAATTTAGGGGTCAGAAAGGGAGAGATCTTCACTAGAGACAACCCCATGAAACAAATTAGGAATTGGCTAGAACTACTATTTTATCCGCTGTCCTAGGCAATCTCTGCTTTAAAGCACAGATTCCGGGGCGCCTGGGTGGCTCAGTTGGTTGAGCGTCTGTCTGCCTTCGGTGCAGGTCATGATCCCCAGGTCTTGGCACAGCCCCGAGTCAGGCTCCTTTGCTCATCCGGGAGCCTGCTCCCTCTCCTGCTCCCCCTATTTGTGCGCTCTTTCTCTTTCTCTGTCAAATAAATAAATAAAATCTAAATAATAATAATAATAATAAATAAAATAAAGGACAGATTCCCACCATCCCGTTTCTTTCCGTCCCTACATCCCTAGTTTCCCAGAGACTACACATCCCAGAATGCAACACGCGCCCTTCCCGAACCAGCTCTACTCTCAGGGAGCTGTCACAGCCTACAATTCCCAGGAGGTAATGCGATCCCCTTCCCACAGCTATGGAAGACTCGGGCCCCGGGATATTGGGCCATAGAGTCCACTCCCAGCTCACCTCGGAGCTCCGGGAGCCTTTCAGCACCTGCTTGGTGAGCGCAATCACATCCGTACCACAGGTGTTCACCTTCTCTGTGAGGAGCCCCTTCACAGACTGACCGAATCGCGCTTGCGAATCCGGTGTCCCAGTCGCCATTACCTCGACTAGTGAACGCCTCAGCCTGGGCAACGGCGAGTCGCTGGGGCCAAAATGCGTCAAGGCGGAAGGAAGTGAGGCGGTGTCTCTTCCACCGTGGGAAAAGGAAGGGACGCATGCGCCCAGCGGAGGTTGACCTTAGCTAACTTTAAATTCATTTAAAATGTTCAGTTGACATCCCGAGGAAGATAGAGCCCAGGCAGACGTCTCTGGTGGAGACAGAGGACAATTTCAGTAAACCTATGGGTTAGAATTAGAAAGCCTGGATTATTGTCCTTACTTCTGCCATTTAGTTGTGTGACTGCAAATTACTCAAACTTTGCGTCTTGTGTCCATCAGTAAGAAGTAATAATGTTCAAGTCTCCAAAGGATTATGAGAATGAATTAAGGCCATTCTGTTCAATTTTAATAGAATTTCTTTTAGTAAATATCAAACTGTGCTAGGCTGAGGGTAGAGAAAGAAAAGATACAGCCCTTATCTCTGAGGAGCTCCCAGGCCATGTAATGAGCCATGTAAACAGCTAATACATGGAGGAAATTCTCAACATCGTAGTAATTTTTTATGATAAATGATCTTTTTCTTCTTTTTTTCCTTTTTTCTTTTAAAAGCAAACTTGGATCATCATCTTGGAACTGAATTAATACTTGACACGTTTCATGTAGCTCTATTTCTTTTTTTAGCTAACGCACAAGAGATGAGAATAGTGTTATGTTGTAAATTTTGTTCAAAATAACCTGTACTCAGTATCAACATTACTTTCTCTCCAAGTGTCTAGATTCATGTCTTTGTTGCTTCTTTCATTTAATTCATGTTCTTAATTTTATTGAGGTATAGTTTATATACAATAAACTATGTACAATAACTAAAACAACTTACAGTGTACAGTTTGATTAGTGGGACAGACGTACACACCTGTGAACTACCACAATTAAGATACAGAACATTTTTACCACCCCCAGAAGTTTCCAAGTGTCTGTTTGTAGTCCATCTCTCCCTCATTCTAAGCAACAACCAATCTGCTTCCTAACACTAAAACTAATTTGCATTTCTAGAATATTATATAATTGGAATGATACAGGAAATATCCTTTTTGTCTAGCTTCTTTCAGCACAATGATTCTGAGAATTATCTGCATTGTAGTGTGTATCACTTGTCCATTCCTTTTTATCGCTGAGAAATATTCCGTCATTTGACTATCTCATTTTGTTTATCCATTCACCTGTGGATGGACATTTCGGTTGTTTCTACTTTGGGGCTACTATAAACAAAGCTGCTATGGCATTCATATACAAGTCCTTTTGTGGGTTGTCTTCATTTATCTTGGATAATATCTAGGAGTGGAATGGCTGGGTCATATAAGTGTCTAATGTTTCAAGAAACTGCCAGAGGTGCCTGGGTGGCTCATTGGTTGGGCCTCTGGACTCTTGGTTTCAGCTCAGGTCATGATCGCAGAATCGTAATCTCAGAGTCTTGGGATCAAACTCTGTGTCAGGCTTCTTGCTTAGTGGATTGTCTGCTGAAGATTCTCTCCCTTTCCCTCTGCCCCTCCTCCTATCACTCTCGCTCTCTCTCTCTAAAATAATAAATATATCTTTAAAAAATAATAACTGCCAGGGCACCTGGGTGGCTCAGTCAGTTGAATGTGTCTGCCTTTGGCTCAGGTCATGATCCCAGAGTCCTGGGATCAAGCCCTGTGTCAGGCTCCCTGCTCAGCAGGGAGTCTGCTTCTCCCTTTCCTTTTATCCCTCCCCCTGCTCATACTCTCTCTCTCTCTCTCTCAAATAAATAAATAGTCTTTTTAAAAAACCCGCCAAACCATTTCCCAAAGTTTTTATCATTTTATGTTCCCAGCAGCAGTATGCGGGACTCCAGTTACTCCACCCCCACAAATTTAGGAAAAGATTGCTATGTAGCCGTGGTAACAAGTAGCTACCTGTGGGAGACAAGACAGATAGCTCCCATGATCCCCATCTTTTGGTGTTCATATGCCTGTGTGATCCCTTTCTCTTACATGTGGGCAGGACCTGTGTCTTGCTTCTAACCAATAGAATATACACAGGTGATGGGAGATACATGATTGTGTATACATGATTATGTGATTACAAAGACCATAGGCCCACCTTGCTGAAGTCTCTTTCCCCTTTGCTGGCTTCCAAGAAGCAAGTGGCCATGTTGGAGAACTACACGTGGCAAGGAACTGCTTCTAGTCACTGAGAAATGAGCCTCCGGCTGACAGCCAGCAATAAATAAATAAATAAACAAATAAATAAATAAGAAGCATTCAATCGAACAGCCTAAAGGAACTGAATACTACTAACAACCAGGCAAGTGGGGAAATAGATCCTTACCCAGTTGAGCCACCAGATGAGAACCCAGCCCTGGTTCACACTCTGATTACAGCAGCCTTGTGAGACCCTAAGTAGATGGCCTAGAAAAGTTGTACTTGGATTCCTGATCCACAGGAACTATAAGATAATGAATGTGTGTTGTTTTAAGCCACTGTTTGTGTTAATATTGTTATACAGAAATAGAAGACTAATATATGCCAGAACTTGTTTGAAATCTGTTCAATCAGTTAATGACAACTAACCTCAGTTAATCCCTTTTGCAAATCAAGCAATCAGGGTCATTTCTGAAAGTCGGTCATCCAGGAACCAATTCATGCCAATAATCACCCCTCAGAATGCCAATCAATCAACTATAGTCTCACCTAAGTAACACTTCTATAGATAATATCAACCTTATGTCAATCAACCCCTGAAGTCTATGCTTCCCCAAAACTCTATTATGATCAGCAGTCTACTCTGCTTAGAGAGACTGCCTGCTCTCCTTTATTATAATAATCAAATTCAGTTTTGTCTTTGTATGTTATATATTGAGCTA
This sequence comes from Procyon lotor, assembly GCA_028646535.1. NCBI lineage: Eukaryota > Metazoa > Chordata > Mammalia > Carnivora > Procyonidae > Procyon > Procyon lotor. The sequence continues at coordinate 48,717,641 of CM053617.1, read as the reverse complement.
TAGTCTTAGCATTTTTGATAATTCTAGAGGTTCCAGCAAGATCATTTTGAAGACCTTCACTTGGCAGGATTCCAGGGATCCTCAGTTCATCAGGTGCACTTGCTGGACCTGTATGAGATCACTAGGCCTGTATCTTTTTTTTTTTTAAAGATTTTTTTTTTTTTTTTTTTTTTTTTTGACAGAGAGAAACACAGTGAGAGAGGGAACACAAGCAAAGGGAATGGTAATGGGAGAAGCAGGCTTTCCGACGAGCAGGGAGCCAGATGCGGAGCTCAATCCCAGGACCCTGGGATCATGACCTGAGCCGAAGGCAGACGCTTAACGGCTGAGCCACCCAGGCGCCCCTGGATCTTTATATTAAGTAATTAGACTGTTGGGTCTGGAGATGCACCATTTAATCATGAAATCTAGGTCTTTGTATAAGGTTATAAGACCTTTTGTTTGGTGGTATATTGTTTGGCAAATATTTTTGCCATTAATATAATTCTGCTGCTTGCCTTGCTTTTTTTTGCTGTTGTTTATCTGTATGTATGAAGCTTTGTATTCTGAATTATATTCATTAGAATATAATATAATTCAGAATTATATTATAGAATATATTTTTGAATTATATTCTGAATTATATTCTGAATTATATTCATTAGAATATAATTCTGAGGGGCACCTGGGTGGCTCAGTGGGTTAAAGCCTCTGCCTTCAGCTCAGGTCATGATCTCAGGGTCCTGGGATCAAGCCCCGCTTCGGGCTCTCTGCTCAGCGGGGAGCCTGCTTTCCCCTCTCTCTCTGCCTGTCTCTCTGCCTACTTGTGATCTCTCTCTCTGTCAAATAAAGAAATTTTAAAAAAAAGAATATAATTCTGAATTATATTAATTACAGATAAACATGACTCTGGGATCATGACCTGAGCTAAAGGCAGACATTTAACTGACTGAGCCACCCAGGCAGACCCTCTCTTTCTCCTTTAAAAAGGGATTTTGCTTTTTCCAGGCTTATCTTGTTTCTTTTGAATGTTTTTGAATGTTCCACAGAGAATGGATGGAATCACAGGCATAATAGTCTCCAATCCAACCTAAGCTCGCCTTTGAGGGTTAATGGTTGAGGTCTATCAGACTGGAGACTGGCTGATATTATCACATCCCTTTTGCTAACTGAAACCACCCAATCTTTTTCCACTAGTGATTAACTAATTAGGAATTATAGTTACTTTCTCTCTCTCATATTACCATCGATTGGTATAACTTTCTTAATCCAGAAACTCTATAATCTTTACCCAGTGAAGGAGAATCCTAGATTGTATTTCTATAATTCAAGAAGTTTCCATGACCAGAAAAGAACTTTTGGACATGCTAATACTAAATATTGATCAAATGTCATTTGTTAATTGACTTCTCAGTAAATATAAAAAATGACAGCACCAGGTTTGATATAAGCAGTCTAGTAACTCTTATAAAATCCAATTCCTTACCAGAAGTTGAATTAGCTAAATGGCTAAACTATGGCTCTTTCTAGGGCATATCAAATTACTCAAATAAAAGGGTAGATATGTAACCTAATAGCTGCCATGTCTTTAAAAGAATAAACTTCTCTAAAATGCTATTTCAAAAGCTTTTTTTCTAACTTCCTCAGAAAGGGCACCTGGGTGGCTCCATTGGTTAAGCGCCTGCCTTTGGCTCAGGCCATAATGCCAGGGTCCTGGGAAGATGTCCCACATGGGGCTCCCTGCTCAGTGGGGGGTCTGCTTCTCTCTCAGCCCCTCCCCCTGCTCATGCTCTCTCATTCTCTCAAATAAATAAAATCTTTTTAAAAATTAAACTTCCTCAGAAAATTTTTTTAACTTTTAAAAAAGGAGTTATTATTTATTTGACAGAGAGAGCACAAGCAAGGGAGGCAGCAGGCAGAGGGAGAGGGAGAAGCTGGCTCCACACTAACCAGGGATCCCAGGACCCAGAGATCACAACCTTTGCCGAAGGCAGACACTTAACCAACTGAGCCACCCAGGCACTCCCAGAAAACTTTTTTAAAGTAAAAGGCAAATGTGAATTACTTGATGCCTTGATATTACCTAAAATAATTTCTGGGCCTAAAGGTAGAAAGTCACAGTATTATACTATAGAAGCTATAATCTTGCAAATATACATTAAAGATAATCATGTTAAACTGGCTGCTAGGATTAAAGGTTTATATACAAGAACCTCATAAGACAATAAAAATAATGACAAATTCATTGAGAAGTTAAAGGATTCAATCACAAATACACAAAATCTAGCGGCACCTTCGTGGCTCAGTTGATTAAGCATCTGACTCATGATTGCAGCTCAGGTCATCTCAGGCTAATGGTATCGAGCTCCATGTCAGGCTCGGTGCTGCGCACGGAGCCTGCTTAAGATATTCTTTCTCCCTTTCTCTCTGCCCCCTGCCCCTGGCTCACACACACACACAGCACACACACTCTCTCTCTCTCTCTCTTTCTCTCACTCTCTCTTTATTTTTCTTAAAAGACTTTATTTGAGAGAGAGAGAGAGAGAGAGAGCAAGTAAGAGCTGGGGAGAGGGAGAGAAGGGCAGAGGGAGAAGGAGAAGCACGCTCCCCACCATGCAGGGAGCCCGATGAAGGGCTCCATTCCAAGACCCTGGGATCATGACCTGAGCTAAAGGCAGACATTTAACTGACTGAGCCACCCAGGCAGACCCTCTCTTTCTCCTTAAAAAAAAAAAATAATAATTTTAATTTTATTTAAAATTAAATAAATAAGTACACAAAATCTGGCCCACCAAATTCTGAAAAGAGTCACAAGGAATGATTGAGTTTAAGACCTACAAAGGTAAGAGCTTTCAAAACCAGCATCATCACCTGACAGCAGCAGATAAAACTTCAAATGGACACTAGATTAAATTCTCCATGAAACACCTAGTTCTAGTAGGTACAAATCGGCCATGATATAGAACACTGAAATTTTTTCTAGGCTAACAGAAGATGTGGCCAGTCCATGCCTCATCTAATACTAAAGAATTCTGCAAAGTCGCAAAGATATGATTCCAATTCTATGACATTCTGGAAAACTTAAAACAACAGAGGCAGTAAAAATATTAGTGGTTGCCAGGAGTCAGGGAGTGAGATGAATAGGCAGAGCGCAGAAGATTTTTAGGGGAATGAAACTATTCTAATGATATGATAATGATGGATAAATGTCATTATACATTTGTCCAAACCCTCAGAATATCCACCACTACAGTATCATACAGAATAGTTTTACTGCCCTAAAAACCCCCTGGACTCCACCTACTCAGCCCTGCTCCCTCCCTTTGTGTCCCCGACAACCACTGACATTTTTCCTGTTTCTCTAGTTTGCCTTCCTGAAACTGCCAATCAGTTGGAGCCATACAGCATGTAGCCTTTTTAGACTAGCTTCTTTAAATAAATAGTGTGTAGTTAAACTTCCCCACGTCTTTTTGTGGTTTGATAGTTCATTTCTTTTCATCACTGAATAATATTCCTTTGTATGGATGTGCCACGGTTTGCTTATCCATTCGCCTATTAATGAATGGTTTCTCCCAGTTTTTTGCACTTATGAATAAAGTGGCTATAAACATTTGTGTGTAGGTTTCATGTGGGCATAAATTTTCTACTAATTTTCTTAAATACCTAGGAGCACAGTTGCTGGATCATATTTTTTATAGCAATGAAATAGACATAACGTAAATTACATAACATAATTTCCCATCTTAACAATTTTTTTAGTGTACCATCCAGTATATTAGGTACATAACAGTGTACTGATGCAGCCACGGCCCCTGTTTCCCAGGCTTTTTCCACTGTCCCAGACAGAAACTCTGTACCCATTAAATAATTATTTCCTATTTCCCCCTCCCCTCCAATCCTAGGTAACCTCTATTCTGATTTATGTCATTATGAATTTATCTATTCTAGATGTCTCTTGCAAGTGGAATCATACAATATTTGTCCTTCTGTGTCTAGCTTACTTCACTTAGCAAAAGGTTTTCAGAATTAATCCACGTCGCAACATATTTTAGAACTTCATTCTTTTTCATGGCTGAGTAATAGTCCATTTTGTGTGTCTATAACACGTGTTGTTCATCCATTCATCCGTTGGTGGACACTTGAGTTGATTCTACCTTTTGGCTATTGTGAATAATGCTGCTGTGAACATTGGTGTACAAGTATCTATTTGAGTCCCTCTTGTCAATTCTTCTGGACATATATGTAGGTATAGAAATGCTGGCTCAGAAAGTAATTCTAGGTTTCACATTTTGAGGAACAACCATACTTTTCCACAGAAGCTGCACCATTTTACTTCACTACCAGCAATGCACGATGTTTCTAATTTCTCCATGCTTTCACCAACACTTGTTATTTTCTGGGTTTTTCTTTTTAATATAATAGCCATTCTAATGTGTATAAAATGATAAGACTATTTAGTTTTGCAAGAAACTGCTGAACTGTCTTCCAAAGTGGTTACATTCCCACCAGCTATGAATAAGAGTTCTTGTTACTCCACATTGGTCAGCATTCGGTATTGTCAGTTTTTTGGATACTAGCCATTCTAAAATGTATGTAGTAGGTCTCAATGTTGTTTTAATTTGCAACTCCCTAATGATATATGACATCAAGTGTCTTTTCATATGCTTATTTATCATCTATATATCATCTATGGTGAGATGTCTGTTCAGATCTGTTGCCCATTTTTTTTAAGATTTTATTTATTTATTTGACAGAGAGAGAGATCACAAGTAGGCAGAGAGGCAGGCAGAGAGAGAGGGGGAAGCAGGCTCCCCACTGAGCAGAGAGCCCAATGTGGGGCCTCGATCCCAGGACCCTGAAATCATGACCTGAGCCGAAGGCAGAGGCTTAACCCCCTGAGCCACCCAGGTGCCCCTTTTGCCTATTTTTAAATTGGGTTGTTTTCTTATTGTTGGGTTTCAAAGTTCTTTGCATATTTTGGATAGTAATCTTTTATCAAATATATGTTTTGCAAATATTGTCTCCAGTCTGTGGCTTGTTTCTTCATTTTTTAACAGTGACTTTCACGGTGCAGTTTTAAATTTTAAGAGTCCAACTTACCATTTTTTTTCTTTCATGGATTATGCTTACGGTGTGTATCTAAAAAGTCACCCAAGTGAAGGTCCCTGAATTTTCTCTTATGTTACTTCCTAGCAATTTTATAGTTTTGTGTTTTACATTTAGGTCTATGATCCATTTTTTGATAATAACTTTTGTGGAAGGTATAAGGTCTGTTGTGTAATCTTTTCTTCTCTCCCTCCCTCCCTCCCTCCCTTCCTTCCTCATAAGGATGTCATTGTCCCAGCATCATTTGTTAAGGAAACTAGCCTCTCTCCATTCAATGGCCTCTGCTACTTTGTCAAAGATCAGTTAACTATTTTCATTTGTGTCTATTTCTGGGCTCTCTATTCTGTCCCACGGATCCATTTGTCTGTTCTTTCACCAGTAACACACTGTCTTGATTGTTGCAGTTTTACAGTAAGTATTGAATCAGAAAGTGTCAGTTCTCCAACTTTGTTCTTCTGTATAGTGCTGGCAATTCTGGGGCTTTTGCTTTTGCTTTTTTTTTTTTTTTTAAGATTTTATTTTTAAGTAATCTCTACACCCAACGAGGGGCTCAAACCCACAACCTTAAGATCAAAAGTCACACACTCTACCAACTGAGACAGCCAGATGCCCCTCCTTTAACTTTGTATATAAACTTGAGAATTAGTTTGTTAATACCCACAAAATAACTTGCTTAGGATTAGGATTAGGATTAGGATTGCACTGAATCTATAAATCAAATTGGGAAGAACTGACATCTTACAATACTGATCATTCCCATCCATGAACATGGCATATCTCTCCATTTATTTAGATATTTTTAAATTTGTTTTCAGAGTTGTTGTTTTTATCAAAATATAATATTTTATTATATGTGCATAACACATTTTATTCCTAAATACTTCATTTTTTGTTAATGTAAATAGTATTGAGCTTTACATTTCAAATTTCCAATTCTTCATTGCTGATATATAGGGAGCAATTGATTTTTGTATATTAAAAACTTGCATCCTGCAACCTTGTTATAATCCCTTATAAGTTGCCGGAGAGTTTTTTGTTGATGCTTTGGGATTTTCTACATAATCATGTCATCTGCTAACAAAGACAAATTTCCTCCTTCCCAATCTGCATACCTCTTATTTTCTGTTTTATTACATAGCTAAGACTTCTAGTACTATGTTGAATAGGAGTGGTGAGAGGGGACATCCTTGCCTTTTTCCCAACTTCTGGGGCAAATCAACTAGTTTCTCACCACTAATATAACTATAGGGTTTTTGTAGTTGTTCTTTATGAATCTGGGGAAGTTCCTCTCCATTCCTACT
>CM053617.1:48649897-48710755 GCA_028646535.1 Procyon lotor | reverse complement strand
CTTAAATCTTAAATGAAAAGGAGCAACAGGAGATCAGTAGGTAATGGCAATAACAAAGGTTTAAAACTGCAAAAGGAGCAAGAATTTGTTCCACCCAAAGGTGGAGAATTGGTGGTCTGGAGGCCTTGGGGAGTGAAGAGAAGGTCAATTCCATTGGCTAACCTGGACATTAGGTGTCTTTACTCAAGAAAACGGGGCGGGAGGGGGGGCGAGGAACCTGCATGGCTCATTTGGTTAAGCAACTGCCTTTGGCTCAGGTCATGATCCAGGAGTTCCAGGATTGAGTCCCGCATCGGGCTCCGCATTGGGCTCCGCATCGGGCTCCCGGATCCCTCCCGGCCCTACAGGGAGTCTGCTTCTCCTTCTGACCCTCTCTCCTCTCATGCTCTCTTTCACTTCCTCTCTCTCTCTCTCAAATAAATAAATAAAATCTTTTTTTAAAAATTTAAAAAAAGAGAGAAAGAAAAAGAACTGAAAAGAAAACAGCAGGGAAGGGCTGTCCTCAAAGAAGGGTCCAGTTTAGGTAAGGCAGGAGGTAGAGAAAGTATGCTACAGCTAAGTAAGGAAAACAAAGAAATGTGTGTGTTTTACAGAGGGACAATACCAGAGGGCTCCAGGGAAAGGTTTTAGAGAGAAAGAAAGACGCAATTAGAGGACGGTGGAGTAGAAGAATCATAAAGCAAGATGGGGATGAGCGTAAGGATAGAGGGAACCTCAAGTCAATGGTGAACTAACTCACTGTTCTGAGAACTGGTGAAAGCCATGGATCCTCTCTCCAGAAAGACATGTATTTATACATACATGCAGAATTTGCATTCAATTTCGGTAAGGTCCCAGAGTCCACAGACACCCAGTGTTTTAAAGTTAACTTTGTATTGAAGTATAGCACGCATACAAATAATTGGTATCCAGCTCAAAGTGAATATACCTATGTTAACAGCACCCCGATCAAGAAACAAAACACTACCTGAAGCCCCTCCCCAGAAGCCCCACCTGAATCCTCTTTCAGTCACTTAACCACCCGCCAGGGTAATCATCACCTGACTTCTAGAACCATAGTTTAGTTTTATCTGTTTCTAAAATCTATATAGATAAAATCACACACTGCATTCTTAGGAGTCTGGTGTCTTCACTCAATCTTAGGTTTGTGAGTTTCATCCACGTTGGTGCCTGTGGCTGCCACTCATTCATTGTCATCTCTGTCACCCACTGCATGATGCGTGACAATTTATCCACTCAACAACTGATAAATACTTGGGTTTCTTTCTGGTTTGGAATCATTACAAACAGTGCTGCTCTGAACGCTTTTGAATGTGCCTTTGGTGAACGTACGCACAAACACTGTTGTTTAATTACCTAAGAATGGAGTTCCCAGGTCATAAATTCAGCTGTAGTAGACAATGGGGCTTAAGTTTTAGACAAGGAACAAGGGAAAAAGGAAAACAGGGATTCAAAGGAAGTGGAATACATATGAAATTTTCAGTCTGAATTCTGGTATAAGAGTCACACGGATGCTTTGCATTGATCATTCATCAATATTGAAACCAAATTAAAATAACAGTCATCAAAGACTTGATGAATAAATCCAAAGGGAGATTCTTTGAAAAGATCAATAAAACCTTTGGCAAATCAAGAAAAAACAGAAAGTGCAAATTTTAAGAAATACTAATTGCCAAAATTGACTCAAGGAGACTAAGAAGAATTGAAGAGACCCACATCTATGGAAGAAACTGGAAAATTATGTTAAGGAGTCATCTCTCTGAAAAAGGCACTGAGACCTGACACTTTCACATCACCTTGCTTTAGAACTTCAAAGAATAGTTCACTTACATGCTATTTAATCTGCTTAAGGACATAGAAAACGGTGAAAGTTTCTCCAGTAACTTTATGAAATGAGTAAAATCATAATACCAATATTTGACAATGCATAAGTAGGAAAACTACAACCCAGTTTTTCATATGATTAGAGATGAAAAAGAAATAAAATCCTAAGTAATACAAAGAGAATTCAATTCCATATTAAAAGAAGATGTTCTGGATAATTTATTACTAGTCTAGGAATGGTTGGATACCAAGAAATCTATTAATACAATGCCTCTGATAAATAGGTCAGTATTTGTCACGAGTCTTTAAAACATGCATACATGGGGTCCCTCTGGCTGGCTCAGCTGGTGGAGGACATGACTCTTGATCTTGGGGTTGGAAGTTCCAGCCCCACATTGGGTGTAGAAATCACTTAAAAAAATAAAATCTTGGGACACCTGGGTGGCTCAGTCGGTTAAGCATCTGCCTTCAGCTCAGGTCATGATCCCAGGGTCCTGGGATGGAGGACCATGTCGTTGGGCTCCCTGCTCAGCGGGGAGACTGCCTCTCCTTCTGCTCCCCAGCCCCATTGATTCTCTCTTTCATGCACATGCGGTGTCTCTTTAATAAATAAATAAAATCTTTAAAATAAATGCATGCTTGGCCTTTGAGCAACAATAGCACTCTTTAGGATCCTACCCTAAGAAAATATTAACTGTCATGCACAAAACTTTCACTACAAGCCTATTACTCAATGTTGTTTAGATGAAGAACAAAGACAAAAACAGAAACAACCTAAATGTCCAACACCACAATACAGGATCAGTTAAATAAGCTATGCTAGCTTTACGATGTACACACAATGGAATGACATGCAGCCATCAAAAATAATGTTGTAGAAAAGTCCTTAGTAAGAGAAAAATATCTATGCCCCCCAAAATGCAGTATAACCTCATTTTGGTTAAAACACACATTTCAGATTTTTAATTTTATTTTGAGCTATCTACATTATCCAGATTTTCTGCAATTATCATGTGTAACTCTTATGGTAACTCTAACTATCTCTGTCTCTCTTAATTAAATAAATAAATAAAATATTTTTAAAAGTTTGAATCACATTTGAATACTTTTTAAAAAAGATTTTGTTTATTTATTTGAGAAAGAGAGAGCAAAAGCAGGGTGAGCAGCAGGCAGAGGAAGAGGGAGAAGCAGGCTCCCCACTGAGCAGGAAGCCTGACACAGGGCTCGTTCCCCGGACCCCGGGATCGTGCCCTGAGCTGAAGGCAGATTCTTCACCCACTGAGCCCCCCAGGCGCCCCACATTTGACCATGTGGAGTAATGGGCAACCAGGCAGTCTAGCTTTCAAGGCCTTGCCGGTTCACCTTCGTGATGAGGTCCCCTACCTGCTGCCTTCCTGATTCATGCCAGCAGCCCACACCCCAATTCGTACCCTCAAAGTACAGACACTGGCAGATCACCCTCAAAGATGGGCAGAAATTCCATCTCCCAGCTTTGTGAGTCTCACTCAGTGCGTCCTGGACGCCTGTCCGAGGACCCGCCTCTTCCGTGATGACTGACACCAGCAATGTCCGTGGCTTCACCTGGTGATTTCAAATCATTGATCAATACTGATGGAGCCCCCTGAAGGTTTCCAGCAGAAGATGCGAACTTTGTCAGGAAGATCTACTAATAAGAGCTCAGAGAAACCAAGAAGCCCATTTTGGTATAACAATGATAAGTATAAATATTAGATGAGTACTTACTTCCTACCAGGCAACGCTTCTACCTGTGTGATCACACTGAGTCGCAACCACCCCGGGAAGTAGATCCCCTTATTTCCATTTTGCAGAGGAGGAAGCTGAAACTTAATACATGAACATAAATTTAAGTTAATATCAAATGATCACATGACTTAGCGATTCCACTTCCCGACATACCCCCCAAAGAATTGAAAACAGGGACTCAAATAGACACTTGTATACACATGTTCATAGCAGCAGTTTTTTTTAAGATTCTATTATTTATTTATTTGACAGAGAGATCACAAGTAGACAGAGAGGCAGGCAAAGGGAGAGGAGAAAGCAGGCTCCCCACCAAGCAGAGAGCCCGATGCGGGGCTCGATCCCAGGACCCTGAGATCATGACCTGAGCTGAAGGCAGAGGCTTAACCCACTGAGCCACCCAGGCGCCCCCATAGCAGCATTTTTTACCAGAGCCAAAAGAGGAAAACAACCTACGTGTCCATCAACTGATGACTGGATCGACAAAAGGCAGTATATCCATATAATGGAATGTCATTCAGTCATAAAAAGCAACGGGAGTTCTGACAACATGGATGAACCTCGAAAACATTATGCTAGGTGAAATAAACCAGACACACAAAAAACAATATTGCAAGATTCCACTTACATGAAATGGGCATATTCATAGACAAAGTAGATTGGACGTTGCAAGGACTGGGAGTGAGGGAGAGCGGGGGAGTTATTTCTTAGTGGGTAGTTTCTGTTTGGGGTATGAAAAAGTTTTGGAAGTAGATAGTGGTGATGGCCATACAACACTGTGAGTATATTTAATGCTACTGAATTGTACACTTAAGATGGTTAAAATGGGGGGCCCCTGGCTGGCTCAGTGGAGCACGCAACTCTCGATCTTGGGGTTCTGAGTTCAAGCCCCATGTTGGGCATAGAGCTTACTTTAAACATTTTTATAAATTAAAATGGTTAAAATGGTAAATTTTATGTGTCATATATATGATATATATTATTTTTATAATATATTATGAAATATACTGTATATTATATTATTTAATATTTGTCATATTTTACCATTTTATATTTATATTTATAATATTAATGTTTATAATGATTATTTGTTACTAATATTATTTATATATATATATATGATTTTTTAAACTAGGCTCCATGCCCAGTGTGGAGCCCAATGTGGGGCTCAAACTCAGGACCCTGAGATCAAGACCTGAGCTGAGATCAAGAGTCAGAACACTTAACTGACTGAGCCACCCAGGTGCCCCCTTGCTGTCACTGTCTTGTGTGACCTTATACAAGACTGACCTTTGAAGGCATCACATTCTTTTTTTTTTTTTTTCTTAAAGATCTTATTTATTTAGTTGAGAGAGAGAGAGAGAGAGCATGAAAGGGGAGAAGGTCAGAGGGAGAAGCAGACTCCCCATGGAGCTGGGAGCCGGATGTGGGACTCGATCCTGGGACTCCGGAATCCTGACCTGAGCTGAAGGCAGTCACTCAACCAACTGAGCCACCCAGGCGCCCCGAGGGCATCACATTCTTTGGCTGTTAAATAAGACTGGGTAAAATATCTCTGACAGTCCCTGCTGGTCGTAACCCTCCTGACGACATCATCTATTCGTGGATTTTGAGTCTACAACGTGGAAAGTCCCAAGCCTTGACTCCTGACCCAGATACCATTTGCTCCTGGTGCACTCTGTGGACATTGATGAGTGGGAACTCCAGGGAGGGGGGACCAGCTGTCTTCCCCTCACCTAGCCCTCCTCCTTAGGCATTTGTCCTGGAGTTGAGCCAGCCCTTGAGGAGGCCTCCACTCCTTCCTCTCCTGATTCTGGAAGAGAGCTTGGGCCTGGCCATGCTCCAGGATAAATTTTCACAAGGCAAGAGATAACACAGAGCCAAGGTGAAGATCAGGGCAGCCCTTAAAAAGGCCTCCTTGCACCCTAGAGTTGGCTGCTATTCTTCTACTCCCTAGCTGTCTGTCCGACTTGCTGGTGCCCGACCACCATGTGGGAGCTCTTGGCTTTTTTGCTGTTCGCCCTTGCCTATTTCTTATGGCCCAAGGCAAAGTGCCCCAGTGCAAAGTATCCCAGGAGCCTCCCATCCCTGCCCTTGGTGGGCAGCCTGCCATTCCTCCCCAGAGGTGGCCATCCGCACGTGAACTTCTTCAAGCTGCAGAAAAAATACGGCCCCATCTACTCCTATCGTCTGGGTACCAAGACTACGGTGATGGTGGGCCACCACCAGCTGGCCAAGGAGGTGCTTGTCAAGAAGGGCAAGGAATTCTCTGGGCGGCCCCAAGTGGTAAGCGGTGCTCACTCTCTCTCCTCTCTCACCAGCCCCGGGGGTTTTGCAGTTCGTCAGCCAAGACCACGCCTGATGTGACCCTTCTGGCAACTATAATTCTTCCAACCTGTAATTCTTCCTAAAATAGACTAACAGGACCGTGGGTGGGGTCGACCCCTCCGACCCCACCCAGCCTCTAAACTAGGCAGGAAGGATCAAAGGAAGACTTCATTTTCTGGGCTGTCGTCTTGCCTGGAAATGGATGATGTTCTGAGTCCTGACTTCCCTAATTAACTGAGGTAGTATATGCAAAGCCCTGAGTCCCGTGCCCAGCGCAGTAAGTGCCCTATTAATAATAGCCTTTAGGAGTGCTACTCCTCATATGGGAACTGGGATTTAAATGACCACTGTCTTCTCTGGGAAGGTGTGAGGGAAACGTATCCTGGCTTTTGGAGGGTGGGGACTGCTGTTTCTCTGGAGCTGTCCCCAGCTGCTCAGGGCCACAGCAGGGCTGACACACGCTAGCATTTCAAGGATGCTGACAATCTATCCTGCCAAGCCAAGGAGAGAAGCTAGCCATCTGGGAATATTGCCAACGCCCCATCCCAGCACCTTGCTACTGAGTACCCCCTTGTACCCCCCAGGCAGGGCCTCCCAGCCACTTACCTTGGATCAGGGCCAAGGGTGGATTCGGTTTTTCCTTGGACAAGTCAGCCAGGTCAGCCGGCCAACGGCCTCACTCCCAACCCTCCTGAGCAAAGAGGAAGGACGCTAGTCAGCTGGGGCTTGCAGGTCACAGGATATAAATAGGGGAGGCTTTGACCTTATGCTTTGAAGTCCCTCTGGGAAGGGGTGGCTTGGCCAAGTCCAGATTGCATGCTGCAGGTGGGCCTTCTGGTGGGCACACAGCCCTGAGATGGAAGGGCAGAAAGAGAAGCGGCTGCTACACCTGAAGCAGCCCCCAGAGGGCCCAGGGAAAAGCAGTCCTGTCTCTACCAGCCCGTGGCTCCTGCCCCCAGGACAAGCGCCATTCAAAGAGCTTATCCCATCCACCGCTGCCTTTCCCTGGTCAGGAACTGATAAGAGAGGCCCACAGGTCACTCTGTCATTGAACTGAACCCCAGAACCCCTGCATTCTAATTCAGAGTCCCTTTTTTCTCCTCAGTCTGTCTCTCTGATGGAATTGGGGGGAGGGGGTCTTGGGCCCTGCCCTACCAAGGCCTAATGGTCACAGCAGAGCAGAGCAGGGGTGTCCCACACGGGGCTCAGCATGGCAGGTACCTGCCTTCTCTCTCAGGAAGGGTGCGGGAGGCCCAGGGCAATGGCAGGTCACCGATGTCTGATTCTCCCAGCCTTTCCTGCTCTCCAAAGGTGACCCTGGACATCCTGTCTAACAACCAAAAGGGCATCGCCTTCGCAGACCATGGTGCCAACTGGCAGCTGCACAGGAAGCTGGTCCTGGCCACCTTTACCCTGTTCAAGGATGGCGACCAGAGGCTAGAGAAGATCAGTGAGTGCTGGCTGGCCCCGGGGGCTGCTGGAGGGACAGGAGACCCGGTAGGGGGGCAATGGATGGCTCGATGTAGTGCTTCCTTGGCTGCTGCTGCCACCTAGTGGCCATCTGCTCTATGTCCCCGGCTAAGATGGAACCGGGAAGGAGGGAGGGTGCTGCTTCATTCCCCACCATCTTGCCCTCTCTCCTCCCAGTCTGTCAGGAAAACAGTTTATTGTGTGATTTCCTGGCCACCCAGGATGGACGGTCCATAGATTTGTCCTTGCCTCTCTTCCTGGCGGTGACCAACATAATCTGCTTGATCTGCTTCAACTCCTCCTACAAGAATGGAGATCCCGCTCTGAAGATCATACAGAATTACAACGAGGGCATCTTGGCTTCTTTGGGAGTGAATAATATGGTAGACATATTCCCCGGGTTGAAGGTGAGGATGAGGCCAGGCCCTACCTTCAGATTCCAGCAATCCCTGTCCTCAGTTCTTCCCGCCCCACTCCAGACACACTTTTTTCTGACCACCTCAGCCACGGTGACCTCCATTCACCTCTTTTTAAAACCTTGCCACTTTTCTACAAAAATAGGTTTAGCTTTTAACTACGCATTGCAATACTCACGGGCATGGCTCTCCTTTATTTCCCAACTGCTATATACCCACTATTAAGCACTCCACATGCATTAATCATGCCATTCCCCTTAAAGGTGAGTTTTATTATCCCCAGACAGATGAGAATACAGGCTTAGAGAAGTTAAGGAACTTGCTCCAGCCTCCAGACTCAAATTGATCTTACCGCTAACGGCTGGGCACACAGTAGACCCTCCATCAGCAGACCCTCCATCAGTGTCTGATGTTTGATTCAATGGGGAATGGGAGGTGGAGACTCTCCCTTTTCCCTTATTTGGAGTTGTCCTCGTTGTCATTAATAATCCCATTCTGTGTCCCCTTCTTGTCTTCCATTTTGTTTTGTTTTGTTTTTTAAGATTTTATTTATTTGACAGAGAGAGAGAGATCACAAGTAGGCAGAGAGGCAGGCAGAGGGAGAGGGGGAAGCAGGCTCCCCGCTGAGCAGAGAGCCCGATGCGGGGCTCAATGGGCAGAGGCTTTAACCCACTGAGCCACCCAAGCGCCCCTTGTCTTCCATTTTGGATGAAGGTCAGAACTAGAGTGGAAACTCACCAGAGACCGAAAGCTAGGATCTGCCTCCAGGAGGGATTCTGGAAGCTGGAGAAACAAAATAAAAGATGCATGGATTTGACACTTTTTCCTACTTTCCAGATTTTCCCCAACAAAACCGTGGAAAAAATAAAGAACTGTGTTAAAATGCGAAATGAGTTGCTGAATGACATCCTTGGAAAATGTAAGGTAGGTGATGGAGCAGAGGAGACCATGAGTTAGGTTGAAGGGTCATGAAAACAGGCCTGGGTTCCATTTTGGACACTGGAGTAGCCTTAGCACCTGGCAGAGAGCCTGGACCATAGTAGGTGTTCAACAAAAAAATGACTTAACTAATGAATAGGGGTGAAGAAGTAAGGAACTGCAGAGGATCCAAGAAGGGACCCACTCACTCCCAAAATTTAAAGAGAGCCCTCCCAGCTCCACAAGCTCATAGGTCCTGCCTCATCCACCCCAGTCCCTCACTTCCAGAGGGAAGAAGCCTCTGCATCTCCAGGCTCCAGATGGGGGTTTGGTAGGTATTCAGATGGGGCTCCTTCCTTGTCACTGTCTCCCAACCTCACCCAACCAGGAGAACTTCAGCAGCGACTCCATCACCAACCTGATGGACATACTGATCCAAGCCAGGATGAACTCGGACAATAACAACGCTGCTTCAGACCGGGACCCAAAACTGCTTTCAGATGAACATATTCTCGTCACCATAGGGGACATCTTTGGGGCCGGTGTAGAGACCACCACGTCCGTGGTGAAGTGGACTGTGGCCTTCTTGCTACACCATCCTCAGGTGGGCTTCTTCTCCCTACTCCGGTCTTCCCAACCACTCTTCACCCCAGCCAGACCCACCTGTGACTCCAGAAAGAGGGAGAAGGGATGCCCTCTGCCCTTCCACGCAAGGTGACTGGGCTGCCTCACTCCTTCCCCCAGCGGTCGTTGGCTTTGGCCCCGTCTTTTGGAAACAAAGGCCGGACTGCAAAGCCACCCCCAGGAAGAGTCTGAGCCAGCTCTTCTAGATGTAACACTGGGATTTTTTAAGCCCGTGCTACTTCTGGGCTTAAGCATGTCAGTCACATCCACCCTGCTCTGGCCCTCAGTTGCTGAAGAAGATCCAGGAGGAGATTGACCAGAATGTAGGTTTCAGCCGCACACCAGCTATGAGTGACCGGAACCAGCTCATCTTGCTAGAGGCCACTATCCGAGAGGTGCTTCGCATCCGGCCTGTGGCCCCTACGCTCATCCCCCACAAGGCTATTGTTGATTCCAGGTGTGCCCTTCCCTCCCAACAGCACAATACTGCTTTCCAGCCCAAGGGGTCCCTCCTCTGCCACCGCCCTCCACCCCAACCCCGCTCTGTTTGCTGGTTGATCTAGACTCAACCATTGACCATCAGTCATCCTACCCATGACCCTAGTGATCGGTGTATCTGCCACCCGCTGGCTGATCCACAGATCTAACTGACCTCCCTCAGAAACCGCCTTCTGCTCTGGAGACATGTGGTCTTCGATGAAAGACCAGGTGCTGCTCTGCGCTCCTACCCAACCCAATAGCCACAACACACATGTGCACCAGCTCAAAACACACACCCACACGCCCTGATAGACTTGAATGTCCAAGTGTACAAGTACTGATACATAAGAGCCAGTCAGGAAGAGGGCTGGAGAAGGGCTCGATTCATATTTGATCTGGCAGAAGCTGGGGAAAAAATGAGGGAGGGGGCATGAGGACATATAGGGCTTTCTCCCCCAGGGTGGGGGACTGTGGAGGCAGGGGGCTGGGCAGTTTGGGGAGGACAGTATTTTAGACCCCCTTCTTTCTCCCCCTCTGGAGCAGCATTGGCGAGTTCGCCATCGACAAGGGCACAAGCGTGATCATCAACCTGTGGGCCCTGCATCACAGTGAGAAGGAGTGGCAACAGCCAGACCAGTTCATGCCAGGTGAGTCCCCATTCTGTCCCCCCTCCCAAGCCACACAGCCAGCCTCACCTCTGTGTGCCAGCAGCCCAGCCCCATGTTCCCTCTGCTAAGCTTTCTGCTAGAAAACTGGCTCCAAATACATGGACCTGTTGACAGTCCCATTCTACCCTAGATTTACCCAAACTCTTCACAGCCGGGTTTCTCGCGTTCTCCTTCCGCTAACCACAAATGTCCTCTAAGAAGCCCTCTGGGTGTCTGGCTCCCAAGAAGTCAGCCCCCATCCCTTCGGATGGTGGCATTTTCAGTCGTCAACACTGCCTCCTTTCCATCCTTCCTGAATATTGTATTTCTTCCGTGTGAGTAAGGGCTACCCGAGAGCTGGGCTCTCTCTCTCCTCAGGCCGGGGCTCCCCCATGTGAGGCTGTCCAGCTCCTCAGGCGGGGGCTCCCCGGGCAGGGCCACGTCTCCCCCTTAGTCAGGGCAGAGCCATTCCTCTACTTACCCCCATCCTGGCCCTGGCTGACCCCTCCCAATGTCCACAGAGCGCTTCTTGGACCCCACGAAGAGTCAGCTCATCTCTCCATCGCTAAGTTACTTGCCCTTCGGAGCAGGACCTCGCTCTTGCGTAGGTGAGACCCTGGCCCGCCAAGAGCTTTTCCTCATCCTGTCCTGGTTGCTGCAGAGGTTCGATCTGGAGGTCCCGGACAGCGGGCAGCTGCCTTCCCTGGAGGGCACCCCCAAGATGGTCTTTCTGATCGACCCTTTCAAAGTGAAGATCAAGGTGCGCCAGGCCTGGAAGGAGGCCCAGGGTGAGAGTAGCCCCTAGAGGCTGACTCTCCCCTGTGTGGTCCCCACAGGCCCAGAATCAGAGCTGTAACTCTGTCCCCCCTACCTGTCCTCCCTCCTCCCGGCCCACACTGCCTTCTTTTGCAGCCTGCCGACACGCATAAACAAAACCGCTTTTCTTCCTGGTCCCTGAGTAGTTCACTCGTCATTCTTCACAATAAATATTTATTGAGCACCTGCTACGTGCCACTCACAGTCCCTGGACACTCGAGCTCCCTGGTTTCGTGGGGCTTACATTCTAATGAGGACTGACCGACCCTGCAGAGACTCCCAAGTGCTTTAAGTCAGTTTTACTGGGTGTTGGTGATGTGAGGCGAGAATGACAGAAATGGAGGGTGGCCACTGCAAGGGAGTGTTTGGGAAGGGAGGAAGCAACCCACGCTGAGGGAGAAGCAGGTGGAAAGTTTTTGAGGTGGGAGAGGTCGGTATGTTAAAAGCAGAGCAGATGAAAGGGGAGAGCGGTTCCTGATGAAGTCAGATTGGAGACGGGGGCCGGGCCCCATGGAGCCTTTGTAAGTAGCAGGAAGGGGTTTAGCTGTTTATCCCTAGTATGAAAGAAGTCACTGGGTGATGGGGCAGGGCAGGGGTGTAAACATGAAAGTGGGAAGGTCTGGTTTGTATTTATTTATTTATTTTTGAGAGGGAAGGCAGGAGGAGGAGAGAAAGAGAGAGAGCTAAGGACACACATGGAGGAGCAGAGGGAGAGGCAGAGAGAAAATCTTGAGAAGTCTCCACACCCAGCATGGAGCCCGACCTGGGGCTCGATCTCACAACCCTGAGATCATGACCTGAGTCAAAATCAAGAGTCAAATGTTTAACCAACTGAGCCACCCAGGCATCCCTGGTTTGTGTCTTTAAGACCACCGTAGTTGCTGAGTGGGGATTGGTGTGAGAGGGATTAGGACTGGGGCAGGGAGGAGGCGGTTGTGCTAGCCCAGGAGAGCAGGGTCGTGGTGGCCCGGCCCTTGGCCATTGCAGTGGAGATGGGGAGAAATGGTGGGATTGTTGATACTTTAAAAGTGGAGCAGAAGATCTTGTTAGATCCAAACAGGCATCCCAGCATGTACCTGGATGGGTTGGCTTTGAGGTGTGCGTGTAATCCACAAACTCAACCCACCACTCCCTTTCCCTCTGTCTTGGTCTCCAAAGACCAGCTCCTTCCCCTCGTCCTGTGCTGGGGTGACCGCTGCCAGGAGAGGCTTCTGCAGGGCCCGGCTCTGCCCTGCTCCCCAAGCCACAACCCTGGAAGTCTGTAAATGCCTCACTAGAAAATGGCTCCCAGACTTCTCCAAACCTTGAAATCGGCATCCAGACCTTGGCTACTGGCCAGTCTGCAAGTGAAAGATGTCCCAAGATGCCCCAGGGAGAAACTGACCCTTGCCCGTTAGCCTAGAGGCTCCAGCACCCGCTCCCTGGCGCCAGCTGGGCCAGGGTCAGATCCTCAACCCAGTGCTTCTCTTCTGACTGGAGGAGGGCTCTGGAAGGGCCAGCGGGGCAAGGCTGAAACCCTGTCTGGCCATGTTTTCAGAAGAAATCCATGGAGCCCCTGCAAGGAAGGAGAGACAAAGTTTTCCATTACAGCACACCTTCTTCCTTCAAAGAGCTCTGTTAATCCAGTGCTAAGGGACTATTTCTTACTGTCCCCCCAGTTCAGCCCTGGCCTTTACTGGACAGTAACCCCACGGTCTTGCTCAAGAACTCAAGGAAGAGTTTGTGGGCAGCTGTGGCCGACCAGCTCCCATCACACGCAGCCTGGTGTGACACGGCAGCGGGCTGCTGGGAAAGGAGACGGCCCCTCCCTCTCCCGGGCTCCTCTGTCCCTATCCGCTGGTCGCTGGTCTAGAGCCAAGCCGCCCTCAGTTTAAAGCAGAGGGGAGCAGATCCGCTGGAGGAGAGGTGAGTATTCTCTTCTCCAACTATTGAATCAGATCACGGAGGGGCAGGGAAATGAGAGACTAATCTTTTGTTTTGAAGATGACAAAACTGAGGGCCAGCTGAGGCAAGGGCAGGGAGGTGACTTGCCCTAAGTCACGCAGTTCCTGAGCATCGGGGCTGGGATGAGAACCCAAGATTTCGAGGAGGCACAAAGAGGAGCCTGTCATGCTCCTTCACCCATCCTGAGTCTGTGTAGAAGGGCTCTGGGGTGTCTGGCCCGGGAGAGTACAAAGCTGAAGGTCTTTTAGAAAATGACCTCCTGAACCCTGACTCCTGTCCAGTCTGCCCTTCCCGGGTCGGGAAGGCCTTTTCCCACTGACCTAACTCCTCCCATCCTGAGTCTCAGAGTGTAAGCCACAGTCTAGGGCGTATCTCATGACCCCCAGACCACCGTGCTTGTCCTCTTGTAGCCCTTGGCTTCTGTTCCTTGGTACTGAACCCCACGTGCACCTGAGCACCTGCTTGGGCTCAAAACGGGCACGGTGTCCCCCAAAGGCACTGCCCACCCCTACGTCTCCGGAGGTCAAGACTGACTCTTCTCGTGTTCCTTATCCTGCCCATCAGCGGCACCTGGCAAATAGGTTAGACACACAGAAGGACCGAATCCAATGCTCTGAAGCCCTTGGCTAATTGGTCCAGTGATAAATAGACTATATCTTTATGCAGAAGGAAGCCCAGGTCTTTGACAAAGCTGGAAGGTTTGTCATCTTTGCCAAGATGCCTACAGTCACATTTGGAGCCTCGGAATGCCCTTGGCCAATGATATGATGGTAAATGAACCCTAAACAACCAGTTCTCTGGTGCTGCTGGTGGGGAACAGCCATGATTCAAAGTGTTTGTCAGTTGCCGTGATGTAAACAGTCCCCACTTTGAGCGATTTCGGGCCACCAATGTGATTTCCCTGAATACGGCATTGGGAAGAGATGCTCAGTAGCATTATACGCTATTTACCATTATATTATATAATAAATACCATGACTATGTGATATTATTACTAATAATACCATTATTTGCACCATACATAGATGTAAATAACCGCAAGGCCACAGATAATAGTAATGATTAGGTGAAATGATTAGGTTTTGAGTATTTATTACCTTTGCTTTTAATATAATGTATTCAATTGTGGGTTTCTATAGTTTAATTTTTTAATGGTTACTTAATAAACAGCTCATAAAATTCCTGAACATTTAGGAAAGTATTTACTTATCTATTTTAAGTAGCCTCCACACCCAACGTGGGGCTTGAACTCACCCCTCGGAGATTAAGAGTCACATGCTCCACCAACTGGGCCAGCCAGGCACCCCTAAATTCCTGAAAATTTAATAATCAGCTCTTGTGAACCGAAAAAGCTGGCCCTCCCAGGAGAAATGGGCTGTCCTTGTCCCTCAGAAGGGCAGCTCCCCAGAGTTCTGAAGGGAGGGACTCCTCCCCTGGTGCCCTTGGTGTGGAGTGGGGGTGGAGGAGAGCGACTGAATGGTCTGGGGCCTTCTGGTGGCCGGCAGCCCTGGAGCAAATGAGGAGCTCTTTCTCTGGTCACACTCCTGGATTTCAACACCCACCTCTGGAAGACAGGCATCCAATCAGAGATGAGAGAGCCGGGAGGCCTGGATGGGAGGATCCAGGTTCTAGTCCCCAGCGCCCCCCACCACGTTCCAGGCCCTGGATCTTAGGCCCACGGCTAGCTTCTTGAATCCATTTCCTCATCTGTAAGGTAGGGGTAGCTTTAACTTACCACCTGTGCTGCCCGTTATCTGAGGCTCAGGGGAGGGCGAAAAGCAGAAAGGGCCAGGTAAGCAGGGGAGCCACAGAAGATCAAAGGTCACTGGGGTGCCTGGGTGGCTCAGTCACTTAAGCATCTGCCTTTGGCTCAAGCCATGGTCTCAGGGTCCTGGAATCGAGCCCCACCGCTCCGCCCCCACATCAGATTCTCTGTTCAGCAGGGAACCTGCTTCTCTCTCACACTCCCTTTCTGTGCGCTCTCTCTCTCTCTCTAATAAATAAAATCTTTGAAAAAAAAAAAAAAAGATGAGGTCGGGCTGTGCAGGCAAGTTGTCCCCGTGTTGTCATTTACAGACCCAGTGACCATGGGCAACTTACTAGGCCTTCTTAAACCTCAGTTTGCTCAACTGTAACATGGGCGGCTGAGGTGTGCGTAGAAAGAGTACCACAACCTGGGAATGTTGCTGGAGGTCAGCCATGGACCTACATGATGCACTGAGTGCCTTGACAAATACGGGCTTTACTCCATTGCCTACAGCCAGATCCACAAAATAAGTCCTTTTCTAAGGATGAAGAAGCAGGTGTTGTTCAGACAGGTCCATCGGAAGGACGGGACCTCCGGGAACCTCCTCCTCCCCTCCCCTCCTCCACCTTGTAGCCCCTGATGATCCTGCCTGCTGCCCCTCCTTCCTCAGCTGGGGCATGCTGGCAGCTGGGACATGGGTGGAGGGCCCAGAGACAAACTTCTCACAGTTTCAACACAGAGGGAGTTTTGTAACATTTTCCAGCAGGATTGGGTTTCTGGAGACTTCTTGGTAAGAAGACATGCAATGGAAGGTTACACTGGTGGGGAACGGGCTTAGAGTGAGGAGAAACTTCCAGATGATAGCAAATCTTCTTCTTCCCTCCAAGCCACCTGGAAGTTCTAACTCCTGAGTTAGAACATTGTACCATGTTTCCTGGGGGACTCACCCTCCCTGAGGAAGTTAGCGTTGATGTGCATCACCTATCCCAGGGGTGAGGCTATTTCAGCGCTGAGGGGCTCTGGCAGGGGTGCCTGGCTCAGTCTGGGGGCCTCTGGAAGCTTCTGACGAAGTAAGGGGGAGCAAACAAGGAGGATAAAGAAGCCCCTGAGGAAACTGGCTCACCTTTCACTACGCTGCTTGCCTGCTCACTACCTTGCTCTGGTTCTCTCTCACCTTTGAAAAGAAATCAAAAGTTCTTCACGTGGCTTGGGAGCACGGAGTCTTCAGTGTTCAGGGTTCAAATCCTGGCTCTACCACTTACGCATTTGTGATCTTGGACAAGTGAGTCAACTTCTCTGAATGCTTCAACCTCTTTAAAAAAGCAGTCCATAGCTCAGATGGCTGTTTTGAGGCTAAAATGAAAAAAATGTAGGTAAGATGCTTGCACACAACCCAATTATGTGCCGTCTTTAAATAGAACAATCACGACAAATTAAAATATTTTTATTACCAGCTTACCCCTCCAGATGTGTCTCCGGTCATTTCCCAGAATGCAATTATCTACAGAGCTTAAATTGCTTGCAGCCTTAGACATTGTGGCCTCCCATGCTTTTGTGGGCTTTTCAGCACCTGGCACATAGTAGACCCTCAATAATCTGCAAAACAGATTTACGCAGACCTTCTCTAAAATTCCCTTTACACCCTTCTGCACCAGGCAAGCTCAGCTTAGAGAGGTCCCTGCTCCAGACAGGCTACTCCATAGCCCCAGGCGGTTCTCCTCCACAGTATCCTGGGCACACAGGCTTCATGGTACTAAATGCTACTAAACTAAAACTGTTTTCATGCCTTTCTTCCCCTCGGGACCATTAGCTCTTCTAAAGAGGAGCCTGGTGGAAGGCATATTTGCATTTCCATTCCTTGTACATGGTAGGTGCTCAATAAACGCTCAGCCAGAGTGAGGCCAGTCACATGCCTCCAGGCTGGGAACCCACATCCTAAACACCTCCCAGGACCCACTGCCTTTCCCGGTAGGTTCAGGCAGATGCCAAGTTTCCAGCCGGTTTGGCCAAACAGTCAGCCAAACCCACTTCCCCTCCTTCTTAGTCAAACCCTGCTCCCCCCTCCCACCCCCACCCAGCTGAAAGCAGAGGAAACTGGAGAATAGGGAGTTTCTTGAAATTCTTGTTCATCAAAGCTATCCTGTTTTGAGCTTCAGAGCGTTGATATCGTCTCCACCTGAACTTGGTCGCCTGGGGCAATCAAAAATGAAGAACTCGGTGACCCAGGCAACTGGGGTGGGGTGAAGGACACAGTGAGGTCTACTCCACAGACCTAGGCATCAAGGGGACACACAGCCTCCAGCACGCAGCTGGCAAGAATCATACGAGTTTGTTTTTGTGCCATTCAGACATTAATTAGATTAAGGAAGGCAGGAATGACGTACTCCCCAGTCCTTCCCCCATGGTTTTATTTTATTTCTTTTATTTATTTGACAGAGAGAATGAGCAGGGGGAGTGGCAGGCAGAGGGAGAAGCAGGCTCCCTGCTCAGGGCTTGATCCCAGGACCCTGGGATCATGACCTGAGCTGAAGGCAGACGCTTAACCACTGAGCCATCCAGGCGCCCCTCCCTGTGGATTTAGAACAGATCTGTCTCTAGATGCTAATATGGTTCCCCTGGGCTTACTCGGAAGAGTGCGAGAGTTTAGAGGCAACTAGGCAGCAACCATCCCACTAGAGTCACTGACCAGAATTGCTCTGGTCCAGGGTCAATCTGGGGGCCTGTCTGGCTTATACCAGGCCCTTAGGCAATAGTGCTAAGAGCTAGGGACTAGGGAAGGCAATGCCGTCAGCATCCCCTGCTGGTCCATTAGGGAGATGTCCACTGGGGGAGGCAGGAACGCCCGCCGGGGGGTTCCAAGAGGCACATCAGATTGCTTTGCCCCCCGCAGGCCACCCAGGAGAAGTTGTGCCGGGTGGCGGTATTCCCCTTCCCAGGTAGAGGTCGAAGGCTGTTCCTTCCCTCAGAGCAGGGATTTACAGCTGACTCAAGTTCTAGCAGGGCAGTCCTAAGCAAGGGGTAAAAGGACAGTATTAGGAAGGAATGACTGGCCCACGATGGCAGAGGCTGGCACACCTGTGGCTTCCCCAAGGCCTAAAAACCAGTTCTCAGGTCCCAGCCTGGCACACAAGCCCTCAAACGAGGCCCAGCGATTCCTCAGGATTCCCCGAATCTGTACCATTCACTTCATCTCAATCTACCTCCTCTTGTTGACCATCTCACGCTGGTGTTTTGTCTTCCTGACCTCCCACGAGGGTGTTCTTTCCTGGAACCTCGAAGGTTCCAGAGGGCAGGGACCTTGTCTTCTCTATCTCTTTTGCATTCTCCTCAGCACCCAGCTCAGCATTGGGCACAAAGTGGGAGACTCGATAATACATGTTTTGTGTATCCAATTCCAGGGCCCATCCAAATTTCTATTATTTTTTTCCATAAAGATTTTTATTATTTGGGGGGGGTGCCTGGGTGGCTCAGTGGATTAACCATCTGCCTTCAGCTCAGGTCATGATCTCGGGGTCCTGGCATCAAGTCCCGCATTGAGCTCCCTGCTGAGCAGGGAGCCTGCTTCTCTCTCTCCTCCCTGCTTTTCCTCTCTCTCAAAAAAAAAAAAAAAAAAAAAAAAAAAAAAATTTAAAATTAAACAAAAATAAAAGATCTCATGGAGTGCTTGCATTCTTCCAAATGCCATTTTAGTTTCCAGGTATCTAATAGAACCTGTTTCTGCTTTTTTTTTTACGTCTGATTTTTTTAACCTGTTCGTGGGACTTTACAAAGTATTCCAGACCTCAGAAATATACCCTTGGCAGAGAGAGGGTTTGGGGAGAACTCCTGAGGACGAAGTGTGGCCTCA
This sequence comes from Procyon lotor, assembly GCA_028646535.1. Taxonomy (NCBI): domain Eukaryota; kingdom Metazoa; phylum Chordata; class Mammalia; order Carnivora; family Procyonidae; genus Procyon; species Procyon lotor. The sequence continues at coordinate 48,691,933 of CM053617.1, read as the reverse complement.
GCAGGAGCACCACCCACCTCGCCCTGGGCCCCCGTGGGCTCCGCTGAGGCCAGGGGGCCCGTCCTCCACCGCCAGGTGCCTTCTCGCAGCCTGTGTGGAGAAGGAAGAAAGGCCTGCGGTTAGGAATCTTGGGGCACAGCCCCTGAAGTCTGAGGGAAGGGGGGAGAAAAGAACACGGTGCTGCAAGATAAAAAGAACAGTCGCGTTTTGGGGATCGATTTTATTGGGGCTTCTCACAGTGGTTAGAGCCACTCTGTCCTCAGAACAATCACAGCACAGGAAATGCGTCACCGAGACTGCCCAGAAAAGTCTGACCGGCGGAATCTTATTGCTTAAAATACACATATTCACAACAACTGACAAATGGTGATGTGCCTCACACAGGAATGTGTTAGCATTTGCAAATCTTCCGACTGTAGCACCAAACCCTCGGCCAGACCAAGCCGGGAAAACCAGATTCGGTCAGATCTCCCCAGCCCCCCGATGGAGTCCTTCCACTCCCTCCTTCCATCTCTCTCCTGGCAGGGGAGCCCCGCTGGCGCGGGCCAGACTGTGTGACCACGGAATCGAGCCTGGCTCCAGAGACCGTGCTCACTTGTTCTCATGCCCGGGGGGCAGGAGGCTGCAGTGACCCCAGCAGTTAGCGCGCCGACCCGCGCCCCACTCCAGCCGGGGAAGGAAACTTGAGAGGGCCAGAGTGCATCCATTTGATCAGTTAACTGAAGCAGGATTCATTTTGGTAAAGCTTCATCTCCTCTGAGACTTCAGTGAGCTGTCTGGGAATTTTATTTATTTATTTGTTGATTTCTTTTTTAAATGGTGGCAGGAAAGGCATCCCAGGGCTGCTGACGCACTCCTGCCCACGCTTGCCACCCGCGGGCTTGCGTGTGCGCGCCGGGCCCCGGCAGAGAGAGGTAAGCCCCGTGGCACTGCCGCGTGCCCAACTCTCCTGGCAACTCCGGGCGGGGCCGCAGCTCGTCCCAGCTGGTCACTGAAGATCCATCCAATCTAGCTTCTGTCTGAAGTTCCACCTTCGCCTTCTGGGCCGAGTGGTTTTGAACCCATCCCCCCAGCCTGGGGGGCTGACGCCGAGGGCCGGAGGAGCCGAGGGAGGCAGACAGGTTCAGAGCACGTTTCCACTCACAGGAACAGAACACAGGCCTCTGAGCGTCCACGGAGCGATGTGCAAATTGCAGAGCTGGGTAGAGGAAAGCCCCCACTCCCAGCACGGTCATCTCTGGCAGACGTCGGGGGGTGGGGTGGGGGGGGTCGGGGGCTGCCATCGACGATGCTGCTGGACACACCCGGGTACAGAGTCAGACATTTGTTCAGTAAACAGTAAAAGTGTAAAATAAATTACCTTGAGAGGGCCATATCTGCTCCAAGCGTGCGGCTGACGCGAGCACAGTGGCTGCCGTTCAAAGTATATTCACAGGAAAACAGGGCTAGGGGCTCACGCACGACACAGACACACACAGGTTATCCAAAAAGTCATTGTACATGGACTTCACTTTGTTCAACATGGATTTTGGTTTTGTGGACTCCAAACGCACACACTCGTTCACCTCACAGCCTTGGATTTGTCTGTTTTTGTACATACATATATATAATTTTTTTTCCCTTTCTTACTGTAATATCAACGCCTAATGTGAATATCATCATTCAAGAGTGAGGGGAAAACCAAACTCTTCTTATGAACAGCACTGGACAGGGAATGTGAATTTTAGCTCTTTGCTTTCTCCATCAGGTTATTCCTATCATAGCTCGACTGGTTATCTGAAGCCAAACTACAGAAATAAGGATCCTGCGGTCCTTCCTGACCCCTGCCTTCGCTCTCCTACCTGGGCCACTCGGGCTCTTTACACAGGCTACAAAAATCAGTCACCCCACTCAAAAAGGGGGCTGTGGAGGGGCAGGGAAAGGGGAAGAAAGCCACAGATAACCAAGCCATTTTTTCCAAGTGGTCAGTTTAAAAATAAAAACAAAAACAACACAACAGAAGAACTTATTCAGAATCAAGAGAAAATACTGTGTAAAAGCCAGGCTATGGGGCTGCCCTTTCTTAGGACCCGCCGCCTCTTTTGTTCCTATGGAACAGGGAGGCCCGGAGGCCTGCAGACTGTGTCTTGGGCAGGGGGAGGACCCTGTCACCTACAGGCACGGCCCGAAGGGCAGAGATGCGGCAAACTGCCCCAGATGCTCCCTCACGGCTTGGGCTCTGCTGTGCTCCCACAGAAGTTCTGGGACAGCCCCCACCCAAGCCTGCACACAAAACATCTCCTTCTGGCTCAAAGGCAGCCAGGCTCTTTGAAGGTCAACTTGGGAGAGGGCCACAAACTTCCCTTTTCCAGAACAGGATTCTTGCCTGCCCACTAGTCAAGTTCTTGTTTTCAGCTTGCTTTCGCTGTTACTGCTGTTGTTGTTGTTTCAAGAAAAACCAAAAAGAAGGTGATAGAATGTTCCACCCTGAACCAGGTTGTGGACAGCCAGAACCTGCTGGGATGCATGCTGGTACATCGACCTCATGACCTGGAATTTGAACGAGCAGTAGGCCTCCTACCAACCTTGTAACTGCCTGTCTGCTCTCGTCCTCCCCCAGGACTAGCCTAGTTCTGTCTCTGCAGACCTTGGCGGCAAGGGGTGACAATCCCTGGGCCTCTGCGGGCTTCCTTCTTCACCCAGGGCTGAGACCTGCCACCTCTCCCGGACTGAGACACAGCGAAGTTCTCTTAAACCAAACACCAGAGCACAAATCCACTCCACCACCTAGAGTCGCCTCAGGGCACAGTCTCGGCCTCCTCCGTGGGGGCCTCTGAAACACACATCTCTCTGACCCAGGCAGGTAGTGAGATACGACTTGAAAAGAGAAAAAGGGGACAAGGTCGGGTATGAGGAAGGAGTCACAGAACGAGCCACCTCGTTGGCCCTCCACGACACTGTGCTCCTGTGGGCGGAGAGGCCTCCACTCCCCAAGCTGTACCTGGAGGTGCAGGAAAACGCAGGACCGGGGCGGAGGGGGCGAAGAACGAAGTGGCTACACCACTTTCTCTGAAAGTCATTAATGCTTCTCTCCTGGTGCTCCCCTACCCTGGTTGCTCGGCCAAGTTCTCCGGCGCGGGCCGGGCCTGCTCTAGCTGGGGGAGCTGCTGCTCTGCGAGTTCGGGGAGTCCTGCTCGTTGATGGTGTTCAGCAGCAGGCACGCAGGGGGCCGTGGCAGGTGGGGGTGCCCGGGCTCTCGGGCCTGCTCCTCGGAGGGCTGGCAGAGGCCTTCCTCCTCGTCACCAGGGGGCCGCACGTGGCAGCTGTCGCAGAAGTCCAGGGGCCCATCCAGAGCGTCGTCGATGAGCGTGTTGAACTCCTTGAGGTCGTCGTCGTGGTGGCCCCGGTTACACACACACACCTCAATGCCCGAGTCCCCCGTGAAGCGGCGATGTCTGCCGGGCGTCTTGTCTTTGCTATCGGGGAGGGCGCTGCCCTGCTCGGAGCTGTAATCTCTCAGCAGCTCCTCCTTACAGTCGGCATCTTTGTCCAGGAAGGCCCCAGGGTCCAGCTCCCCTAGGCCGGCCACGGAGCCACTGGGCTCCATTCCAGGGGCTTTGGTGGCTGCTGTGCTGGTGGGCACGTCGGGGGGCTCAGGGTCAGCGATGCTCGGTGGTCTGGTGCTGCTTCTGCTGGGCCCGGACAAGGGGCTGCTCTGCGCCCCCTGGGGGCCCCTGGTGGGATCAGAGCCTGGGGGGCTGCCGCCCGGGGGGCCACACTGTGTGGGCAGCTGCTGCTGCTGGAGCTGGAAGGCACTGTATGGTGGGGGAGGAGTCGGAGGTCGGTTCACCACTTCCTCATAAGGAGGTAGTAAATAGTTTGGCAAAAACCCTAAAACGGGGAGGCAGGGAGGAGAAATTACTGCACTGGCAATTGTTCGAGAACAGCCTGCAATGCTCGAACTCGACATATGCCTCTTCCCACCCCCAGCACACCCACCGGGGACCAGCTCCAGTTCTTGCTCATGGGTAGGGCATGGGGGGTGGGGGGGGTGTGTGCAGCAATTTTGCGGAGAAAGAGGGACAGACTGGGAGTGACCTAATCTAGTTTCGTGAAATCTGAGAGCCCCTAAACTGCTTCACAGGCAAGACTTCTGCCCGTCTGGAGGTAAGGCAGAGGGTTAGGCAAATGTGGAGGATGGCCAGGAGATCATCTCTGCCCAGAGCGTATCTGTTTCCACATGCCCCAGAGTCTCGTGTTTCTTGCCCGAACTGTGTCCTCCGTCTGCGTCCCACAGGCCTCAGGGTTAGGGATCCTAATTTAAGACTCCCTGACCGCCTTCTTCTGCCCCCCACCCTTCCAGATGTATGGGCCATGAAAAGGGCCCTTTTCCAGGAGGTTAGAAATCTGTGCGGTCCCTCACTCAAATGTGGCTGGAGGTGGTCTGAAAAAATAAACCGAACTTCATCCTGACTCAGATGAGGAGTGGGTGGGTTACCAGCGGAGGGCGAGGGGCCTGCCGACCAAGGCTTATTATCAACGTGCCAGGTAAGTTATCTTTTGGATGTGCTGAATGTCTCAGGGCACACATGGTCCGGTTACAACAAGAACTGCTAGCATTTATTGAGTGCTCACTATATGCCAGGCCCTGAGCTAAATACTTAGAACCCTTCTAGATGTGGAATTCCAGACCTGTGAGCACTTGATTCTGTAGAACATGCTGTAGAATGGCTCTGGGATGAGATGGGCCTCCCTGGACCCTTTGAGGGTCACATGTAAGGAACCCTCAGGGAAGTCAGGTGAGTGTCCTTCAGTGAGTCGGTAGAGTTTCTTGGTTCTCGGGACGTGCCAACATTACCCCCCAACACCTGCCCCTTTCGTGGCAGCTTTTCCTCAGGGATATCAGAGGGCGCTAAGTAAAATGGGAGGATCTCAGGCCACAGGCATCTGAATATTGTTTCAATGACAGTGAACACCATCTGACCACCTGCTTTAAGAAAACCATCTGCTAAAGGATCAGACACCGGGTCAGAACCCAGCCAGGGGGGATCTGGACTGGTCCGGTGGCTTCAGGCTGCTGCTCCCACAGCACCGGCTCCTCTGCACTGCAGGTGAGGACCCCCTCACTCCCCTACCTGCGCGACTCTGCTAGGCGCAGAGGGGGCCCACGGTCTGGGTCCTGGGCTACCGAGGGCGGGGATTGGCGGCTTTGGGTGTACATACTGAAATAAAATGGCAGCGCTGAGTAATTGTGGGCTTCCCGGTAGGCAATCAGGTTGATTTCATGCTGCCGCTGCTGGGCCTGAAGGCGATGCTTGGCTCGGCGGTGGTGGCACACGCAGCAGCAGCTCAGGATGATGATGATGGTCCACACCAGCCAGAACCCTGGGGGCAGGGAGGTGGGGCAGAGAGGCACACAGGCACTGTGAGGGCCGGCCGGAGCTCCGGCCTTCCCAACACAGTGGTCCCCAGACAGGGCCCACCTGCTCGAAGCTGGCACTGTCAGGCCTCCCCAGGTGAAGCCACATTTGGAACCCATGTTCAGTTTCTAGAAATGTTCTTGCCCGAGTGAAAGATGGGATGGGAGGGGGCAAGAGGCCCTGGTCCCAGGTTTCGGGTTTGGCGGGCATTAAATGTGCTCACCTTTTAGGACAGCATCCTCGTCCTCTCCTAAGGGATCTCTGAGAAAATGCTTCTGGCTTTCTTGTGGCCCATCTCCCACCCCCACCCCCAAGCCCTGCTCAAGACCTTCCCCGGTTTCCAGCCTCACTTTCTGCTGCTACCCCAGGCTGCTCACCAAAAGCAGAAAGCCCCTCAAAATCCCAGCAGATTAGCAACTGCAAGGGACCTCAGAGCGGCCTCCTGATAAAGGAATTCTTGGGGTTCTCTTGATATCACCAAAAAGATCATGGGCTCTTCTCTACCACGTACACTGGTGTAACAAGAGTCACTAAAGTTACAGGTGGAAAAATTCTAACTGCCTCAGGTCCACCTCTTCCCTAGAGAGTGTAAATGACTTCCTCTACTCTCGATATAATCTGGTATAATTCCATCTCCCACAGTTGCGAATAACACTCCCACCTCCCTTTGGCCTGTGATTTCATTAGACTCAGGGCCATTAGTAGCCTCCCCCTCTTCCTTCTTGCTCCAGAGAGGGGTAGGTAGGAAACAGGGGAGAAGGCCCATAGCCCTCTCCTCTGCAGGCGGATTCTTTTTTCTCATTTCCCACTGTGTTCTTGGATCACACTCAGAGAATCTTGACAAACCCCAATATAAAATCCCCTCTCCAATCTTCAGTTGTAAGCAGAAAATCCTTTGAAACTTTCTTAAATCAATGAGCAATTCTGCTTCTAGAAAAACAGATATGTATATATATATATATATATATATATATACACACGGGAGGGAAAAGACTGGAAGGAAAAACATAAAAACTAGTGACTTATCTTTAAGTAGTGGGATTATGAAAAATTTCAGTTTTTGCCTTGAAATTATAAAACTAGAAACAAAGTAAATCAACCAAAATAGTAAAAGAAGGACCACGTAAAACATGTAGTCTTTTTTTCCCCCTTTTAATGTGTACTTGGTCTTTTGTCTGTGTCTGTTTTATTCCACTAGAATAAATGTATCCTTGATGTAAATAAATAAATAAATAAGTGTGTGTGTGTGTGTGTGTGTGTGTGTGTGTGTGTGTGTGTATACACATGCCTAATTTTAAATTTTTGCTGGATTTTATTTAAAAAATTAACAGGATGGGGCACCTAGCTGGCCCAATCAGTGGAGCATGCAACTCTTGTTTTCAAGGTCATAAGTGTGAGCCCCACACTTGGAGTAGAAATTACTTTTAAAAAATTAATAAATTTGGGGCGCCTGGGTGGTTCAGTGGGCTAAAGCCTCTGCCTTCGGCTCAGGTCATGATCTCAAGGTCCTGGGATCAAGCCCCACCTCGGGCTCTCTGCTCAGCGGGGAGCCTGCTTCCCTCTCTCTCTCTGCCTGCCTCTCTGCCTACTTGTAATATCTCTCTCTCAAATAAATAAATAAAATCTTTAAAAAAAAATTAATAAATTTCTGGGGTACCTGGGTGGTTCAGTCATTAAGCATCTGCCTTCAGCTTGGGTCATGATCCCAGGGTCCTGGGATCGAGCCCCACATCGAGCTCCCCACTCAGCAGGAAACCTGCTTCTCCCTCTCCCACTGCCCCTGCTTGTGTTTACTCTCTCACTGTCTCTGTCAATTAAATAAATAAAATCTTAAATAATAATAATAAAAAATTTCTGGATAGGTTTTGAAATTCCTCTGGGAATGTACTCATACAATGAAATGACATGAATCATTAAAAAATATTCATAGAATACTACTTCTGGGGGTGCCTGGGTGGCTCAGTCGTTAAGCGTCTGCCTTCGGCTCAGGTCATGATCCCAGGGTCCTGGGATCGAGCCCCGCAACGGGCTCCCTGCTCAGCAGGAAGCCTGCTTCTCCCGCTACCATTCCCTCTGCTTGTGTTCCCTCTCTCGCTGTGTTTCTCGCTGTCAAATAAATTTTAAAAAATCTTTAAAAAAAAAAAAAAGAAAGAAAGAAAAGGATACTACTTCTGACATATAAAGATGTTTCTAGTATTAAATGAAAAAGCAAATTACAAAACAGTATAAAATATAATTCTAATTTTTTTTCTTAAAAAAAAAAGCATATATTAACATCTAGAGGGATGATTAGGAAGTTAATCATGGGGTTATTCCCAGAAGACAGAGAACAGTAGAGTTTCTGGTACTGGATCCCTTGTTTTTTGCTTACCTGTATTTCATTGCATTTCATTTTATTATTTTATTTTATTTTATTTTATTTTATTTACTTGACAGAAAAAGCACAAAAAAAAAAGAAAAAGAAAAAGAAAAAGAAAAAGAGCACAAGCAGGGGGCTCAGGAGAGGGAGAAGCAGGCTCCCTGCTGAGCAGGGAGTCCAATGTGGGGCTCAGTCCCAGGACTTTAGGATCGTGACCTAAGCCAAAGGCAGATGCTTCAACAATTGAGCCACCTAAGCGCCCTCATTTCTAATTTTTCTAAAATAAACATGTACTTCTTTGAAATAAAAAGAATACTTTTTTTCTCAATAAAAAATTTATCCGAGGGGGGCACCTGGGTGGCTCAGTGGGTTAAAGCCTCTGCCTTCAGCTCAGGTCACGATCTCGGGGTCCTGGGATCGAGCCCCGCGTCGGGCTCTCTGCTCAGCAGGGTGCCTGCTTCCCCCCCTCTCTCTGCCTGCTTGTGATCTCTGTCAAATAAATGAATAAAAAAAAAACTTTAAAAAAAATTTATCTGAGTAATAATTTTAAGGTGAGTTGTTATTGAGAACAGATGACTGCTCATTTTTCTATTCCTGAATAACTTCAATTTTTTTCCATTACCAGTGCTACATGTATTTTTTTTTTGCTACATGTATTTTTTTTATTACATGCTTTGTAATTGTAATTTTGTGTTTAAAATTCAAGTATTTCCCCATGTCTCTTGTCTGAATGAGTTAAGATCATTTAAAAAGAAGGAAAAAAAAAAGTCCCGGGACGCCTGTCTGGCTCAGTCGGTGGGCATGCAACTCTTGATCTACGGGTTATGAGTTCAAGTCCCATATTGGGTGTAAAGCTTACTTAAAAAACAAAACAAAACAAAATCACCTTTCCCCCACACTGTCTTGTATAGGAATAGTCCTCTGGATTTTTTCTTCCGTTTGTACCGGAATACAATATTCTAAAAGATCGCACTGACATTTAGGGTGTGGCCTCAGGCAATGGCTCTTTCTGCCCCCCAGGGGTGTCCCTGCTGACTCTCCCCACAAAGCCACCTCTACAGAGTGAGCGGGATGGCAGCATAGCCGTCTGGCCCTGGCGGGCTGGCAACGCCACTGTAGGGCTCCTGACTGCTCCCAGCCCGCGTCAGTGTGCACTGGAACCTTCTGCTGCAGCCTGGCAACAAGAGAACAGGCAGAAGACGACAGGCTGAGGATTTCATCCCTTTATCCCCTCGGCAGACAGAAAAACCCCAGTTTCTGGCTGGCTCAGTCAGTAGAGTCGGTGACCCTAGATCTCAGGGTTGTGGGTTTGAGACCCACGTAGGATGTAGAGGTGACTTAAAGACAAAATCTTGAAAAAAAAAATAATAATAATAAGATCTGACCAGAGAAAATGCACAGAAGTTGAAGTCAGAAGTCTCCCTTGTGGTCCTTCCCAGATTCACTGCGGACCTTTGCTTAATTTCACTGACATTTCTCCCCTGTGTCTGCTGGCTGACCGAGGACTAGATAAATACTGTCACAGGGGCCCTCAGAAGTGGTGCCGAGGCTAGAAAGGGGCTTTGGGAGCAAAGTGGCTCCCTGGTGGTGTCCAGCAGAAGCCGCACAGACTTCTGCTCAAGAGCCCGGCTCCAGGTCTGAGGGTCCTGTCTAAGCAGTTCTGCGCTCGCCACTCTTCCACAGTTCTGCACTTCTCTCGCTTGCCCAGCACAATCTCACAGTCCTTCGTACTTCTGTGTGTTGTGTTCGATCTCTAAAAGTACATTCTCCCACGAGATGACCGCATCTGACTCGACTAGTTTTTACCTCCTGAGTCATTTTATCAGTAGTCACTTACCTAACGGTAAACCAACTTTTGACCTTTATGCTGCAAGATAAATGATCTAGGAGCAGTATTTCTCATTTTATAACATGATTTTCTTTTCTTTTTTTAATGTCTGGTTGTTGCTGTTTGTTTGTTTTTCTTTTTGTTTTTAAGTGAACTCTACCCCCAACGTGGGGCTCAAACTCACAACCCCATGATCGAGAGTCGCACTGCTCTCCTGAAAAAGCCAGCCAGGTGGGACTTCCTTTTTTTTTTTTTTTTTTTTTAATATTTTATTTATTTGACAGAGGAGAGAGATCACAAGTAGGCAGAGAGGCAGGCAGAGAGAGAGGGGGAAGCAGGCTCCCTGCTAAGCAGAAAGCCCAATGTGGGGCTCGATCCCAGGACCCTGAGATCATGACCTGAGCCGAAGGCAGAGGCTTTAACCAACTGAGCCACCCAGGCGCCCCAGGACTTCCTTTTTTAACACATGCTTTTAATGAGAAAAAACTCAGGTACTGGTTTTTATCTTGGCCACATATTTCTGGTTTTCCCCTACTGGGCATCTGGGTAGGCTTGAACTTCATGGCCCCCTTAGGATCTGGCAAGGCTTCGGGACTGGTTCTAACTAATGAACACGGGTTGGAAGTGACTTCTGTCACTTAGAGGCCAGGACATGGCTTGTTTATGTAAGACCTTCCTTCCTCTAGTCCTCCTTCTACCATGATAGCTGGCAATATTCAGACAGTGACTTCAGGATCAGTCTGTCCTCAGGATGATGAAGTGGGAACCAAGCTCCCATCCAAGCTGCGATGGACATACAGTGTGAAAAATAAACATGTTTCAGGCCACTCGGTTGGGCTTTTTTTTGTTACTAAGCATGACCTATATAGCCTATCCTGATGGATGCAGTGTCTTTATAGGCTTTTCTGGGGAAAAGGATTGAAATGTTCATCAGAGTTTTAAGGGAATCCTTGTTCCAGAAAAAAAGGCTGAGGTCCACTGAACTGGAAGTATAATAGAAAAAGAGTTTTTCTTTTCTTTTCTTTTCTTTTTTTTAATTTTAAAGGAAAAATTAGGCGGGGCAGGAGACTGGGGGAAGAAATGAGACAGCTGAAACACACACCCTTGGCAAAACTGCCGTGGTCATATCTAAGAGAACAACTCACATGTTCATCGAAATTCCACCTTCACATGTTCATCAAATTCCACCACCCTACTTTTTAACACAGTATCATGGGTAGAAAAACTCTCTCTACTATGAACCAGTTGTATGATGTTATACTTATCTAAATCTCAAACTAAGTTCTAATTTCTTCATTTTTTTAAGTTTTCATTTATTTATTTATTTATTTACATAATCTAATTTCTACACCCAGTGTGGGACTCAAACTCATGACCCTGTGATCAAAGGTCACATGCTCTTCCAACTGAGCCAGCCAGGTGCTCCTAATTTTTTAATTTCTTCCTTTTTTTTTTTTTTTAAGATTTTATTTATTTATTTGTCAGAGAGAGAGGGCACACAAGCAGGGGGAGCGACAGGCAGAGGGAGAAGGAGTGTTGCTGCTGAGCAAGGAGCTCAATGCGGGACTTGATCCCAGGGCCCTACGATCATGACCCGAGCTAAAGGCAGATGCTTAATCCACTGAGCCACCCAGGCGTCCTGTAATTCCTTCATTTCTAATACAGTACAATAAAAGATTATTTGTGTGGATCAAAGCTGAGGGAAAACTAACTTGGAAAAAGAATGGGTCTAGTGACAAGATGGAGTGCTAGCACAGGCCCAGAAAAGACCCTTAATGAGTTGATTCCACTTGATGGAGTTAATGCGGGAAGGCAGAAGGCATTCTAGTCTGGCCCTCACAAAATGGACTCCCTTGGGAGCCATTTTAGTCAAAGTAAAGTCCCATCCAGAATAGTCCCCTATGGAGTCATACAAACTTTTGATCTTTTCGCTAGATCTTACAAACAAGGAACTAAGTTTAAAAAAGAAAAACCAAATGAAAGAGATAAAAGCACGTACTCTTCTTCCCCAAACACACACCTACCCAGAGATTACATTCCCCAATGACAACTTCGAAAGTTGTGACCTCATGCTGGGGAGCATTTGTCATGCTAAGCAAAATAGAAAACATGTTTTGAAAAACAATCACAGTCCACTGTAAGAACTGAGTCATGTGCCCTGAGTTCACTATAAACTTGGGAAAATACCACTCCCCAAATGGGCAGGAAATTCCTCATTAGGAAGCCAAAGCACACTGTAAATTAGCTCTCCTTCTACCCTACAGGATGGTGGGTGACCTCCCTGGCCCCTTGTAGCTCTTAGCAGGAGCTTCTACCATTGCCATTATGGAAAAGGCCTGAATTTGGGAAAAGAAGCCCTTGGAAGGCTTACAAGTTCATCTCAAAGACTGGACAAGTTTCACAGAAGCACGACTGTGGTTACCAAAGAGAAGAGGCAGTGACCTGGTTCAAATCGCAGGTCATAAAACCACTGCCTAGCTTTGTGATCTTGGTCATTTTGTTTTTACTTCCCTCATCTGTAAAATGGGGAGAATAATGATTTCTACCTTACTAGTCATTGTGAGGACTAAACGATTTAATACTCAGAACCATGCTTGGCATATAATAAGTTCTCTAGACTGTTATTACTACTGTTGTTACAGATGTGACCACAGATGGGAAGAGCTTTCTTTCCATTTCTCTTTTAATTCTCCCCAAAAATACTCCATAAAAGAGCAAGGGTGAAGAATAAGTCCAAGTCTGCTTCTAGGTTCTGTTCTTCACTAAATTCATTGGGAAACCAGCCCAAGTGCTACTGACCAACCTATCCTTGTCCAGAAGCCTGGACCTCTAGGAGCAGGGTTCCAATCGTGGTTTAGAAGGCCCCAGCTTTCTCCACTCTGCTAAGGGTGGCAAATGCTCTGAGCTTTTGTTATGAGCAGCTCAAGAATGGACATCTTAGGATAAGCTAAAAAGAAAAAGTTAGGGGCGCCTGGGTGGCTCAGTGGTTAAGCATCTGCCTTTGGCTCAGGTCATGATCCCAGGGTCCTGGGATCGAGTCCTGCATCGAGTTCCCTGCTGAGCGGGGAGCCTGCTTCTCTCCCTCTGCTGCTCCTTCTGCTTCTGCTCTCTTGCTCGCACTCTCTCTCTCTCTCAAATAAATTAAAAAAAAAAAATCTTAAAAAGAAAAAGTTAGCAGGTGAAAAACAAGTGGGGCAGTCTTAAATGAATTTGTTCATAGTCTGTTTCCAGTCACCTCAGGTGAATTCCACTGCCCAGAACCACTCCTCTCTCTCCAACTAAGGCCCAAACAAGGGAAAACTGATGCCCAAGTGAAGGTTCCTCAAATTATCTCAGGAGCAGAAATTCCCAGCTCCGACTTCTCCCTGGACTATGTAGTGTGGTGAGTGGAAAGACTCCTGGGATGAGAGGTTCAGGTTCTTTGCCCTTGAGCATGTTGGTAGCCTCTCTAGATTTTGGTTTTCTTCTTTGCTCAGCCTGTTGCATGAGGGGCATCCTCAGATGGAAATTAAACGCACACAATTGAGACCCTCCACGACCAGGGCCCGTCACCCCTCCAGTCCAACACACAGAGGGCTGGAGGGGGTTGCTTTGGAGCGAGGGACACTGACCCTACCCGTCGGCTGCACCCGGTTGAACACCCGGTTCCTTCACGCCCCCGGGCCTGACACATGGGGGTGACACGCATACCTCCCAGGTCTGTTGTGCACGAAGACCTCACTTGGTGTCTCGCGGACAGCACAATTCCAAGCACAATTCCCTCATCTCCCATTCCTTCCCAGACAAGCCCCACGGCCCCAGGGAGAAGGTCAACAACATCATGCACACTCTGTTGTTTCCCATGGGGCCCCAGCCTATGGCGTTCCCCTGCCTGAGAAACCCTTTTGGGCCCACTTCAAACGCCACCTCTTCCGTGCAGCCTGCCTGAGCCCAGTCGAGCCAAAGCAAGCTGTCCTTCTGAACGTACAGAGAAGTTCTGGCACATACATTCCACTCTCTACTTTGTCTCACCAGTGGGTCATCTTGTCTCATCTCCCCTCTCTGCTAGGACACTCTCCGCTGATGCCAAGGATTCTGCCTCTCCACAGTTACGAACACAAAGGGGGGCCACAGCCTCAGGCGGGAGCTTGTCAGAACCGCAAATTCTCAGGTCCACTCAGACCTACTGAATAAAAAACTGGGAATAGGGCCCAAGATCTGTGTTTTAATAAGCCCTCCAGGAAATTCGGAGGCTTGCCAACTTTTGAGAACCCCTGGAGTAAGGGTTTACCGAATGAATAAATGACCGAACAGTGAATTACTGGGCCACGTAAGGGAGAGCAGTGATGATGACCAGCTCTGACAGCCTCCGCGGTTCCCGTCCGACGCAGGCCCAGCAATAACTACTGCGTTGGTGAGGACTAAAAAGCCATGGGGAAAGGGAGTCTGGGTAAGCGGTGTGTGCGCGCGCGTGCATGCACGCACGTGTGTGCGACAAAGTCTTCAGTCTACAGGAAGACTCGGCTCCACAGAGGTGAACAGGTTGGCGGAAATGCAATTTTTGCTGTTTCCCCCCCGAGGACTTCTCTGTAGGCAACTGTGGTTAAAGAGGTACTCTGACAGAAACTCTGCCAAGGATTTCCCGGCGGAGACTTTTTTCCTTCCAAAGAAAAGAAACAAAAAGAATAACCCAAAGCCCATTATTTTTACATGTCAGGCAAAGTTTAGAGACAATTTGAGGGAAAAGGGTTCAAAGTGAACAAAACGCAGTTTTTTTAAGAACTGAAGGGGCTCGGGGCGCCTGGGTGTCTCAGTGGGTTAAAGCCTCTGCCTTAGGCTCAGGTCATGATCTCAGGGTCCTGGGATCGAGCCCTGCGTTGGGCTCTGCTCAGCAGGGAGCCTGCCCCCCTCCCCGCCCCCGCCACTCTCTCTTCCTGCCTCTCTGCCTACTTCTGATCCCTTTCTCTCTGTCAAATAGATAAATAAAATCTTTAAAAAAAAAAGAAGAACCGAAGGGGCTCATCCCAACACTCATCTTCCCTCCTATCCACACATCTGGCAGAAGTCAAGACCCTGAGGAAGAAGAAAACCAAAGAATTCTGAGGGGGGCGGAACACTCGGTGGGCATCTCCTGATCAAGTAGCCATTTCCGGGCACCAGTGTGGACAGTTTTGCTTTGACAATCTCCATCCCTCCAGAACCTGGAAAGTATGGGCCAGCTCACAGAACGGTGAGTCTTTCCTCCCCATCCAAACTCTGTTCTCTGGCCTCCTTCTTTCCCCCCACTGACCACAACTGGAGAGAGAATTAGGCACCCAACAGCTCTTCCTTTGGCCTTCTTTAAGTCCTTTAAGTGCCTGGTTCCCAGGCCGCCTCCCGGCCATCTGGGTCTCCCAGTCCCCGCTGCCCCCTGCCCCACCCCCGACCACAGCGACAGTGACCCAGTTCTGGTGGCTACCGAGCCTGCTCCGCCAAAAGCGCAGGAGGCTCTGTCAATCTGAGATGAGGCCATCCGCAACCCATGTCTCCGCAACCGATGCCGCCTGGGCTGGGCCCTGGAAAAACCAACCGCAGCTCTGTGGCTTTTTGGCAGCCCAGCTTCAACTTTTGTTTTAACAAGGGGCGGGAGGGAGAATTGGAGCCCTGCGGTTATCTGCATTTTAAAACATTTAAACACAGTGTGTTCACCTGCTTGACACTTTGTGTCCTCTCCTAAGTCCCCCCGCCCCACCCCTTGTAAAATAGCAACAATCCTGGGTCCTCCTTTACTGTTGCTTATATTCACAGAGGACTGGTGTGGACACCGTGAGCCTTGTCCTCTCCTTATGAAGGGACTGTGCACTTGATTGCCCCTGGGATTCCTCGGAAAGACAGACGAGCCAGTCCTCAGCCCTCGAAAGGGAAGGATGAGAGCGAGGAAAGGTCCTGCTTGGAGGAACCACTCCCACTGGCTATAAAATACATTTACATTTAGAGGGACAGACTGCCTGGCCAAGAGTCTACTTTCCTTTCCATACCAAACAATGGCCCTTCTAGCTGCCTACTGACCACATCACCAATGTGCAGGGAGTGAGGGGATCAGAGAGAATAAGGGGAGAAAGGACGAGGGTGACGGGGCCAGGAAAGGCACTTTGACAAACCAGCCCAGTTTGTTTCCAAATGGAGGGAGTGATGAGGGCTCAGAACTACCCAGGGAATGGACTACCATTTCTCCTCCCTACAGACAGCTGTGAGAACCAGGGTGCTGCTGGTCACCTGGGGCCTCTCTGCCCTAAGGACTCTCCTGTCCTCCCATCCTTTAGTGTCTCATCCGAGCTTCGAGAAGATTCAAGTACAAAGCGTGTCAGTGAACTCCTTGAACCTGGCTGGCTCCCTGAAGACTGTGCCAATGTCACCACCCTTGTGCAAGTATGAAGGTGCAAGTTCATGGCCTCGACCAAACCAGTGGCAAGACGAGGACTGTTTCCATACAGCAATTAGCTGAGAGTAACAGGGGGAGATACACTGGAGAAGCAAGCCTCCAGACATGTCAGCTGGAGAACTGGGAGAGAAACAGAGGGGGCTAAGCCTCTAGACTCCCTCGCTACAGGAGGGCTCCGTGAGCAGGGACCCAGGGAAAGGTGGTCCCTCTGACAGGGACCAGAAACAGAGGCAGCTCCTTGGTGCTCTGTAGGGAATTGTGGAAGCCCTTAAGGTTCTTTACAAGAAAATGGCGTTACAGCTAAGTAACAAAGCCTACTGCCATTCACAGCGGCTTGGCTGCTGTGACCTCTCTTTGCAAAGACGGCAAAGCAGGGGTGACCCGGCTGGCCCACCAAGGATGTGAGTTGTTGTCACTCCTCAGCACGCACTGGAGGGGGCGTCAGAGGGAAGCCCGGGCAGGAGCTTCCTCAGCACACCTGGTAACCAAAGCCTCTTCAGGAGGCTCAGACCATATTCTCTAGTCTTTAGCCCGTGAGTACTCTTTCTCTACAGAGGAATCGCTTCCAGAACCTGGCAAAGGAATCGACTCGCAACACTGCCCCGGGGAGAAGGAGAAAAGCTGCCCAGGTCCCTGCTTTGCAATGAGCAGAGACAGTAACCAGTAGGACCCTGGGGTGCCGAGACCCCCGGGGAGGCAAGGACTTACACCAGAGTTCATAGTAGTAGTTGCAGCACTGAGACTGTCCACAGCAGTGTCCTGTGTCACAAATGTAGCTTTGATTGTTGGTACCCACACAGGTTTCCTTATCCTTAAAAAAAAAAAAAAAAAAATTAGCATATGAAATTACAGCTTTTAAATGCCACTTTTATCCTCATCCCCTTCTTCCTGGATGTCCACCCCCCTCCCCACCAAGACAGTCCATACCAGTGTTCATTCCATGAAGGACCGAAAAAAAAATTAGAACCCAAAACAACAGCAGATTGAAGAAACAACAAAGGTTCATTAAAGGGGGAAGAGGATTCGGCACATGAAGCCAACTGGTATAGAGCGAAGTTTTCCTTAGACATGAAAAGGATGCCTCACTTTTTTTTTTTTTTTTTAAGATTTTATTTATTTATTTGAGAGAGAATTCGCAAGTAGGCAGAGAGGCAGGCAGAGAGAGAGGGGGAAGCAGCAGGCTCCCTGCTGAGCAGAGAGCCCAATGCGGGGCTCGATCCCAGGACCCTGAGATCATGACCTGAGCCGAAGGCAGAGGCTTTAACCCATTGAGCCACCCAGGCGCCCCTGCCTCATTTTCTTTCCATCCAAGCAGAAACACTTTGTGTTTTAGTGTTCCACTCAGCCAGTTAAAAGATGATGGTTCTCATGTAATTAGCAGTAGGGTTTAAATAAAACCAGCTTTTCTGTGAAAGTTCCTGGAACAATTAACGCAGTACATATTCTAGGATTAGCATCGAGTCAGTCATCCCGTCCTTCAAAACACACACTGTTCAAGGTGAATTACAGTGTGAGTCCAAAGAGGGCTGCGATAACTTGCCAGCAAGATTCTTCACTCTTAAGAAAAGGGGCGACCTGCCCAGCTGACCTCATCCGATCTCAATTTGCTAGATAATTTTTTGCTTTCCAAATGATCTCTTAATGATCTTGACTGGGCCCAGGATTCACACTGTGCCTTGTCAGGGACAGTTCCAGAAAGGGCACTGCTGAGTAACCGGCCCACAGTGTGCCAGATTCTATTCACAGCCCTGGTGGATGGGGATGGGGGTGAAGACGTTTCCTGACATTTCACATTTAAGAAACGAGACACTCCACCGGCCAGCCTGAACCTCAGCCCCACAAGTACTGTGGACCCCACCACACATGCTGAGACCTCCAAGTCAGGTGCCCCATCTGGCTTTCCACGTTTATTCTATGCCAAGTAACACCAAGCCGTTTATTGGACACGCTGTCTTTGTGCCAAGCACTGTGTTGGGTACGTGGGATACCAAGATGAATAAGACATTGTTCCCATCCTCAAGAAGCTTGGGGTTAAGAAGGGAAAAAAAAACACCAAAAACAAAAAAACCCTGCTCAGCAGAGAAACTAAAACCACAGTATTGTATTTGCTGCTACTCAGGCTGACCCTGCGCACAGCGTACATCCGGGCGGACGCCTGCCAGTGGAAACTTAAGTCACACGGTCAGTTCCTCCTCTCCGGGCCTTGCTTTACACTCCGCTGTCTACTTGGCCAAGGGTATAAACAAGGCACTCCAGCAACCGGCTACAGGGCTAAGGCCGGGCAGAGACCGTGCGGGTGCCTGACGTCAC
Organism: Procyon lotor; assembly: GCA_028646535.1. Lineage (NCBI taxonomy): Eukaryota > Metazoa > Chordata > Mammalia > Carnivora > Procyonidae > Procyon > Procyon lotor. The sequence continues at coordinate 48,673,637 of CM053617.1, read as the reverse complement.
AGAGAGAGGACGAGGGAGAGGGCACAGCTAAAGACCAGATCCTGGGCTCAGTGCCCGTCTCCGCCACACAGGCTCAGGTGTTTCCTGGTCTTCAAGGGCCTTACGGCCTTGTGGAAAGGGATTTGGGAAGAAGGAAACAGGGGAAAGGCATTTGAAAGCTCTGACAGTGAGGGTTTCACAACATTGCCAACAGAGTTCTCCCCATCTCTGCTTTCCCACGTCCACTGTGAGCACGATAGAGGCGCTGGGGTTGGGGGGGGGGAGGAGGGGCGGGGATGACCGTCCAGTCGGAGGTCTCCTCTGAGGCCTGGTGCACGTGGAGAGAGATCTGGGCTCGCTTCTTTTGCTAGAACACACCCTCCCTGACTTCAGAGCAAAACACTGCTTTCATAAGGACATCAAAAAGTTTCTCCCAAGTTTACCAGGCCCCGAAATGCCATTCTTCTGGCACAGACTCGCAGGAGCACAGTTCAAAGTGTCCACATAGTTTCTAAAAGGGGCTGTGCTGCCTACACTCCAACACATGAAAGAATCCAGTGACACTTCTGCCTCGGGAAAATTCGCCAGATGAGGTCCAGGCTCTGAACACAGGGCGGCCCCCTGGTCCTAAGTGAGGCGTGGAATGGAATGCGTTTGAAACCTAAACAAGTGGTATCCTCATGACCTACTGCTGTCAGTAGGCTTTTCTCTCGGCTTTTCCATCCCCTGGCACAGGAAGTCTGGTCTACACAGGACCCCGCTCTTTTTCCCTTCTCTGCCTCCACTTCCCTAGGGAGAGCCGAACACTAAAAGGATCATTTAATCCAGGGTTCCTCAAACACTTTCTACCCAGTAAATCTTGACCCCTGTTCTCCTTCCCCTGTCCCCCAACAGAGTATGCAGGCTTCCTGGGATGGCCTTGGTGATGGAAACTGCAGCTCTCTGTCACAGGAGGAAGGAAAACAGGTGGGCAGTTAAGGAAGACAAGAAGTGCGCTCATGCACCTTTAGCAAGGAAGAAACGGAGGGGCAGAGGGTAAGTGAGATGTGAGTCCCAAGGTAAGTTCCTCCAGAAATCTGCTGGTAGGAAAGGAAAATCCCGGAGCCTACAGTTTGGCCCTGGATCTCTTGGGTTTGGTCTTTACTGGAGAGGACTAGGACCTGGACACAAGGGCCCTAGGAGGAGTTAAAGATGCTTTCTCATGTCTCCTTCAACCCTAAGTCTTTATTAGCCTACCCACCCCCCATCCCCTCCCCCAGCAGCCCGAGTGAACATAAGGGCTCCCGAAATCCGTCACCTCTCACTCAAAGAGATGGCAAAGGACATCGGGGTGCAAATGCTGGCTGGTGGTCTTCCAGCCTTCCCTGCACAAGTAGCTAATCCCGGATTACCTGGAGGACCCTCAAAGACCTCCAGGTAGCTCAAGATCCAATGTGAGGAAGATACAGTTAAGAGTCAGGCAGATCTGGGTCCAAAGCACAGGTCTTATACTGGGCTTATTAATTAACTGTGTGACCTTGAGTAAGTTACTTAACTTCTCTGAGCTCTTAATATCAATGTTATGCTGTGAGCCATTATTGCTGGGCATGAAAGACCATCTAAATGGCCCTTTACATTCACTTAGAACTACTTCAGAAGAGTGAAGTTCACCGACAATGTGGGTTGCTCCACACACATGAAGAACAGAAAAAGCAACCGGAGAGAATGCAATGGATCAAGTTCGAATATAAAAAAATTCTTAGCACCTGTAAGGATGATGATTATTCTCTGCCTTGCCTCCAAGCATCTTCAAGCACTTTACACATATTACATTGTTCAGGCCAAGTCTTGAAAAGTAGGCAATAAATATCCCTCCCACACCCTCTCTCCAGAAAGTGAACCAAAGAACGAACTGCACTCTCCCTACGGACAGGAGCTCTGTGTCCTCACCTATCTCCCCCACTCCCAAAACGAGCACAGGGCTGGGTGCGTAATGGTTTGCTTAACAAGACATCGGCTATTCAACCTGGGGTGAATAATATAGCTAACGGGGCTGATAACCTGCTGTGTGCCAGGCACTGTTCTAAATGCCTTACATGTATTCCTTAATCTTAATTTGAAAGCATCTTATGAAGTGGGCAGTATCGGGGAATTGAGGCCAAGAGAGGCTGAGTAACTTGCCTAAGGTCACACAGCTAGGGAGTGTTTCAATCTCTTTTGTGTGGCCCCAGAGGCCGAGCTTTTACTAGTAAGCTCTAGCTGACTTGGTTGAGGTTACAGCTGCTTTTTATACTTTGGTTACTTAAATAAATTCCCTGAAAACCCCAAAGCAAACAAAATCAACATTTTGTCTTTGAAGGAAAAGATAAGGACCCTGCCCTTGTGGAGCTCTTGACTTTGGGAAAAGGAGCCTTCATCTCCTACTTGGCAGAGAGGGGCAACGTGCTCAGGGCTCCTTCCCTTTTTGCTTGAAAGGTGGTTTCTTCATATACTGATTTTTTGAAAAGCAGAATGCTGTTTCATCCAAGTGCGGAAGGCGAGACCTGCAATCCTTCCTTCAACATTTACTGAGTATAGGCCCCGGACCAGCAGCGAACCAGATGGGGAACACAATAGGCCAATGGCCACAATGGTCATAATCTCTGTCCTCATGGAGTTTGCAGTCTAGTGAAGGACGATAAAGTAATCACACAGATAAAACTACAACTAGAAAGAGAAAAACACATGGGGGCGCCTGGGTGGCTCAGCCGTTAAGCGTCTGCCTTCGGCTCAGGTCATGATCCCAGGGTCCTGGGATCGAGCCCCGCATCGGGCTCTCTGCTCGGCAGGAAGCCTGCTTCTCCCGCTACCATTCCCTCTGCTTGTGTTCCCTCTCTCACTATGTTTCTCTCTGTGAAATAAATAAAATCTTTAAAAAAAAAAAAAAAGAGAGAGAGAGAAACACATGATTTGGTAAGAGTTACAAGAGATAAGACTCAGGAGTTAGTCATGAAGTTGGTCCAGACAGCCTCTGTGACAAAGGTAAGCTTGAAAGGAGATTTCTAACCAAGATGGTTAGAAAATTAGTAACCAGGGAAGAGGGATGGGGAGAACATTCTAGGTGAAGGAGATGGTACAAGCAAAGCCCTTTAACTAAAAGGACATGGTTGACGAAGCGGGTAGGGAAGTTAGGTAAATGGGAACCCATCTGTGCAGGGAGGTGAGGAGATCAGATTTGCATTTTAAAGACAGCTCCTTCCCAGCAATTTTTTCATTTGCATAAAACTGCATAGCCAAAAAATTGTTAGAAATGTAGAACTTGTCATAAAGAAACTGTGTCAATAACACATGCTCTCGTGCTGAGGTCTCTCATCTCAGGAATGACTGAGGCAATGACCGTCAGCAGCCTCATTTGTTGTAGGTATGTGTCTTCAGCCCAGACTTCCCAGAGACTGGCTCCGAGATACAGGGCACACCTGGTCCTCAAACAGAAAGCACAGGCACAAAGGAGAACCAAGCAAGACCAACACTGAACTGGAAGGAACATTTTTACAACGGAAAAGGATGAAGACTATTACCTTTTGCACATATGTAAAAAATCATCTCATCTCTTTTGTGGCACCATCCACTGTGGGACTAACAGCACTTTCCTCAACAGTTTCCATCTCTTAAGAGTTGCTGTTCTCAGCTAAGCCACTGTAAAGGTCAATTAATCAGCATAAGAACTTTCCAAGTGCCAGCATAAAGACAGACATCGGGCAGCAACCATTCCCCAGGGATGGTTTTAATTTGCCAATTTATGGGGTTGGAAAACCCTGCTAGGAACTGGCAACAGCACCTTCACGTCCTTAGGAAAGCACCGAGGTTTTAAAGTTTGAAAGTAAAAAATAGGAAAACTGAAATTGTTCACAGGTGTTAAAGCACAGGGCACTATCTTGGCTGCTGGATATGAATGAGTTCGGAGCACTACTTCTAGCTTTCCCTGCAGGGAGAAGGAGCAGTTTCTTTCTTTCTTTTTTCTTTCTTTTTTAAAGATTTTATTTCTTATTTGAAAGAAAGAAAGTGAGTGAGAGAAAGAGATACAGCACAAGTCGGGGGAGCAGCAGAGGAAGAAGCAGACTCCCCACTGAGCAGGGAGCCCGATGTGGGGCTGAGATCCCAGGACCCTGAGATCATGACCTGAACCGAAGGCAGACACTTAAAGGAGTGACCCGGGTGTCCCGAAAAGGAACAGTTTCTAATCGAAATGTCCAACTCCACAAATCAAAGAGTAAATATGCATTGATATTCCTCCCCATGCACCAGGCACTGTGCTAGATGCTATAGCTACAGCAATGAGCAAGGGATTCTGGGGGAAGAGATCCTGCTTCTGTGGCAAGAGAGCTAGGTTGGTAACTTTAAAAATTCTTCTCTGTCAAAACTCCTAGAAATAGTGGCTATATAACAATATCTTTTTAATTACACAGCTGAGCTAGCAAGAAAGTAAGGAAAAGCCTCAGGGCTCATAAATGTTGGGTGGAACTAGAAAGTACAGTGGTAAATGAGGTCAGGTCTTTTCAGTTGCCCTGGAAAAGGAGGCTGTTTATTGCTCTTGGGCCCACCTGAAAACAGGAAATTGAAAATGAACCCCAATATACAATGACGACCCTCAAAAAAAAAAGAGCAGACTAGGAAAAAATTAGCCTGTTGGCACACAGTGACAATAAGTAAGCTCTGAACTGAGAGAGAAAAAAAATCTTTAATAGTCCATAACCTTGGTCTTTCCATAAGCTAATTAGAGATCTGAATTGTACTACTACATGGTCTGAAATCCCCAAGGCAGAAATTGAACACAAAAAGTGGTTTCAGGTTTGCAATAACCCTGTGACATTTGGCAAAAGAAATAAAAAACTCTGAGGAGACCTACCCTCAATCAGGGCATGATTCCCATAAGTAAAGCTCTGTTGAAGATGAGCTCAAAACAGAAAATACAAAAACTTATGCAGAAATAAGTTATCGTGAACAAGACTTGGGAAATTCAACAAATAGGATAAGACTCTAAGAAAAAATTTAATAAAACGATCAGATAAGCCATAATATATAAGCATGTGTCAAATTATTGAAACCAAAAGGAAAGAATGAAAAACATGAGAAATGAACATACTAAAGAAAACAGACAATGACCGAGCAGATTGGGGGGAAAAAATAAAATGTATACAAAAATCATTACTGAAATTTAGAAACTCAACAGATTGGTTACACAGAGATCAGACCAAGTTAAAGAGAGAATTAGTGAACAGGGACACAGATCTGAGAAAATTACCCAGCAAAGGGCTCATGCCAATTAAAAGACATAGAAATGGAAAGTGAAAATAAGAAGCTTGAGAAGAATTAGAGGACATGTGACATTTAAACAGATAACTGAAAATTTCACAGAGTTGATTAAAGATATGGAATTTTTAGACAATAATAAACTCAACAGGGGCACACTGTTTGAAACTATAGAACAAGGCCAAATAATCCTAAACATGTTCAAGTGAGGAAGACCAAAAATTAACATTAAATTGGAATTTAAAATAGTAATAATCTCCATGAGAATATAAAACAAGATAATAGGACAAAAGGTTTTAGATGGGGCAGTCAGGAAAGGCCTCCCTGGGAAGGCGAAGGTGACTTGACTTGAGCCCTGAATGGTAAGAAGGGGCCAGATTGGGATGCCCGGTTGGCTCAATGGGTTAAGCCTCTGCCTTCAGCTCAGGTCATGATCCAGGGTCCTGGGATCCAGCCCCGCATCAGGCTCTCTGCTCAGCGGGGAGCCTGCTTCCCCCTCTCTCTGCCTGCCTCTCTGCCTACTTGTGATCTCTCTCTCTCTGTCAAATAAATAAAATCTTTAAAAAAAAAAAAAAGAAGAAGACGAAGAAGGGGCCAGATTAAGGAGACTGTGGGAACAATGTTCTAGGCAGAGGGAATGTCAAGTGCATGCAACAACACCGATGCAAGAATGAGCTTGGTGTGGTGTGCTCAAGGAAAAGAAAGAAGGCTAGTGTGGCTAACTAAGTACATTGAATCTTAGGGAGAGTAGTATGAGAAGAATCACTGAGAATCTGGGAATAGGCCACGCCTCATACACCCTGCATAACAGTTAAAACACCATAGCTTATGGGACACCTGGGTGGCTCAGTAGGTTAAAGCCTCTGCCCTTGGCTCAGGTCATGATCTCAGGGTTCTGGGATCGAGCCCCACATCGGGCTCTCTGCTCAGTGGGGAGCCTGTTCCCCCTCCTCTCTCTGCCTGCCTCTCTGCCTACTTGTGATCTCTCTCCTCTATGTCAAATAAAAAAATAAAATCTTAAAAAAAAAAAACCACCATAGCTTATAAATTCATTGTTGACTCTAATGTTGCTGGATATATGAATAATATCAAAATATTTTTGGAACTCTAAGATTACTTTTCAACTTGGGACTCCTCCCCAGTTTTTTTGTCTCCTTGCTTTGTGACTGCTACTATAAGTAAGTAACAAAAACAACTTTCCTTCCAGTCTTGAATCAGGAATGGCTTTCCAGAAAATAGCAAATTCTAGCACTATATACATCTACTGAACCAGAGTTTTATCTGATTTTGGTAATACTCTATAACCAAAGGGCTTCATAAATGAGACAAATTTGAAATGCTAAATGAGAAAAGATAGCAAGCAACTTTAACTTAGAATCAGCTATTTTTATCCTATCTTAGAATCTTTAAATTCTGAAAATGCAGCACTTTCAGGCCCTGGTCCTTAAAAAAAAAAAAAAAAAAAAATTGCAGGTAATCATAAAAAAACACTCTTTAGGGGCGCCTGGGTTGCTCAGTGGGTTAAAGCCTCTGCCTTCGGCTCAGGTCATGGTCTCAGGTTCCTGGGATCGAGCCCCGCATCAGGCTCTCTGCTCAGCAGGGAACCTGCTTCCCCTCTCTCTGCTTGTCTCTCTGCCTACTTGTGATCTTTCTGTCCGTCGAATGAATAAATAAAAGCTTTAAAAAAACACACACACACACTCTTTAAGTTTTTGTGGATTTACACCTATATTTTTACAATAAGATAGTTAATATCAGTTTTTCCCTAATACCAATGATTTTAAGCTGTTTGAAAGGCTGAGGGAAATGAAGAATTGTTCAAGGGCACACATTTTGAATTGGACGTAAAGAGATAACAGAAGAGTTAGGGGGTGAAGGAAAGTAAAGTCAGGCAGAGAGAAATGATCCAGTAGGAGTACTGAGCTATTGTTACCTACAGGTTCATCTAATCTCCCTTTTTTTTATGATAGGGAGTGTCACATACTACTTTTGTATCCTTCACAATATACAGTATACATGACAATTACTCCTTTAATCTTTCCTACCTAAAAGACCTCCTTTCATCCTTTCTGATAAAGGGCAAGCCGCTGCTAAGAGATTAACCAAGACTCTGCTTTGTATGCACTGGGATATAAGGAATGAACTTTTATGCTGTCTGGTTGAGTTCAGGAATTTTCCTAGAGGACAAGTAGGCTGGGAAGGTTCCCCTAAACAAGACAATAAATCTAATCTGGTAAGATTCAGCTTCATCCCTCACATTTGATAGTATGTTTTACCCCTATGGGCTCTAGCCTCCAGTTCCCCAGACTAGAGAATATCCAGTCTCCCACCCTCTGGCTGCAAAGTGCCTTGAAGGGTAAAGCCAAAGACTGGAGCCAGTAACACTGGAGAAAAGTCTAGAACCAATGTGGGCAGCTGCAGCTTCGAGATGTGGCTCCAGTGTATGCTGTGGAAGAGGAGTCCCGGGGACTCTGCTGTAGCAGCTGCAAGGGTCCACTGACTTCCACCTGTGAGGGTCTCATGGAACAATTCTGTCTGGGGGTTCCCAAAGACCAGCACGCCCCAGGGGGTAAGGAAGGGCAACAGTGAATTGGAATCAATCATGGCATCCCACAAATAGTGAATTTGCCCCCAGGCAGCAATGAACACATTTTGATAATAAATGCAAAACAGAGACGTGTTTCCTGAAGCGTGGTCCGTGGGCCCAAAAGTCACCCGGTGTACTTAAGAATGTAGGTTAAGAACTTCCAGGGATTCGGCTTACATATATTTGAGTTTGAGTACCATTGCCCTAGATTTATAAAAACGTACAATATACATAGTTTCTGCCTCTAAAAGTGGAATGGTCTAATATTCTTTTTCTAGAATCCCAAACACATCCCAAAAATTACCCCCAAGAGTAACTACTTAGAATCAAGGCCTATGGAATCATATGCTTTCTGCTTCACTCCATTAAAAAGTACATGCAATAGAGCATAAACACACACTTTAAAAAAAATAACGTGTCAGGTACACTCGTATCCACACCAGTACTGCTGCATTGCAAACTGGATCCTCATTAAACAGCCCCCAAACAGAGCAGCCAAAAAAGAAATTAAAATCCATTTCCTGTGTTGCTCTTAGGAACCTGAATAACAAACTCAGAAAAAGCCACTTGACTCTGGTAGGAAAATCCCAGAGCACAGATCGGAAGTTGCAACATATTCCACGGTTTTATTAAAGGCTACTTGTTGATGTCCTAGCACACGCAGGCCTGTGAGGTCTTGCTGGCTGCAGCAGCTCCGGACAATGGGTTAATGAGCCATTCTTTCACCTCTGGACACTTAGAAGGAAAAGCAATCCTGCCTCGAGGTATCCCCGGCAATCCCTCATCACTGGCCTCTTCTCCCACAGAATAAATGCACAGACAAGTACTGCACCTTCAGCAAGGGCTGGAGCAGAGAGCTAAGGCACAAGATATTACCACTCAACAGAGCAGGTGGCGCTCAGGCAGAGCAGGAGGGCAACTCAACTGACTATCACGTGGTCATAGTTGGTCCCATGAGGGCAGGTTCTTTCCTTCCCAATTTTATCACTGCGTCTCCTGCCTGAAAGCAGGGATTGCCAACTGGTGGCCCTCAGACCACAATGGGCCTGTTGAGTTCTATGTCCACATGGTAACTTTGTTTTTCAATTTTTAAAAATTATTTATTTATTTATTCATTAAAGAAAGTGCAAAAGACAGGGAGGGAGGGGGCACAGAGAGAGAGAATCCCAAGCAGACTCCCCACTGAGTGTGGAGCCCAAAGTGGGGCTCAATCTCAGACTCTGAGATCATGACCTGAGCCAAAATCAAGAGTCAGACACTTAACTGACTGAGCCACCAAGGTGCCCCTGTTTCTCAATTCTTTAAAAAATGGAATTAATGGGGGTACCTGGGTGGTGCAGTCAGTTAAGCGAATGACTCTTGGTTTTAGCTCAGGTCCTGTGAGATGTGCATCCTGCTCTGGCTCTGGGCTCAACGCACAGTCAGCTTGATTCTCTCTCCCTCTTCCTTTGCCCCTCCCCTCCGCTTGTACCCACCCCCTCAAACAAATAAATTTTTTAAAATGAAAATGGAATTAATGGTCAGTTTCTTTAAAACCAGCAAAAACAGGTTTATTCAAGCGCAGCAGAGAATTACAACCTGAGACAAGCAAGCTACGGCAGAACCATTGGCAAGTCCCTAGCTGTCAACATTTTCAAACAAAAAGGAATCATACAGAAATCAGATTTCCAGCTTCTCTTGCAAATTCCGGGCCCACATGCCCTAAGCAGCGTATCAGGCTGGCTCACAGATGTACACGGGCTCTGGCCCCACTTCACCCCCCTTCCCCCCCACAACAATCCCTGCTGTCCACGAAGCCCATCTGCTTCACTCAAGCTGTCACTGCCCGGATCCTGCAGGCATCTGATGAGCTCCTCCTGCTCTCAAGTTCAGTAATAGATGTTCACGCCCTCACCTTGACGCTCAGGCGTGGTGCAGAGACCCAAACATCAACAGCAGACCTGCATCTTCCACACCAAGGTTCAAGCGACACACTGCACATGATGAGTAAACAGACACCTGGACCAAGAGGAGGGCCCCTCTTTGCTGCACGAGACGAATAGCTCTGGACAATCGGGAAAACCTCTTGCCACATCATTCAACAGGCTGGAGAAAACCCAGTTCTTCCCAGGTTCTGTGTTTATCAAACACTCCGCTGGGCATTTTCACTTATGTTATGTTTCCCACACAGGAACCAAGGAAAGTAGGCCCAGAGTGGCCATACGGCTAGAACAACTTGTCTGGACCTAAAGCCCAAATCGTACTAGAAAGTATTGAACGCTTAGACGTTATCCTAAACTTTCATGCTAGATGCTGACAGGCACAAAAATGACAGATAAGATATGGACTTTGCCTTTGAGGAACTCTGTAATAACCAAACTGCTAGGTCATAAAAAAAAAAAAAAAAAAGTTGATGTTTCAGTTCTTATTGCTGAAAATCTTCCTGAAATATTCAGGTTATTGTGTGCCTTAATTAAATACCATCTAATCAACAAGATTCATTCTTTTTTTAAATGACTTATAATGTGGAAAAGCCTCGGGGTCATAGTTTGAAGCACTGATGATATATACACAACACTCGCATATGAAAGTAATATACATAAAACACACATTTATACAGGACTCTCAAGGTTTTCAAACTTCTTTAGTTGGCAGCCTCTCATTTGAGCCTGCCAGCCAGCACCTGCAAGAGGTCAGAAGGGCTAGGACCCTCGTCTTACAGATAAGGAACTGTCACATAGCCCAAGGCTAAGGATGACAGACTCTGGACCGTCCAGGACACCCTGGCCTACTGACGTTGGGGTCAGTATTCTTTCTAGGACTGGGTTCTAGCTCATCAAAGTCTTTTGGCTAAATCTTGAAAATGGCTCTTGTTCAAATAAAATACTCACTTCTCTGCCTGGAAAGAAGGATGGCTTTCAAAGTTATCTGAAATATGGAAGGTACCAGTAGACTTATCACTGATAAGCTTTAAAAGAGATTCATCAGGGGAGCCTGGGTGGCTCAGTGGGTTAAAGCCTCTGCCTTACGGCTCAGGTCATGATCTCAGGGTCCTGGGATCGAGCCCTGCATCGGGCTCTCTGCTCAGCGGGGAGCCTGCTTCCCCCTCTCCCTCTGCCTGCCTCTCTGCCTGCTTGTGATCTCTCTCTCTCTGTGTCAAATAAATAAATAAAATCTTTAAAAAAAAAAAAAAAAAGAGATTCATCAGTTTCATTTGACAGACAAGAGCACGTGCGGGATCACAGAGATCTTCCTTCCTTGAAGCAAAATTCTAAATTTAACCCCTATTTTTTTCTCAGCAGTTCCATCCTACTGCAGCAGGCTTTTGTTGGGAGCAAAAGAAATGATAATGGGACTTGTCTGCTGTCTGTCTAGAGAGCAGTTCCAGAGATCTGTTTCCAGTAAAAACTTTGACACTGTCCAAGGAAACTATTTACTTCTACCTGGGACAAAGTGTCACAATAAAAATGGTCCACCTGGGCACAGGATGTAACGAGCACTGGGTATTATGTAAAACTGATGAATCACCAAACCCCACCTCTGAAACTAGTAATACACTATATGTTAATTAATTGAATTTAAGTATATTTTAAAAATAAAACATATCTTGTAGATGACAACAAACTTCAATATCTATACCACGAAAACTTATTAGTAGGGCATTAAGCAAAAATATACTAGAAATGGAGTTACATATCAAAGATAATGCTCTTAATACTAAGAGTAGTGTTTTCCATCTGTCTGGCATCGGAATACAAATACTTACTGTCAATAGCCTGCCTATAAAGTTAGGAAAAATTACTAAGCTGATCACAAATTGATTGAATAGTGCTAAATACTAGGGCACCTGGGTGGCTCAGTCAGTTAAGCATCTGCCTTTGGCTCAGGTCACGATCCCAGGGTCCTAGAATTGAGCCCCAAGGCAGGCTCCCTGCTCAGGGGAGAGTCTGCTTCTCCCTCTCCCTCTGCCCCACCCTCCCCACTCGTGAACTCTTGCTCTCCCTCTGTCAAATAAGTAGATAAATAAATAAAGGTTTCCCTGGTAACAGATACAAGATTTAAAAAAAAAAAAATCTTCAGAATCCAGAAGCTATGTCTCCAAAGGACTCTGAGTAACTTTAAAGAACTTTCTGAACTCTAAGACCTTACACTTAGAGGAAAAAAGGAGAGGCATCTGGGTGGCTCAGCCAGTTAAGTATCTGATTTTGGTTCAGGTCATGATCTCAGCGTCCTGGGATCCCTGATCACTGCCCACGCTCAGCAGGGAGTCTGCTTCCCCCTCTCTCTCTGCCCCTCTCCCGCCCCTGCCCCCGCTCATGCCCTCTCTCTCTCTCTCAAGATGTCTCTCAAGTAAATAAATAAAATCCTAAGAAAATATAAAGATTAGGGTGCCTGGGTGGCTCAGCCAGTTAAGCGACTGCGTTCAGCTCAGGTCATGATCCCGGTGTCCAGGGATGGAGTCCTGCATCGGGCTCCCTGCTCTGCAGGGAGTCTGCTTCTCTATCTGCTTGCTGCTCCCCCTGCTTGTACGCTCTCTCTGTCAAATAAATAAAATCTTTAAAATAAATATATACTTATGTATGTATATATTTATATATAAAGATTAAAGGAGACACGTGATGACTTAGAAAGAGGGGAATTTACTGTTTTATCAGAGATGGAGTACAACAGACCCAAGTCCCAGCAATAGGCACTTGGCTTAAAATATGGCCTGTTATAGAAATAACAGTGTAGCCTATTTGTTCTTTAAGCTACATAAAGTTAGTTGGGCACTACTGAGAGCCCATCCTTCAGAAAGTGGCGATCCAGAGTATTACTATCCAGAGTAAGAGATAAAACACCAGTTCCGGAAGGACTTGATCTTAGTTCCTGGCCATAAAAAGTTAACTCCATACCTGCCCTTGACAAGACATAGTAACTGCTGATTAGGGGAAACCACGATGTTAAGATTCTAAATCTCTGGGCAGGAAGTTCATACATATTGCCTGGAAAGCAACAAGGAGAAGTACACCTATTTTCCCTGTATTCAAACATCTCAGCCCACTTTCCCTGAGGCCTGTGACTTCTGCGACTGCTCCCTAAGCAGATCGGACACACCACGCATCAGTCATGTCCAGCATGAGTTTCTCTGCCTCGGCTCTACTGACACCGGGAGCCAGAGAATTCTTTGTGTAGGATGTTCAGCATCATCCCGGGCCTCTACCCACTAGATGCTGCTGGCAACACCCAACCCCCAGGTTATGACAATCAACAGCCTCCGAACACAGCCGAGTGTCCCCCAGGTCCAGGGGCAAAACTGCCCGGAGTTCAGAACCACTGTTCCAGCCAAACTGCCCTGCACGATTTAGTGTAGAACCGTGTTCTGTCTGGTCTTGTTGCCTGATTGCCTCATGGAACCCCCAACCACTCTCTGGATTCCCCAGGAGCAAGACTGATGTCCATCTCCTGAGTGCACCTCCCCTAGCAAAGGATAAGACGTGCAAAAATCTTCAGAAAAGTGCTGACCCTGTTGACTGACCATCAAGTACCCAAGAGGCTAGTCCTCCCCGTGCTCCCCTGTGCTGCCTGGCTGCCAGGGAACGAGCAGCGGCCTGAGGGGAGCCTCCAAGGGTAAGACCAAGGCTGTGGTGATGCGATTTTGCAGGACCTCTGAGAGACCTGCCCATTGGCCTTCTGGCCATAATACGTTTACCGTCACCCAGCAATCAGAGCAGGGCCCATAAACCCAGGAGACGGAGAAGTGATAGCACGTTCTATTTTTGTTGGCAGCCTGCCCTGGCCCATCCCGGGCCTTCCCACCACACTGCAAAGCCACGCCCAGAGCAGTGGAAGGTCACAGGTATGCACACCCCTGTCTGTACATAACCAGGGACTTCCAAATCCCTGATGGAAACCACAGGATCAGACGGGCAGTATGCGAAACCAAGAATGAGACCACATGACACAGGTCAGTGGAAGACCTTGAGAACGTGTGTGTTGAGCGAGAGAACCAAACAGTAAAAATTTCCTGGCCTCCTTGATGCAATACCCAAGGGAACTGATGTCTGATGTGCAACACAGACCCGGTAAGCTCTACCATACTTTCAGGAAAAGAGGTCACTGCATTATACTCCTGCCATCCTCCAGGCATGGCTCCCTGTCTCCTGAAATGCATACAGCTTTCAGCTTTCCCCTGCTGCCCTTCCTCTCTGCGTAAAAGAACAAGATAGGTCAAGCAAGTCACCTCCCAGAACTGAATCACCATTTCCCACAACCAGTAACCGATGCCCCTTACAAGGTCCAGGATTCAGGTGGAGTTGAGCCCAGCCCAGAGAAGCAATGACTAGAGGCTACGGAGGCACACAGAAATGCCTTAAAGCAGGTCAATGTGAGGAGCCCCTTTCAACCCACTATTGCTACAAATCAGCAAGAGTCAAGAAGGGGAGGAGAGTTAAGAAACTAGTATCTGCAGGCACCTAGGTGGCTCAGTCGTTGGGCGTCTGCCTTTCACTCAGGTCATGATCCCAGAGTCCTGAGATCGAGCCCCGAATCAATGCTCAGCAGAGAGCCTGCTTCTCCCTCTCCAGTTCCCCCCTGCTGTGTTCCCGCTCTCGCTATCTCTCTCTGTCATAAATAAATTAAAGGAAGGAAGGAAGGAAGGAAGGAAGGAAGGAAGGAAGGAAGGAAGGAAGGAAGGAAGGAAGGAAACACACTAGTATCTGGCCACTAGGGAACTGGGACAGAAAAAGAAATTTTCTAGCAGTTTTTAAAGTAGTCTCAAATTCTTGGGCGCCTGGGTGGGTCAGTGGGTTAAAGCCTCTGCCTTCAGCTCAGGTCATGATCTCAGGGTCCTGGGATGGAGCCCCACATCAGGTTCTCTGCTCGGCAGGGAGCTTGCTTCCCCCTCTCTCTCTGCCTGCCTCTCTGCCTACTTTGGATCTCTCTCTGTCAAATAAATAAAATCTTAAAAAAAAATAAAATAAAAATAAAAAAATAAAATAAAGTAGCCCCAAATTCTTGTTCCCCTGGACAAAAATTTACCTCTTCAAGGAAAAGGGGTGGGAGGGGGTGGATCCAACTCGTGGGATATCACTGGAGGAAGCGAATGTTTTCTTTGGCTCTATCCTGGATACAAGTTTCAAAATCAGCAGATATAGTCTACTTTTCCACTAAGTTACTGTCCGGCCCACTGGTTTCTCTTTGCTTTGATAATAGGAGTGTGATGAAAAACAAGCCACATTCCTCTGCAAAAGCAGCTCCTTGCCAGAGATGGTTGGGGGCTTAAAAATCCATCTGAGGGAGGCCTGGGTGGCTCGGCTCATTGGGCATCCAACTCCTGATCGTGACTCGGGTCACCATCTCAGGGTTGTGGGACGGAGCCCCTCGTCAGGGTCTACCCTGAGTGTGAATCCTGCTTGCAATTCTCTCTCCCTCTGCCCTTCCCCTGCCTTATACTCTGTCTCTTTCTCGCTCTATAGTAAATAAATAATAAATAAAATCTTAAAAAAAAAAAATCCATCTGGAAGAGCCAGGGTAAGAATCACCCCTTCTTACCTTTAGGTGACAGCAGGGAACTGAGGGGCTGGCTCTATGGAACAGTCACTTAAAGACTTTTACACATCGGTGCCAATGAGGATTTGGGCTTCGACCTCTGGTAGCACAAACAAGTGTCACCTTGGTGTTTGCTACAGTATATACAGACAGTTCCCTTCCAAGCAGGGTCTTGCTTAATTTGTCCCGAACCTTGCAGAGAGAGGCTAAACACACACAAGGGGTAGGTTATGTCGACCGGGACTCGATAGCTGGTCGCCGGCAGTGCAAGGCACACAGAGTGAAGGTCTGGCAAATGCGGGTGCAGGTACCACACAAGAGCAAGATGCAAGAGGAGGACATGACTGTCTCAGCCCTGGCCTCCCGTGTCACCACGGCCACACGTTAGCTGTGTGATCCTAAAGAGAAAACCCTCCTGAGTTTTCGTTTCCTCACAATAGAAATAAGCTAATACCTCCTCCCTAACAAGTAACAAACAAAATTATCATGTAATGTTGGCTAACACTCAGCAGGTTAGGGGTCAAATTAGAAATTGGCAAAGTCCCTCCTCCCTCTCCCTAGCGATGGCTCCCATCCTGTCCCTTTTTGGCAGCACTTTCAGTGTTATCCTTGGGAGACCCTAAGACTTCTTATCAGGCCCAGGGAGTAGGTGGGGTTCACCATTCTGGTTGCCCTGTTAATATTCAGCGTCAGGCCAAGCAAGGGCCCATAGTACCAGCTCCCACTGTCCAGGCCCAGAGCCTCTGTCCGTGACGCATTCCTTTTTTTTTTTTTCTCCTTTTTAAAAGATTTATTTATTTGAGAGAGAGAGAGAGAGAGAGATATCACAGGTAGGCAGAGAGGCAGGCAGAGAGAGAGGAGGAAGCAGGCTCCCTGCTGAGCAGAGAGCCCGATGTGGGGCTCGATCCCAGGACCCTGAGATCATGACCTGAGCCAAAGGCAGAGCCTTAACCCACTGAGCCACCCAGGCGCCCCTATCCGTGACACATTTCAACATGGGCAGGAGCCCCTCAGTTTTGCTGGAGATTACTCACTTCCAGTATCAAGGATCATCTCACTTGGGTGAGGATAATTTGGGGGAGAGTGGGCCCCTCCCACAGAGAGAGGCAGCATTCTGAGGTGCAAGATACAAATTATTGCCTTGATGGCTCTGTAGCCTGGACTCCACAGGCCAGCAGCTGCCATCAACTGGTCCTTCCACACAGCTGCGGTGCCACCACTGAGACTGCTGGACTGTGGACAGGGCCACCTGCAGAAAGCCCCCTCCTCACACCCGGGAACTCACAGCACCCCGTCCCTCCCTAATGGCACTCACCACCACCTGCCGAACATTCCAATTTTCCTGAGCACGCACTTCCCCTACCTGACCGTAGACCCCTTGAGGGCAGGGATATGTCTCTTCGTATTTACCACACGCTTTGAATGGAATATGTGCACAATACTTTTGAGATACAGCATGGGAGTCCTAAGAATCCCTCCTGCGTTATGAAATCAATGCCTTCTGAATCAAACATGAAATCAAATTCATTCGAATCAGCAGACTAAGAGTTCTGTTGCAAATCTTATTCTCTGAAAGTCAGTGATCCATCTGTTAGGTTTACAGGATGGATTCTGTCTTAACCAGAAAACTCATTCTCTCATCTCACCAGTTAATGAAGGGATAAGATGCTCAACTGTGCGGTATACCTGAATTCTGGTACATGGTACATGGTACCATGCCCAGGAACTTCGGCGGGTGACTCTCTTCAGAAGTTTAGCTCCTCCAAGCACAAAAAGACTGGTCTTTAGTCAACACTAGCTTCCCGGGAGCTGTCTTAACTGTCCTTTGCGTAGAAGAACTAATACAGCCGAAAGCTTAACTGTCCTTTACAGACACTGAATTCATGCCACTGTCATTATCAGGCTGAAGGGCCCTAATCCTTTCCTCCTTCTCTGTGCCATAAAGGATGCCCATAGTTGGTGAGCCAAAGTCCCCGTCTTGCCTCAGGCATACTTAGCACTAAGACTCATAGATGACCGTTTCCTTTCTCATCTACAGGAGAAAAACAAAAACAACACTCCCAACCTCGTCTGTCTGGAATGCTCTTTCCCCAGATCATATGTCTGGTAAACTCCTACCCATCCTTCAAGACTCAGATCAGATGTCACCTTCTCCAGAAAGCCTTTCATGCACACCACTCTCTACCCCCACTCCCCTCACACCCCCACCACCACCCCCGCACCTGACCGAGCTGCTAAGACTAGGTCCTGGGCATTCCTGTTACAAGCAGTTACCATGTAACTATTTCCATGCTACTAACCCATGCAGGGGGCACTCTCACCTTGCCAGAAACTAGCCCGGTCAGAACCACCCAGGGAACTTCTTAGAAATGCATGTTCCTGGGCTCTGGCCTACAAAATCTACTTTGTCATTAGCCCCACTCCCAGGTGATTTTTATGCTTTTTTTTTTTTAAAGATTTTATTTATTTATTTGACAGAGAAAGAGAGATCACAAGTAGGCAGAGAAGCAAGCTCCCCACTGAGCAGAGAGCCCGATGCGGGGCTCGATCCCACGACCCCGAGACCATGACCTGAGCCGAAGGCAGAGGCTTTAACCCACTGAGCCACCCAGGCACCCCTGATTTTTATGCATTTTGAGAACCACTGCATTGATGTAGGAGCTCCTAGGAGCCTTTGGGTTGTGCTTTATATTTGCATCCTTTGCAAAAGGTCCATATTCACTAAGTGTTCTAATCTCCTTACAGTGACTTTATTCAGTACATCCTGCATGCATGAGAGTCTTCACAGAGTAAATGCAAATGGGCACAGAGACAAGAGTGTCTTAGCTGGAACCTGGGCCGCTTAGAGACAACCTTCAGAAAATATGCCCCAACTAAAACAATGTTCTTCTCACGAAGGCACTGGGCAGAGCAGTCGAGGTAGTGAGAGAAACTTCAGGCTTTAGAATCAAAAGACCAAGGTTTAAAAAAAAACAAGGGGCGCCTGGGTGGCTCAGCCGGTTGAGCAACCAACTCCTAGTTTCAGCTCAGGTCCTAATCTCAGGGTCACGGGATCGAGCTCCGCATTGGGCTCCACACTCGGCTCAGAGTATGCTGGAGATTATCGTCCTCTGCCTCTGCCTACCCCTGCCCTGCTCATGCGCCTACCCTCTCTCTCTCTAAAATAAATAAATAAAATCTTTAAAAAGAGAGAGAGAGAAGAAAAAACAAAACTTGTATTACCATTGTCCTAGCTAGCCGAGCAACTCTAGGCAAACGGCTTCCCTCCCATGAGCCCCAGCGTGCGCTCGCGTAGAAACAGAATCACCCTACCACTTAAGTTATGTGGATTAAGAGAGAAAAATATGTATGAAAGCACGTACGTATTATGTATGATAAAGACCAATAGCATATATATTTTTGTCATTTTTTAAAAACAGAATTATCACCAAGTCATCTTTAGAAAGCTAGTTTCCCCATAGCTCCAGTAAAGAATGTAGTTACCCTGTCAGACACAGAAATGCTAGAAACACACAAAATTATGTAACCAAAAGCAGTCAAAATTTTTACAGGCAAGGTTTCAATCACAGAAGGGCAGAAAGGGTCTTCAAGAGGTGCTCCAGTTCAACCTCCTACCAGGGATCTGTTCAGAAACAAGAGCTTAAGGGGCGCATCCCTTTCTTAGCTTCTGCTCAGGTCATGATCTCAGGGTCCTGGGATGGAGCCCCGCCTCAGGCTCTGTGCTCAACCTGGAGCACAGGTTGCTGTGCTCCCTTGGCCCCTCCACGCACCACCCCCACTCACCCCTGCGTGCACACACGCTCTAATAAATAAATAAAGCTTAAAAATAAAAGGAAACGAGCTTCAGATTCACCTGCTGCTGATCCCCTGAGATGCTCCCCAAGACCACCAACCCTGCCCTTCACTTGATCAACTGCAACCCCTCATTCGGCTGAGAGGGGGTGCCTGGACATGGGCCCTCCTCTTCTTGTCTCACTATCAAGGCTGACCAGCACACGGGTATAGTAGGCGGCAGCCTGCCAAGCCCCAGTCAGCTCACTGTGGTAGGTCTGTCCCCTCCACCCTCCACCTCGGGTCCCCAGGCTTCTAGTTTTCCAATCTAGATGGATTTCCTCCCATCCCTTAGGGATGAGTACAGAGAAATAATGGTTATATTTTTGCTAAATGCCTACTCTCAGCCAGCCAAGGTGCTCATATTTTAAGTACATTCTTTTGCGAAAACCCCTCAGAACTCTTCCAGTAGGTTTTATTATTTTCATTTCAAAGATGAGGTTCAGGGGCACCTGGGTGGCTCAGTGGGTTGAGGCCTCTGCCTTCGGCTCGGGTCGTGGTCTCGGGGTCCTGGGATCGAGCCCCGCGTCGGGCTCTCAGCTCGGCGGGGAGCCTGCTTCCCTCTCTCTCTCCACCTGCCTCCCTGCCTACTTGTGATCTCTCTCTCTGTGTGTCAAATAAATAAATAAATAAAATATTTTTAAAAAAAAAATGAGGTTCAGAGCAGTTGAGCACCCTGCCTGGGATTTGGACACAGGCCTTTCTGGCCCCCACCTGCCCCCACTCCTTCCATCCCACCCCAGGCTCCACCTCTCTCCCCCTGACATCTGACATACAAACATGGGATGCCTCACCTGGCGCATTTCCAGTGTGGCTCCAAGTCCTCCCCAGGGCTCACCCTGCCCACAGGTTAAAAGGACAGCCTCTCTTGGGGAACAGAGGCGGTGCCCAAATGCCCCCCACCCCCTGGCCTATCAGACGCACCGAAGGAACACGGCAGATGAACAAGAGAACCGACGGTACATAGGGAGTGAGCTTTTCAGAGACACTGACTTTTAAAGCATTTGGGGCAACCCAGGGGAGATTTGCTCCCGCAGCCCTTCTCTAACAGTGAGAGAGCCCAGCAGTCCCTAGCAGCGCCTCGCTAAGGTTTCTGGTTTGATCTCATCTGTGGCTTTTCCTCACCCGGGGAACAGGCGGCCAGGGGGGGGAGGGGTGTGGGGTGTGTGTGTGTGTGTGTGTGTGTGTGTGTGTGTGTGTGTGTGTCTGACCCACCCCCTCTTACAGCCGCTGGTTACAGTTACACATTCCGACACAGACCGGCCTCCCAGACCGAAGGGGGGTGGGGTGGCCAACTCTCAGAAGCCCTGGAACAAATAGTTGGCAACAGCTGTGTCCTCAGCAGACAGCAGTTGGTCTCTTGCTACTGTTTTCTCATTCCACGCTAGGTTACAGGCTATAATTTAGTGCCCCTGCTTCAAACAGCAGTTCGCAAAGCAATCGAGACTCTGCCACAGGGGTCTGTTGGCTCTGAAAAGTCTGTCAGGAACGTCAAAATGGGGCCAGTCCCACCCCCATCCCTCTGAGATATCCAGGACGTCCCTGAGCCACACAGCCCTGACCACATGCCTACAAGGAGAAAAAGCCTCGGGGAGCCCTTCCCTCTAGAAGACCCCCCTCACCCCCTCAGAATCTCTTTAGAACCAGAGAATTGTTAAGAAATCTCGGCTAACGAACCAAATCAAAATGGAGAAGGAGTGAGAGCAGTTCAGATCAAGAATCGACTCTGCCTCTCCTCCTCCCCTGTCGCTCCCCTCGGCTGTTTCCTCTATAAGGCTCTGGAAGCAGTTTCACGGTATCTAACGGAAAAATCAGAGTGGACGGCCCCAGAGACCTCAGGAATGTAGGGGGTTAAGAACACGGGGGCTCTGGAAGTACAGAGCAACTAGCACACAAGAAGAGAAGACTGGAAATTTCTGCACGGGAGCGGGCCTGCTCTAGCTGCGTGCAAGACATTTTTTCTCAAAGGTTCCCTCCACCCAACGCAGGAGTACAACAAACAAGCTCCCACCCTTCTTCCCTGCCCAAACCCGATCCACGGACAACCAGTTCAATTACCTGTCTAAGACCCAAAAGGAAAGGCATCCTGCAAGAGCATCGTCCACACTAACGTTTGGAACAAAGGGCTTTTAAAAGTTAAGGTCTTGGAAGGAGCATTTCCCCCAGGTGGGCCTGCGTGCTCCGCGGTCCCAGTTCCCCGGCCTTCCTTAGCAAAGAAGAGAAAGTAAACAGAGTCCTGGGACCAGGCAGGCGCTCTCCCTCCTGCTGTCCTCGCTACTCCCCCCGCCTGGCTCCGACCCACCCCCACCTTCTCGTGACATATCTCAGACGCAGCAAAGCCCAAGCTGTCTGCCAAGGGGGAAATGACATCAGTTCAGGCACAGCAGAAAAAAGTCCAGACAGCTGCTGTGGAATACTGAGGAGGATGTGCAGCCCTGGACCCTGAGACATCAGCTCCCCTCAGCTCCGAGCCGGCTTGGGGGGTTGGAGGGCAGGAAACAAATCCCTCAAGCTGAAAAGAGCTATAGTTCTCTGAATAAGGGCTAGCCGCTAGAACGCCCAAGGTATTGTTTCTCCTCCTTGGGAAAGGAAATCGAGCCCAGTGATTTGTCAGTTTCACAGAAACTTCTCCGCCCTCCGCTCCCACCAGAGTCAGCACTCCATAAATCCCAGCTGTATTAAGCCTGGCGGTCCCAACTTTCTCTAGAGATTGAGGCGATCAGCAGGGAGGGCTTGGAGGCACCTTCCCCCAGCTGAGGTAGGACGTGCTACCTCAGACGCTGACCTCCGGAGCCCTCGTGTCTACAGGAGAGTTTATATTTCATAAACAAACTGCGCATGTACAGGTGCCAGTATCTTTCCTCGCTTGTCTTACAAAAGGTACAACAAGTCCCACAGCAGCCTCCAAGTTGCCAGTAAAGCAGATCATCTATATTTAAACCAACTCTTGCTTCTGAAAAGTTCACCACCCTAGGTTCGTCATGCTTTCTTCTCCAAGCTCAGGTTATGGAGAAGACAGCTAACAGCAAGCTTTGCACAAGACGCAAAGGCCCTGGGGCTGGCGTCTGGTGGAGGCTGGCCTCTGGCCACCCTCCCCTAAAGAGCAGGTCCCAGCTCTTCCTGGCCCAGAATCCTCCATCAAAGACAACACAAACAAAGAACAAAAGTTTTGTGTTTGGATTTGCACTTGCAGAAATGACTGCTTTTGGAGGCCTTTATAAATCCAAAGTTACTTTCTAACAACTTCTTAGCCTGCAAGTTGATTATATTTCCCATCGCTCAAAGCAAGTGTATCTCATCTTTCTTTTTAGTTTCTGCAACAGTTTTCTTCCAGTGATACTCATCGAGGGCCTCGATGACCCAGGTAAATCAGAAATGACTCTTGCAAATTAGTACCTCTCACTCCCGCCTCGGACCATAAATTAGCAGCACACACAACACTTACAGCGCAGTGAGTTGCCAATGGTACTTTTCAATCAATCGTCGGTGAATCCTGCCAGACACACAATGTGCTTGCTGCAGGTCTCCCACTGATGGTCAAGGTCACACTGACTTTCCTGACAAGGAAATGAATGAGCCAAGCCAGCTGAGCCATTTCCTCGAGGCTCATGAAAAGAATGAACCCAAACCGCAGCCTCATTGCTACCGAGAGAGAGGAGGAGTGATGTGTAGAGAGCAGTGGCTTCTGCTGCGGCAGGTGCCTTGGGGTTTGGGGGCCATTCTTCAGCAAATATGTGTTCTCAAGATGTGGCCAGACTCAATCCCACGCCCTGCTACCGCTCACACACAGGCCAAATCAGCAGACGGGAGGACAGGAGAGAGGCAAGCCCAGGTATCAGGGTACAGCTTTCAACACCCTCCTTCCATTTCCTCAGTCCCCTGGCAATCTCTGACCACCATAAAACGCAGCACTATGACTTCTGTCGGCCGGACTGGAGGAAAGGGCATCCGCAGCCCGTCCTGCGCCACTCTGGTCTGAACTTACCTAATAAGACACAGTGGCACCTGCAATTCTCTGGAAAGAGTCCCATGGTGTAAGTGTACTTATTCATTCATTGCACACCTACTGAATGCCCACAGTGTGCCAGACACTGTTCTAGGCGCTGGGGACACTGCCATGAGCAAAAACACTCAAGGACCCTTGCTCTGATGGGCTATAGAAGCATTCCCCATTTCTAAATAACACTCATCAGCAGTGATCTCTGAATAAGTGGAATTGCAGCAAAATTACTAGAAATCCAAAAATAATTTTGTAAAAGTTCAATCTAAATTATCAAAATTGCATCATAGGCTTCCCGATTTTCCCCTAATGAATCATCATCCTTTTATGGATGTAACTCAGAGCAATGTTTCTAATCAGCAGCTGTCTACTTTTATCTTCTTATAAGATTATAAAATCCTGTATACAAGGCAGTGTTAAAACTCAATGCATTACTCCTAGCACAATATCACCTACTACAACAAAGTGATTGCTGATAATGGCTGCTTTCTCACTAATCTCCTTGACCCTCCCACCCGCCCCTTGGGGACTAACCCTCATTGAGCACTGAGATTTGGGGGAAGAGA
>CM053617.1:48602564-48649397 GCA_028646535.1 Procyon lotor | reverse complement strand
ACACACACACACACACACACACACACACACACACACACACACAGCAGAAGGTGACACCAGATTAAGGACAGCTCCCTGAGTTTCCCAGCTCTCCTGCCCCCTAACAAGAAAACCCTTCTGTGTTGACCATCAATCACTCCACAAATATTTATTACCTTCCGGGATGGACATTTACTGCCTGCACTGAGAGCACAGGGGTCTCTGAAACTCAGCGCAGACAGTGGGCTGTCCCTGAGTTAACGGGCTGCCACTGATCTGCAACTCTAGCTTTATCAAGGGCAACAGCAGCCTTGTTTGTTTTTGTATCGAAATGCCAAGTTCGTTTTTCTTCCTGCCCTGAAAACAGTTCAACCCCCCACCAAACCAGCCAGGAGCCAAGAATGACACGACAATCAGCAAGCTCGGCTCAGGGCTGTCCCCTCATACTTTTCATATCTCCTCCCAAGCTGCTCCCTGAACTGAAGATTGGAATAAGAACAAAAGGAGGGACGTGGGTCACGCCCAGTGCCTGACACACACTGCGAGGTAACCAGGAAAGAACACTAACTCCATTAGGAAAATTAGTCTTCGAGGTCTCCACTACATCCGATTTCCTCTCTCCCTTTTATTTCAACTCGGAGCAAGACAAGGAGAGATGTGATCCACTTCAGGTGGCAGCTCGGGGACAGTGGCAGCAGGCCGGCAGTAAGGGTTAACAGGAAGGTCATTTTATCAAAGGCACCTCAACTCTGAGTCCTGCAAGCAGCGCCAGGCCCTGTGGCTGCAAGGTTGTAAGAGCAGATCATGCACACAAGGTTGTAAGAGCAGATCATGCACACTGTCCAGAGACACCATCTCGCTTATGCTTTTATAGGAAAATTCACCCACTCGTTTACATGCTCAGAAGCTCGGCAAAATGATTTCCTCTCAGGCCTAACTCTTTGAAAGCAGAATCAACTTAAGGGCAAGACGTCTAACTTTCGCTTCTGTGTCCTTCACCTTACCAAGCAATGCCTTGCATAAAGCAGGCCCTCAAAAAAGGGTAAAGAGATGGGTGCCTGGGTGGCTCAGTCGGTTAAATGTCTGTCTTCAGCTCGGGTCATGATCCCAAGTCCTGGAATCGAGTCCTGCATTGGGCTCCCCCCTCAGCGAGGAGCCTGCTTCTCTCTCTCCCACCCCTTCTGCTTGTGTTCCTGCTCTCTCTCTCTCTCTCTCCATCAAATAAATAAATAATTAAAACTTTAAAAAAAAAAAGGATAAAAAGACATATGACTGTAAAAAGGAAGCTAATACATCTGAATCCCAGACAGTAGCGCAGGTGACATTTTCGTGACCACAGAAACCCAATAAACAACTAAGAGATCGGGAGAGCACATGGATATTACCGAGAAATCCTCTGTATGACCCCATTATCTGTACACCTGTAATTTCTCTGCTGAGGAACTTAAAACATTTAAGCCATCTCAGAAGCAAAATTCCCATACTCAAGGCAGAACTAGGACGTGCTCTAACCCCATTGGTTTTTCAATTATGGGGACTGGGACGAAGCTGCTCCTGGTTTTGTCACGGGTCAATAACTAACTAACTGACTCCATTAAGCAACACCTAGAAGTTGCCTTTTTTTTTTTTACATAAAAGATTGTGAAACTTAATAAGGTCTAGCTGGAAACACAGCTCCTGGCACCATATCTTCCCTCATTTCCTGGATCTTATGTAAATTAAATTTTGCCTCCTACTTCCTTTGGCTATTTGATAACCAATCTATTCCAGGTCTGAGTTCACGGTCAAAAGCACCAGAAGGAAACATTAAGACAAATTATCCCTCCCGTAAGTTATAGGGGGGGTGGAAAAACTTCTGGAACACACACATCCACACCCCCAAGTAAAATGATGATGAAGGGTGTTAGAACTGGAGAAGATACCATAGCAGATGGATCCTCTGCTCCTTTCGTCATATAATGTCCAACAGCAGGCCGCACCTGAACCCCGCGCTCCCAGGCCACAGAGAGCGGGGCAACACCGATGACAGCAGTAAGTAAACCGTACTTCAAAACCTGACCCAGGGCCCAAATCATGAAGCACTAGAACAAAGCAGAAGTACAAAGAGATATGCTATGATACAGGCCTAAAGCTTAGGGAGAGAAAACCTAAAAGTGCCTTTAAAAAAGCATCCTCCGTCAAGAAAGGAAGTCATTGCAAGCCATTGGGCCTCCCTGAAAAAATTACCAGGACTCGTATCTTTGCACTTATATCCATTGTTCCTAAGCCTTCCATTTTATTCAAGATGCACATTCTACGCAAGGTGTGCTCGCTCAGTTTTTGGGAGTTTTTTTAGATTTTATTTATTTATTTGACAGAGAGGAGACAGATCACAAGTAGGCAGAGAGGCAGGCGGGGGGGTGGGAGCAGGCTCCCCACTAAGCAGAGAGCCCGATGCGGGGCTCGATCCCAGGACCCTGAGATCATGACCTGGGCCGAAGGCAGAGGCCTAACCCACTGAGTCACCCAGGTGCCCCAAGGTGTGCTCAGTATTGCAAAAAGGTAGAGCTAAGCAGTAAGAGAGACAATAAATCATCATCCTTGCAGAACTCAAGGTTTATAAACTACTTGCACATCTGTGGTAGTTGCTCCTTACATCAGATGGTGACAGGACTAGAAGTCTTTACTGTCCCCACTTGCCAGACAATATAGTGAATGTCTGAAAATGTGCAGCGGCCTGGGACCAGACTTAGGATTTCTGACTGACGGGACAGAAGTCTTCCCATGGAACCCCGGTGAGTGACACACATTACACTCTCCTGGGCGCCGGCATTCTACCGTGCTACCACCTTTCCTCAGGACCCCACACCGATTGCTTAACTTCTCTGAGTTGGCTGGTTCCTTCTGTCAGCATCGCCCAGAGACAACTCTGAAGTAGCCATTTTTGCGTTAAGAGGCCCATGTGGTCAAAGAAGGCTGCCATCTCTCTTGGAGATTCACAACGCATGTGCTTTCCAGGGAAGCCTCTGAGGAGTCTCACAGTTAAGAAGCCTGTTCCACCCCAAATCTCCCGCATTTCAAACAGTACAGTCTTTCTTTCTGACTGAACATCTGTTCATGGCATCATTATCTCTACAGTGTCTGTCAGCCTCCAAATTCTAGGTTCCATTTCTCCCTCAGCAGTTTTGTTCATCTTCTGTGAACCGCCCCCCACCCTGTACTGTACTTTGAGGGCAGGCATAGTGAGCCAGGCACAGGATGGGGACACGCGGCTGACGCCCCTGGGGAGGTGAAAGAAGACAAAATACGCTAACAGGTCTTATTTTCGCAGGTTTCTCTGAACATTTGTGCAATCTCAGATACCAGTACGATTTCCCCCCAAATTCTCCCTACGCTAGAAATTGAGGGCAAAAGTCCCAAATTAATCTTTCACTTTACACACTGGGGGAGTGGTTGGAAAGGGATATCCAAAAGGATAGCCAAGATGACAAAGAAAGTGGGGGGGGGGTTGCCATGACTGAAACTTCACCACCAGACGTGGTCAAGTGAAAGAGAAAGCTGTAGTTGGAAGGGCACCTCTGACACTCTCAGGACTGAGGGGGATTCTTGGGGAGCAACTTTTTTTTAAAGCAGTGGCACATTTAGTGAGGGTTACTTACGAAAGCTGAAGAACTATCATAGAGTAGCTGCATTTTTCTAATGGTATTTTTACCTTTGGATCTAACTTAACTTCTCACATGTAAGATCCTATACATTAAGCAATTATTGTCCACTTTTTAGGGTGTGATACGGTATGATGGTTATGCTGAGGAACAAAATCCTTTTATCTTTTAGAGATTCAAACAGAACTATTCATGGTTGAAATGACATAAAGTCTGCAGCCTTCTTTAAATAACATTGCTAGGCACGAATGGAAACAAAAGGGAGTATAGACAATAGAAGACGGGCCATGACAATAAATTCCTGAAGTTGGGTGATGGGGACTTGGGGGTTCATTACACCATTCCCTGTATTTTTACACATGTTGAAAACTTTCCAGAATAAAGATATTTGAAGGGTTTTATTCCCAATAACATCTGCTCTTGACCCAAAGTAATATTAAGCCGTACAGAGCCATTGAAGGAACTAAGTAAGGAACACCAAAGCTCAAGTGACAGAAGGAAATAATAGATAAACTGGACTTCCCCCGAACGAAAAACAATTGTGCTTTAAAGGGCACCATCGAGAAAGTGAAAGACGAAACAAAACAAAAACCACTGGTAGGGAAAAATATTTGCTAATCATTTATCTGATAAAGGACTCATAAAGGCTTCTTAGCGTGAGACTCCTCAGAAGCTTCCCTGGAAAGCACACGCATCATGCATCTCCGAGAGAGACGGCAGCTTTTCTTTGACCACGTGAGCCTCTTATCGCAGAAATGGCTGCGTCAAAGCCATCTCTGGGCGATGCTGATAGAAGGAACCAGCCAACTCAGAGAAGTTAAGCAACTGGTGCTCCAGGGTCATGAGGAGCGATGGTAACACGGGAGAAGGCCAGAGCCCCAATAGAACCTAGTTGAAAGGGGAAAATCCTCTAAGCAGTCCCTTACTAGGATTCCTTGAGAAGACTTCTGTCCCTTTAGTCAGATAAAGGACTTTAAAATGGGCAAAGAACTGGAACAGACATTTCTCCTACGAAGATACACAAATGGCCGCTAAGAGCCTGAGATGTTCAACATCACCAGTCATTAAGGAAATGCAAATCAAAACTGCAACGAGATCCTACCTCACACCCATTAGGATGGCTATGATTTAAAAAAAAAAAAACAACAAGTGTTGGAGAGGATGTAGAGAGATTGGACCCCTCGTAATTGCCAGTGGGGAACATGACCTGGTACAGCCACTTGGGAAAACAGTCTGGCAATTCCTGAAAAACAGTAGACAGAGACTTACCATGTGAACAGCAATTCTACTTCGAGGTATAGCCTAAGAAAAACGAACCCACATGTCCACACAAAAACTTGTCTATCGACGTTCAGAGCATTATTCCTAAAAGTCCCAGAATGGCAACAGCCCAAATGCCTATGAGTTGACCCATCAGATAAAATGTGTTCTACCCATACAGAAGAATATGAATGGAAAGGAAAAAAATTGCTGACAACTGCTGAAAACATCCCGCTAAGTGAAAGAAGCCAATCACAAAACAACACACGATGTTATAATTCGATTTACATGAAATGTTCAGAACAAGAAAATCCAGAGTAGCAGAAAGTAAATTAGTGGTTGGCAGGCAATGAGGCTCAGGGAGCTCAGGAAGGGAACTACTAATTGACATGGGGTTGCTTTCTGGGGTGATGAGAATGTTCTGGAATAGACAGGGGTGACAGTGGCCCAATCTTGTGAACATGCCAAACAGTGAATTGTACACGAGGGTGAATTTTATGGTGCATGAACTGTATCTCAATAAAGCTGTCATTATTTTTTTTTAAAAAGCCTCAGAAACCATCCTCCCCTCAGAACAGGAAGTACAGTGCACCTCAGCACAGGACGCCGTGTGCCGAGAGCGCAAGGACCTGCATGTGGCCTTGCACTGTGGTCAGAGTGATGTCCAACCACAACTCCCACACCCAAGACAAGACACAACTTCTTTGCTGATGGTAACCCCACTCTTCCTCACTCAAGAGGGCCCAGTGATGTACAGATCAGGATAACTGTATACATTCTAACTTACCTGCTCTGAAGATAAACAATCTCATACTTTATTATTAGAAAACAATAGCTGGAAAAACACCCCTCATCTGACTGCCAAGGCTGGTGATACGGAAAGTGAGTCACATGCCTTCTGGACTAGGAGCTCACTAAAATTTACTCTTAAACTCTTCCACTGAAAACAGATCTTGGGTCAGTCAAGGAATAAGGAAGCTCAAGGCTTCCCTAAAGCTTTAAAAAAAAAAAAAAAGATAATTACACAGGCTAATATTAACCAAGTAATTACTATGTGGCAGGCACCGTTCTAAGTGCTTTATAAGTACTAACTCAATTCTTACAATAACTCAATTAACCTGCACAATAACCCTATAAGCTGGGTGCTATTATCCCATTTTACAGATGAGGAAACTGAGTCGATTACTAGCCTAAAGCTATCTGGAGGCAGTCTGGCTCCAAAGTCTGCACTCTCAGTGATGATACTTCCAAGGACTCCCTCTTCTGGAATGACCACCACGGAAGGGGGGCTGCTTAGACCTGTGTGCCACATGGCAGCTGGCCAGGAGCTGCACGCCACCTGCCTGACATCTTCCAGGGACCTACAAACCCCAGCAAGCACAGCTAGGCTTCCCCAGTCCAAGGGGAGCACCAAGGTCACAGACAAGGAGATCAGAGGCTAAGCAAGTCAGAGACCTACCTGGCTTGCAAGAAAGAAAACTGAAATGTTCTCCCGTGTGCCTGGGTTGAGTCAAGAAGGCACATTTTCTTTTTTTTTTTTTTTTTAAGATTTTATTTATTTATTTGACAGAGAGACACAGCAAACAGCGAGAGAGGGAATATAAGCAGGGGGAGTGGGAGAGGGAGAAGCAGTCTTCCCAATGAGCAAGGGGCCTGATGCAGGGCTGGATCCCAGAAGCCTGGGATCATAATCTGAGCTGAAGGCAGCTGCTTAATAGCTGAGCCACCCAGGAGCCCCAAGAAGGCACATTTTCAAGGATAAGCCGAAGTCACAGATGAAGAAATGTTGCTTACACAACAGGTGGGGTACTGAGCCCTCGAATACTCTCTTGATGGGGAATGTCCGCTGACAGAACCACTTTAGGAGAGCAAATTGGCACCATCTACCCCAAATTTCAAATGTACACACCTCACAACCCCACAATCCCTGATTCCATGTCTAGGAATCTAGCACAACTGCAGAAAGAAATACATAGAACAATGTTCACTATAAAACAGCGTGAACTGGTAAAAACTTGGCTATAGGGGCACCTGGGCACAGACGCTCAGTCGTTAAGCGTCTGCCTTCGGCTCAGGTCATGATCCCAGGGTCCTGGGATCGAGCCCTGCATCGGGTTCTCTGCTCAGTGGAGAGCCTGCTTCTCCCACTACCAATCCCTCTGCTTGTGTTCCCTCTCTCGCTGTGTTTCTCTCTGTCAAATAAATAAAATCTTTAAAAAAAAAAAAAAAAAAACTTGGCTATAATGGATATTCACCTATGGAGCAGTAAGTTAAATAAATCATGGTCCCAAACAATAAAACACAGGTGGGGTTTTTTGTTGTTGTTGTTTTGCTTTGGTTTGGTTTTTGTTTATTTTTGCAACTCTATACTCACTTCTGAACATCATTCCTCTCCTTCTTTTGTTTCCTCTTCTGGAGGCTTTCCTAAACTTTCCTAGCATTTTTGGGTTTCGATTAATGTTATTCTTTCTTTTCTTCTTTCCTTCCTTCCTTTTTTTTTTAAATAAGTAGGCTCCATGCCCAGAGTGGAGCCCAAATGCAGAACTCGAATTCACAACCCTGAGATCAAGACCCGAGCCGAGATCAAGAGTCTGACGTTCAGCTGACTGAACTACCCAGGTGCCCCAACATGCAGGCATTCTTTTTTTAAAAAAAAAAAAGCAAGGTATAGATGCAATACGGAAAGAAGTCTATGAAGTACCAAAGAATGCATGTTGTAAAGTACTACAGGTATATTATCCCATTTTTGTTTTAAAAACAAATGAAAAGAGGGGCGCCTGGGTGGCTCAGTGGGTTAAAGCCTCTGCCTTCCGCTCAGGTCATGATCTCGGGGTCCTGAGATCGAGCCCCGCATTGGGCTCTCTGCTCAGCAGGGAGCCTGCTTCCCCTCTCTGCCTACTTGTGATCTCTCTCTGTCAAATAAATAAATAAAAACTTTAAAAAATAAATAAATAAAAACAAGTGAAAAGAAAAAAAACTGTATTCATACCAATAATTTTATGTTTATATACAAGAGTTACTGATATATACTATTACTATACCTATAAATAGTCAGCATAAGCAGAAAACCCACCAAAAACACACACCAAACCACAAACTTTCACTTTTTACTCTAAGCATTTCTGTATTATATATCATTGTTACAAGCATGTATTAATTTTGTGTAACTAAAAACTGATGTGAAAAGGTAAAAGGCACCTTAAAGCTCGAAGAAAAGCAGCCATTAGGTGTAAGGAACGAAAAAGGAAAGAAAACTGAAATAGATCTTGTGCCAAATCAGATCGGTATGGGTTTTCTGCTTTCCCCCAACTCCCTGCAGGCACAGCAAGGGGATTTGCATATTTAAAAACAAAGGACTCAAGTAAAAAGAAAGAAGTACACAGGATGAACTTCTCACACTATTCAACTCTACATTCAAATCCCAAAGAGTTACCAAGCTCCACTATCTCAGTGTCAAAGCCAAATATCAACCCTCTCTCCCAAATAAACCACAAAGAGGGAAAATAACTTAGACTTGATAAATCAACTAAGTTGTGGTTTTTCTGTTGTTTCTGTGTTTGTTTGGATTTTAATCTAACCAGAGCGAATCACCAGGTGGATTTTTAGATGAGGGGGAGAATTTCTGAAACATCAACAAAAAAGCAGCACGTAGGATTTGGAAAAACGTGAATATTTTGTCCACGAATGCATGTCTCTGATCTGCAAGGATGTGTGATAACGCGGTGTTACAGCGTAAGAGCCGTCTTGCCTGATATTTAAAAAATCAGAACAGACACATTCTTATAGCTTTACCCTAGGATCCACCCTTCCAAGCCACAAATACTCTTGCAACATCTCACATTCACTTTTACCTCTTCCAAAACAAGTTTAAATTAAATTCTTTCAATCACATAAGATCACGAATCAAAACTTAGCCAAGGCATTCTGAGGGCAATGACGGCGCCAGGAAGGGATGACCCATCACTCCTCTATTTTCCCACAGAAGAAAGTATGGAAAGAAGTAAGTCAAAAGTAAATAAATCCAAGCTATGGGACTGTAGCTGAGTAAGCAAGAGTATCCCAAAACCCAGTCCATGCAAGACTGGTGATCTTCAAGTCTGAGACCATGACCTACTTTAATTCCCACACTGGGAAAGCCCAGAATTCTATCAACAAGCCACAGAATTCAATGGGATGAGATCTGTTTCCCCTTTCCTTACCTCCCAGGTTGCAATGCTCTGGATTTATTGATATTTCTTTGTTTGTGGTTTCCACATTGCATGCAGTTTTTTGGCCAGACTTTGCTCCACCTAGTGGAAATACAAAGGATGGTCCAAAAGGGAGGTGCCCATAGGCCAGACCTCGCCCTGTCTGTTGTATGCCACCAAGGAGACAGACTGCAAAAATCCACTGTCCCTGTTCCCAGTTATTCAGTGGCTGCTCTTACTGTCTGTGTGGTTGTGGTGGGATCGGTGGCCCCAGGGGTGCCCACAATTGGGGTCATAGGGCAAAGAATGAACCCACATCATTGCACCACCTGGATCCTGATGGTCCCTCAAGCGTTAATCCAACAGGAAAGCAAGAGATGCTCTCAGGTGAATGGATGGCCAGGCATTCAAAAGGCATTTGTAATTGTTAATCCAAAGTCATCTGAGATACCCACAGTATGTCTAAAGAGTTGCCCCCTAGTGCCCCCAGCCCACGGATGTGCTGCTTCCTGGGGGCTTGAAAGAGGAGGCTCCTCCTGAGGTCACACAGCCATGGAGGAGGTCCGGGATAGTCACCCATGGCGACCCAGAGAATACCTCATGGTTTCTGTAGGCTGAGTGTGTGACGACAAACAACCGTTCATGGGGCCAAAAATAAGAGGAGAACCAAGAGGGTGCCTGGGTGGCTCAGCTGGTTAAGCCACTGCCTTCAGCTCACGTCATGATCCTGGAGTCCCAAGATTGAGACCCGCATCGGGCTCCCACGGGGATTCTGCTTCTTCCTCTGATCTTTTCCCCTTATGCTCTCTCACTCTCTCTCTTTCTCTCAAATAAATAAATAAAATCTTTTTTTTTTTTTAAGATTTCATTTATTTATTTGAGAGAGAGAGAGATCACAAGTAGGCAGAGAGGCAGGCAGAGAGAGATAAGGAAGCAGGCTTCCCGCTGAGCAGAGAGCCCGATGCGGGGCTCGATCCCAGGACCCTGAGATCATGACCTGAGCCGAAGGCAGAAGCTTTAAGCCACTGAGCCACCCAGGTGCCCCTAAATAAATAAAATCTTTAAAAAAAAAAAAAAGTAGAACCAAGACTTGAAATGGAGAAAGGAAAAAGTTCGAAGAACATGACTCTGTTCAGATCGGTTATGGGGCCATGGGAGACAGCGAGAAAAGAAAGTAACTGGCCATGAGGCTTTCAGTGGGGTGAAAACAACATGTTCTTAAAATGAAACCACAAGGGTGAACCAAAGCAAGAAGAAAGAAAGTTCAAGACTGGGTGAATGAGGGAGGCTCACCTGCTTATTGAACCACAAACTAAAAAAATACATATATTTTTTTATTTCCAAAATGTTTGGCATTGGCTGACAAAGCCAGGCTGACTGGCAACATGTTAACAAATCTAAGAGTAATCAAGATTCAGGATATTAAAGCTTTCAACTGTCCCAACCTACAATTTGTTGTCAGAGAGGTTATTTCATGTATTTCATACCCTTCACAATGCTATGTTCTCCCTTCATAGGAAGGCTGACCTCACAGCCCGTGGTAATCAGCACGAGCTGACGTGAGAATGGCAGGTACCGCTAAACCAGCATCTGTCCACCTCGGCACCACTGACGTTCTGGACCAGACAATTCTTGGTTGTGGGAGGCTATTTTTTGTTATCAGAGGTTTAGCAGCATCCCTGGCCCCAAGCTGTGACTACCAAAAATGTTTCCAGACATTGATAAATGTCCTCTGGAAAGGGCAGAAATCATCCTCAATCGAGACTCACAACTCTAAACATACAGGTTCACCATTTCCTACAAGGACAAAATTAAACTCAGATATAGGGCAGAATCAAAGAAGTCACTTTCAAACTCCCCAAATCTCAGCTTCTGAACTTAATTTGAGAACTGATACTAACTTCACCAACAACCAAATCCACTCTGAGGATCACAAATAACAACAGCAGGGATAATTATTATTATACTTATCGCCATTAAATATATTCCAAGAGCTTTACACATAGGATGCCTTTCACCTCACAGCAAACCTATAAGGTATGTACGTACTATCATTGATCCCACTGAGGAGATGAGGACCCTGAGGCACAAAGACGTTAACAACTTGCCCCAGGATAGTAAGTAGAAGTCAGGTTTGGATCTCAGGTGGTCTGCCCCCAGAGCCCAAGACCTCACCACTGTGTTGGACTATTCCGCACTATTCCCACACTGGAGCGCTCTTAGATCTCCACCATTAAGTAGTCAGTAGCCACATGTAGCTATTTAACTTAAATTAATTAAAATGAAATATCATACCAGTCTTAGAAAACAGTCTGGCAGTTCCAAAGCTACTATATTGACCCAGCAATTCCACTGTTAGGTATATGCCCAGGAGAAATGAAAACGTATGTCTTACCCAAAAAACCTAGACATGCATGTTCATAGCAGCGCTATTCAAAGTAGCGTCAAAGTGGAAAGAGTCCAAATGTCCATCATTTGATGAATGGATAAATTAAATGAGCTACATTCACAGGACTGAATGTTAACTGCCTACAAAAAGGAATGAAATGCTGATTCGTGCCATGAGGTACAGATACAACATCAGGGACGAGTCCTGGAAACATCATGCTAAGTGAAAGAAGCCAGTCACGGAGAACCACCTCATGTGTGATTCCATTTATAAGGAATGTCCAGAATAGGCAAATCCATAGAGACAGAAAATAGATTAGTGGCTGCCAGGGGCTGCAGGGATGGAACAGGGAAGGATTGCTAACAGCTATGGGGCTTCTTTCTGGGGTAAGGAAAACGTACTAAAATTAGATAGTAGGGGCGCCTAGAGGTCTCATTCTTGATTTCCACTCAGGTCTTGATCTCGAAATCCAGCCCCGCATCAGGCTTTGCGCTCAGCGAGGGGCCTGCTTGTCCCTCTCGCTCTGCTCCTCCCCTCACCCGCGCTTGCTCTCTCTCTTAAATAAATTCATTAAGCCTTTAAAAAATAAACATAAAAATAAAATCAGATTGTAGATGGTACACTAGTCTGTGATGCACCAAAAAGCCATTTTACATACACTTTAAAAGCGTGAATCTATTGGCATGCTAATTATGTCTCAATACAGCTGTGATAAAAAACTAAATGTCAGTAAAAATCCAGTTGCTCAGCTGTCCTAGTCACATGCCAAGCGTCGAGAGTCGCATGTGGCAAAGTGGCTACCAAAACAGCGCAGATATGGATCATTTCTACTGTCAGAAAGTTCCAGTGGGCAAAGTGCTCGGACAAATGGACAAAAGGCATCCTTAGCATCTAACCACCATCTATCTTTCAAGAGTCTTCTACTGCTACCCTCCTCTACACACCCACATAAGGAGCTTCCGCCACTGACTACATACCACCTCCAAACATCCTCCATCTTCACTTTTCCAGGCTGGAATAGACTTGTTTTCCCTTTCCAAACTTTAAAGCCTGGTCCCAGTGCCTCTTCTGTGAAGCTTTTCCTACATCCCCCCCTTCCCATGGCCTGAGCAGAGGCAACTGCTCCCACTCTCTTTTGTTTGCACATCTGTGCCTCCGGGTTAGAAATCATCGTGTGTTCCATCTGTCTTTCCCACCGCACTACCAGCTCCTTGAGGACAGGGATTCCGTTTCTCATCTGAGGGTTCCCAGGCCCCACCTGCGGAACCGCATGCGGGATAGTGGACATTTCAGCAGATGTGTGCTGAATTCTGCGGAAAGGATTTATGGAAACTCAAGGTGTGGGTTTGAGACAATTGCTTGCATTGGGATATATAACAGACTAACAAAAAAAGGGAAAGGGAATTAAGAGTCTGGACATTCCATCTCCTGCTATTCTGCAAAAAGAAACGATGGTGATCACGCTGAAATGCCGTTTTTAAGAGAGAAGAGCGGAGTAGAGCTTCTGTACTGAAAACCGGGGCACAGCTGATGAGTAAGTAAGGGAAGGGGGCACAGGGTATACTATGGAGGGGCTAGGTAAGAAAAAAATACCAGGAATTAGGACCCCCATCCCACTCAAAGTTTTAAGCATGGCAGAGGAAAGGTACAGACTGGTCTCTAGAGATTAGGCTGGGTAGCTTGACGGAAAAAGACGTTTCTACTAAAATTTTATTTTAAATAACATGGTCAGATTGTTCTAGTTGAATCTAAGCAACAACAGAAAGAAAGAAACTCTATGTATCTCATTCATTATTTAACTAAAAGAGACAAATGTTACGACCTCACTGGCGACCCCACTACTTTTTCATTCTTTATGGATTTAAGGAAAGACATCTGAGTCGCAGTGACCCACAGGAGAGTTAAGCCCTAGTTCCCAATCTCAGAAGTGAGCTAGGCTAAGAACTTTCCTGGGCCAGGATGGCAAAAATGAGAGTTCCAGGGGAGAGTTGGTAATAGGGAAAGCAAACCGCTCTGTGTCATACAAATACATGATACCATATATTTCTGTTATTAGATGCATATGTATAAAAAGACTGTATTTGACAGAGGCACTTCAAGGGAAAAAAAAAAAAACACAGTAAATCACCCACACCATGTTCAATACGGAATGAGTACAGCGAGTCCCTCTCAATTCAGAGGTTAGCTAGAAGCCCCTTGTTGAAATAAGGACAGCGAGTACCTGAAGTGCAGCCTATGTCAAAGGGGTCTCTGAATTTTTTGTTCTTTACTGATTTCTACAAGCCAAAAATCAACAAAAACCCAAAAAAACAAAAACCAAACCGACTAAATAGTGGTAGATTCAGAGTTAATAATTATATAGTAACTTCCATGCCAAAGGTTAAAATTCAAAACACGAATCTCACTGCAGAATCTAGTACTCCTGGGCAGACAGAGATGAGGGTACGAGGTGGGGACGGGAGTACTGGGTGTGGGGGTGGCCAGGACGAGGGAGCCCACTCATTCGCAAACTTTCTCTTCTCTGCAGGAACTATAACCACATAATAGCTGCTGGTCAGTGCTAGCATCCATCCAAATGGAACAAAGTACAAAAGCCACTCTGTCCCCAAAATAAGTGCAAGAGAAATGATAAGAAAGCGGCCTGTGATCGATAAACTGCAATTAGGACATGACATTGAAGATCCCCTCCCACATCTCTCGCCAACTCCCAGGCTTCTGTGACCTGGCGGCAACCTCCACTTTCCACCCTTCTCCTGCCAAAGAAGTGGATCTGGTTCCCACCGCTAAGTCAGAGGCCCACTACTGCTCTTCCAATGGGGCAAAGTATCCACAGGCTCAGGGCACCGACCTCCTAGGCCTCCAGTGTTCTGGAATCAGCCCTCTAGCCGTGTTTTAATTCACCAGATCTTGAGAACGACCTTTCTTTACTTAAATGTAGAAACAGATGCAAAAGGCGAAGCAACAATTTGTTCTCTATTTTGTTCTGTCAACATCTATACTTTTTGTTGTCGGTAAGATTTATTTATTTATTTTAGAGAGACAGTAAGAGTGAGCGTGGGGGGAGAGAAGCAGAGGGAGAGGAAGAGAGAGAATCTCCAGCAGACTCGCTGCTGAGTGAGGAGCAGGACACGGGGCTGGATTCCACAACCAGAGCTGAGCTGAAATCAAGGGCCAGTCGCTCAACCAACTGAGCCACCCATGCGTCCCAATATCCATCCTTCTTAATTCCATCAGACCTACGGGTTCTGACTTTTCCAATAAGTAAAATTTATTTCTCCTGCCAGTTTATGATTTAACTAGGAAAAAGAAGAACCCCAACAAACTCTGGGAGTGTCCCAGCCCTAGAAAAGGGAACATACTGGGCCAGAAAATGAGCTCCATTCCTTTCACATGTGATTTCAAATATACATAAAGAGATCGAGGAGGGGGAACAGAGGATACTTCAACAGATAAGTAACAAATGGTGGTAGAGCCATACAGTGAATTTTAATTCAACCACCAAAAAGGAACGAAGTATTGGTACATGCTACAATGTGGATGAATCTCAAAAACATTAAGGGAAAGAAGACAGACACAAAATACCACAAATTGTAGGATTCCGTTTATATGCAATATCCTGAATAGGTAAATCCACAGAGACAGAAAACAGATTGGTGGCTGCCAGGAGCTGGGGGAAAGGGAAATCAGGGAGGAACTGCTTAACGGGTAGGGGGGTTTCTTTGGAAGTGATGAAAATGTTTTGGAACTAGATGTAGTGGTTGCACAACACTGTGAATGTACTAAACACCACTGAATTGTGCACTTTAAACGGTAAAAGGGTTTTAAATGGTTTCTGTTACATGAATTTCATCCCATTTTTAAAAGCTAATTAATTTCTAAAATAAAGGATACTAAGGGACAAAGACAAGATGCATATGTGAAAAGGCAGCCCATAAACTCCTAAGGAAAAGATAAGTATTTTTGCTGGCACTCGGCTTCTACTCTTGATCACAACGCAAAGTTCAAGTGCTAAGCTGTATAGACTCTGCCATCATGCTGTGTGTGAAAGTGAGTGTGTGTGTCTATTCCCTTCTGAAGACAGGGAAGAGAACAGAAAGTGAAGAAAATAGAATGGTAAAGCCTTGCCAAATGCAAGGGAAGGAGGGGTGATTCCCCCTACTGCACCCCACCCAACTTGGCACCAGGAGTAACGCTCCCATTAGGGTTTCGAAATGCCAGCCGGAGCCGGAATCAGCACAAGCAAGCTTCTCTGCCTGGATAAAAAGCAAGCCACCCAGCAAGAAAAGCTGGGGTGCTCCATTTGCTGCCCATATTGGCATCAGCACCACCCTTTGCTCAAAAGCCCTGAACTGGCCTAGATCAGCATCACCGGCTGGCCCTCCCAGGCAAGCCAGCCTAACAGCAAGAGCTTGCTACAGCTCAAGTGTGCCCTCCTCCTGAGGGGTTCCGATCTACTTCATCCCACAGGCCTTCCAAGAGTCCGGCCTCCAACCTCTTGCCTCCAACACGTTAAAAATGGAGCCAAGATGCCCTCGGAACTTCTCCCTGTCCAGCTTTAAACAAATTTCCTCTCAGCCCCTCCTCCCTCTCAGGCCACCTCAATAACCCACGTACTCCTACCCGCATACACGTACACCCTGGATCACTGCCTCGGAGACCTGCTTCACGGGGGCACACGAACGCGCCCCCCATGCCTCAGCCTCGCACCACTATCTAGTCAGTCATCCCAGCCGACCTGACCTAACTGCCCTCTCAAAGGGCCGCTCATTCGCTGGGCACCGTGCCTCTGCCACTTTCCTGACACCAAAACAGGTGTCCCTCAGCTAAACACCGACGCCCCCTTAGATCCTGTCCACTCCTCTGGGGACCCCTCAACTCTTGGCAACAACACTCTTTCAGCCCCTCCAGCCAGGCAGAGACGCCGTCTTCAGCCCCCTCCAGCCAGGCCTCGACGACCCCCAGGCCCCCAGGCTGGCCCGGACGCCCTCTCCCCCTTACCTGCGGGGGTTCAGCCCTGGCTGACAGGGGGCTGGGCAGCGCCTGGAGGAGCAGGAGCGCCATGCCACCCAGGAGCCTTCTCCTCTCCATCCCCCTCCTGCTCCTGCTCCTCCGCCACGGCGCCGCCACCTCCCTCCTCCTCCTCCCTCTCCTCCTCTTCCCTCTTCTTCCTTCTTCCCTTCTTTTCCTGTTTCACTCTCCCCTCCCGCTTCCGGCTCTGCTCCACCCCGCCCCAGCCCAAACACCCTCCCACACACTGGGCAGGCTCTCCAGTTCCAG
Organism: Procyon lotor; assembly: GCA_028646535.1. Lineage (NCBI taxonomy): Eukaryota > Metazoa > Chordata > Mammalia > Carnivora > Procyonidae > Procyon > Procyon lotor. The sequence goes on along the minus strand of CM053617.1, from coordinate 48,632,664 downwards.
TGCTTCGTGGGCCTCTGCCCTTCGTCCATTGACCAAAACAGCTGTCGATCAAATAGAAGCCCCGCCCCCCACGACGACGGAAGGCCAGAAGGATCCAGCCAATGAAAAGTGGGAGGAAGCCGGGCCATCTTGAGTGCTGCATGGCGGTGAGAGTGCGTCCCACGCCATTGAGAGTGGCGGAAGTAGCTCGGGGGGGCGGGGCCATCGGGCACCAATTTTGAAAATTCTAATTCGGGTGCAACCATCTTGAGCGTGGCGGAAGTACGAGATTTCTACACTTCAGCAAAGCTAGAGAAGGGGTACGGTGATTCTAAAGAGTTTTGGAAAATAAGTTCTTTTAGAAGGTAACCGGGCGCTCCTTAAGAAAGGAGCTCCTTAAGAAGAATACAACAGCAATCTAAAAATCTTTTGACGTCTTTTGTTTTGAAGCGCAGCCCTGGTACGAGGATCCTTCTCCTTGTCTCAAAGTGCCCGGGTGGTAGCTTAGGTCAATTTGAATTCTCTGAAATAGTACCTTTACCTGAGGCACGGTGCTGGGGCGCCCCAAGTTCCAGGAACATAATTCTATTGACTCTGCCTCGAAAATACCTCTGAAATCCTCCCCCATTGTTTCCATCCACATTCTCATCTTCTTGCTAAATACAAATGGTTTCCCTGCTGGCCCTAGTTGCCAATTCTTCCCTCTCAATTACTGCCGCACTTCACAGCAAGGGTGCTCTACGACAAAAACCAAACACCATTGTCTTAAGGCTTTCCCTCTTAAAATACTTAAACTACCTACGGAATATGTAGTCCGACCTACTCAATATGGTTCTCTCTGCTGCCGTGATCCCTGCCTATTTCTTTTTATCTCATCTTCTGCCACTACATTTTCCCACACATTTCACTTAAACCAAACACTTAAGAGGTCTCCAGTGTGCTGTGCTATAGTGCACAACGCACATATAGTTCTCTTTATAAACTCCCTAGTTCCCATCCCCTCCCTTGTTTCTTCTTCTGGATTCTCCTAACACTAACACACACTGTAGCTGATCTATAATATCTGCCTGGTTGACCCCTCCCACTAAATTTACAATTTTTTGTATAGCACACCATCTGACTCTCTCCCTCTCTTTTCCTTTTTTTTTTTTTTTCGAAATCCCTACAACATCCTATACAGGGCCTAACCATGAGCCCAACAATGTTGGTAAAATAAATGAACAAATGAAGACCCATGCCAGAGAAGCCAGATGCCTGTAGCTGCCAATTTCCTCTTAAAATCCTGCCAAAGCATTTTGCAGGTTGGCCTAGTCTAGCCTGTAGCTGGGCCCAGAGGGAGTTTATTTCTTGGCTTAAATGGTGGCAAAGTGGGAAACAGGTAAGAATGAAGAAATTGGTTCTGCCCTCAGCTTAAGAATGTCCATAGTTCTGCCTCTTCTTGATCCTGCTTTCCCAAGTGTTACAAAAGGTGGTAAGTATTTCTGCTGATCTCAAATGCCTTGGAAATTCATCCATACCATAATCAAGCTCCCTAGGGAAGAAATAGAGATTCAGTATTAGGCAAGGACCAAATTATTTTCATAGCACAGGGTCTCAGTCCTGGCCTCAAGGTTTTGTATGTCCTCCTTTATAAAAGCCAGGTATCATCATCATTAGGAAACCCAATAATGTCAATTCAGCAAACACAGGAGGTTTTACCCTAACTTTCCTTTCATTCTTTACCTGAGAGCTCGAACTGAGCCACTGGATGGGACAAATACTAAACCCTGTCCAGTCTGGATTAGCACTTCCCACAAGAAGACATTTGAGTCACCCTAACCACCTCACTTTCCATATCCCACAGGTGCCAACTCAAAGAAAGCAGAGAGATCTTACAGAATGAAGTGGAGATGCAGTTTGAATGAGCTTTTTTAGATGCCTGTAAACTGTAGCCTCCACATACTTCAGACTTTTCCAAAAGAGCCTTTGCCTATATAGGGAGGAGGAATGCCAGGAAGTTTAAGGAGTTGGGAAGGAAAGGAGAAGGTTGTCAATTCTTGAAAGAACATCAGTGTTGAATTGCTTCCAAGTTCTGGCTAGCTCTGGTAATGTTTCTCCTATTTGTCTTTGGAAATGGCCAAAGCTGAAGCCAGATCTCCTAAGAAAGCTAGCTCTAAGAGTTTTCTGCTCAGAAACCAGTTAAAATCAAATTGCACATGTTACAGCATGGATAAACTTTGAAAATATTATGCAGAATGACAGAAGGCTACACAGTGTGTGATTTCATTTATATGAAAAGTCCAGAATAGGCCAATCTATAGAGATAGAAAGTAGATTAGGGGTTTCGAGGAGGTGGGGATGAAGGGAATGGAGAGACTGCCAAAGGATACAGAGTTTTTTCTGGGAGTAATAAAAATATTCTGGATGGAGCACCTGGGTGGCTCAGTTGGTTAAGTGTCTGCTTCGGCTCAAGTCATGATCCCAGGGTCCTGGGACTGAGCTTGGCATCAGGCTCGCTGCTCAGTAGGGAGCCTGCTTCTCCCTCTGCCTGCTACTCCCCCTGATTGTGCTCTGTCTCTCTCTCTCTCTCTCTCTCTGACAAATAGATAAATAAAATCTTAAAAAAATAATAAAAAAATAAAAATGTCCTGGAATTAGTGATGATTACAACTTTGTGAGTATACTAAAAAACACTGAATTGTACACTTTTTTTTTTTTTAAGATTTTATTTATTCATCTGACAGAAAGAGAGCACAAGCAGGAGGAGCAGTAGGCAGAGGGAGAGAAGCAGGATCCCTGCTGAGCAAGGAGCCTGATCCCAGGACCCCAGGATCATGACCTGAGCTGAAGGCAAACACTTAACCAACTGAGCCACCCAGGGGCTCCTGAATTGTAGACTTTAAAAAGATGAACTTATGTTATATGAACTATATTTTAATTTTTAAAAAATAGGGGGGAAAATTAAATCGCAGCCAATACCTTGGCCCCAGGGAAGAGGCCCTTTTTTTTTTTTAGAGCAGTGGTCCTTGAGGTATGTGCCCCAGACCAACAGAAACTACATCCCAGGACAATTACTAGAAATGCACATTCTCAGGCTCCACCCCAGACCTACATAATAAGAAATTCTGGGGATGGGGCCCCACAATCTGATTTTTCATTTTAATCCAGTGTAGTTAACAAACAGTATTATGCTAGTTTCAGATATACAGCATAGTGATTCAACAATTCTAGGGACACCTTGGGCTCAGGTCATGATCCCAAGGTCCAGGCATCAAGCCCTGCATCGAGCTCCCTGCTCGGCGAGTCTGCTTCTCTTTCTTCCTCTGCCTGCTGCTCCCCTTGCTGTACTCTCTCTCTCTCTGAAATAAATAAAATCTTAAAAAAAAAAAATTCTATACGTTACTCAGTGCTCATCATGATACGTGTACTCTTAATCCCCTTCACCTGTTTCACCTGTCCTCCCACACATCTCCCCTCTGGTAACATCAGTTCGTTTTCCATAGTTAAGAATCTGTTTGGGGGTTTTTTGAAGATTTTATTTATTTGTCAGAGTGAGGGACAGAGAAAGAACACAAGCAGGGGGAGTGATGGGCAGAGGGAGAAACAGGCTCCCCGCTGAGCAAGGAGCCCACTGTGGGACTCGATCCCAGGACCCCAGGATCATGACCTGAGCTGAAGGCAGGCACCTAACCAACTGAGCCACCCAGGTGTCCCTTTTTCTGGTTTGTCTTTTTTTGTTGTTTGTTGACTTTGGTTCTTCAATTCCACATATGAGTGAAATCATACGATGTTTCTCTTTCTCTGCATTCCCATCGACAGTGCAAGAGGATTCCTTTTTCGACACATGCTAACACATGTTTTTCTCGTGTTTTTTATTTTAGCCATTCTAACAGGTTTGAGGTATTATCTCATTGTGGTTTTGATTTGCATCTCCCTGATGATAAATGATGTTGGGCACCTTTCCAATGTGTCTGTTGGCCATCTGCAGGTCTTCTTTGGAGAAACGTCTGTTCATGTTTTCTGCCCATTTTTTAAATTTTATTTTTAGTTAATCTCCACACCTGATGTGGGGCTTGAACTCACAACCCCAAATAAAGATTTGCATGCTCTACCAACAGAACCAGCCTGTGCCCTTTTTCTGCCCATTTTTTAATTGGATTATTTACTTTTTTGTGTACTGAGTTGTAACAAGGTCTTTATGTATTTTGGATGCCAGCCCTTTATCAGATGTCATTTGCAAACACCTTCTCTCATTCAGTAGCTTGTCTTTTAGCTTTGTTGTTTCTTTGGCTGTACAGAAGCTTTTTATTTTGATGTAATACCAATAGTTTATTTTTGCTTTTGTTTCCTTGCCTCAGGAGACATAACTAGACCCACAATCTGTGTTTTAACAACTCATCCATGTGACTCTGACACATTCTAAAAACCACTGCTCCGGAGTAAGGGAAACTTTTTGTGTAAAGGGCCAGAGAGCAAATATTTTGTTTTACATGCCACATATGTGGGAGTCTCCATCACATAGTCTTGTTTCTTTGTTTTTTCTTTTTTACCCTTTGAGAATATAAAGCATTCTTAGTTCCCAGGCACACAAAAACAGGTAGCAGGTGGATTTGGACCCTTGAGCCATGCATGGTTTGTCAACTTCTGCTCTGAAGCAACACAGTTCCCATTCTGGAGTGCCCAGTAAAGACGGGTTCATTTTTCCTCTGCAGTAAGGGAAATCGACAATGGCCTCCAGGCCTCAGACAGGCCTTATCGTTGTGGTAACCTCTTCCATCCCAAGGCCAAAGAAAGACCAGATCCTGCTTTTCATCCAGGCTTGATTAACTCAGTCTGCAGACAGTTCCTTGCACTCTTTCAAGAAATTTATTTGATTCCCAGTGATATCCTTGGAACAATCAGAACTCAATATAGACATTGATCCCAGGTAAGCCACAAGGGTCTCCCATGCCCACCCCACCCGAGCCTGAAAAATCACCTAGAGCAGCCCAGATGGGAAGGGCAAATGGCTGTGCTTAGCTGTGTGTCCTTTAAGGAGCTTTGGTCCTGGTTGTTTACTTCTCAGAGGTATCCAGATAAAATGCCCCTTTCCTATTCAGTACACACCAGTCTTTGGTGTTTAACCCAATGGGCTGAGGAAGGAAGGCAGCTAGGGAAATATACCCATTAAAATGTGTTATTAATACCTACATACATAATTTTTACACACAGTTAATGGATTTATCTTTTAAACACAGAGATGTAAAATCAGACATGATTTTAGCACAGAAGTCAGTGAGGTCATGGGGCTTAGAGCACCATAAAACTTTGTTGCCTCACACAGTGGCCTTTTTTTTTTTTTTCTGGCACTAAGAACTCCTGGGTGCTTGACCAACCCAAGTTTAGCAGCACTCCCAAAGTGACACTTTCTGACAAGAGGGCACTGGGAAGAATGGGGAAGAATGGAGAAGAGCCCCGAGGTGACAACAGACTTCTTCCCTCTCCCTTTCTGAGCTGGCTAGAATTGCAAGGGCAAAATGTTCTATAGCATGAGACAAGATGAGGAGGAAGGGAAGAAGAAACAGTGGTGGCAGCTTCCCTTTGTCCCAGGGGCTCTTCCACAGCCCTGGCCGAAACTAGAATCCCAGAGGTTTCCTAATTTTTCCAAATGGTTTGCTTGAGTATCTCCCCCAGATTCCAGCAACATCTCCCTCAGGGAATTGCAGCTCCTGGTCTCCAGGGGATGGTGGTTAAGCAGAGAGGGGGTGAAGCAGAGAGAAGACTTGGTCTTTCCTCCTCTTGTTCACTTTTATCCCCTGGAGTCCAATAACCCAGGTGCCTGGATGAAAACAGGAGGCTCCCCCCACCCCCAAATCCATCCTGACCTTTAGGTCCTGTTGGCAGAGCAATGAGGACACAGGTGTACAAGGCAGCTAAGGAAGGGTTGGTGAATATCAGTACAGACTGATCCTTGCTGGGATGGGGCATTTAAAGGCCCTTATTGAAGTAGACATAAGGCACAAGTTCTCCATACTTGGCCTTGATGGTGTCTTGGAGTTCTGGTTCCAGATAAGAAACTGACAATTCACTGAGAAGAGAAAAGAAGGGGATTGTGACAAGCAGCAAATTACCGTCAGATAAAATCCAACTCAAATGCCACCTCCAAGAAGCCCTTCCTGATTTTTCCATCAGAACGAAGGGCTTCTGTACAACATAATGTGTTGTATTTACTTCTACTCGGGCCTGACTTCATTCTCCCTGGTGCTAAGCTTACATCTTCTCTGTAGGATTGTAAGCACAGTGCCTGGAATATAGGAGATGTCTGAGATGATGCTGAAACGTGAGTACAAAGGCAGGGGAACCTGGCCTCTTCCTGGTGTACATCCAAGCTACACCTGGTCTCCTGGAGCTCGTCTTCACCCCTCCCCGAGTCTAATGCTTTATTTCCTTTTTCCACCATAGATTCCCACACCCCTTCCCTGCCAGGGCATATGAGGGAAGTAGAAAAGTCCAAATCATCCATCCCCCAGCAAACACAAGCCAGAATAAGTACCTATCCCTCTGTTCAGTTTCAAGGACCAGATCCAGCCAGGGAGGATGTGTATCTAATAACCTAACCAACAGGGACAGAAAGTCTCTTGTTGTTCCCCCACTTCTCTCCAGGGCAGCCCGTACTCCACTGGGAGGGAGCGACTCATCCCACCACCCCTTTGAGATCTGTTTTGGTTTACCATTCACCCAGCGTCAGGAGGCCCAGAGTTTAAGCTGATAGGCATTTGTCCTTGGACAACTGCCGCCCTTCCTGCCCCTCCTTGTCTCTTGCAGCAGGCAAGTCAGGAAGAGCAGGGACAACGCATTCGGTAAAATGAGGAACAGAGAACTCTTACCATTTCTGTGGGAAGAGCCCACAAGCCACTGGCACCATGAAGATGAGGCTGGAAGAAGGGAGAAACAAAGCATCTGTGAGGGGCATCTCCCCACAGGCTTGCTCACACCCCGTCTCTGAGCCCCCCACAGGAAGCAGGGAGATGTCTTCCCCGCTGCCCCCTGGCTCCCCTCCCTGCAACTCTCCTCCTCGTCTCTACAGCCGGATATTCATTCTGGCATGGCATGAAATCGGCCCCCCGCCACCTCCCATCCCTCCCCACCACTCCCCCATCCTTCAAGCAGGTGAAGGTAACGAAGGCACTGGCAGTGCAAGCAGCGGCCCTGAAGACCACAAGTACTGAGCGTTAAGGGTACGAAAGCCAAGGGCAGGCGCTCGCGGCCACGAGCCCTAGGCTGGTACGTAGGCAGCTTCTCCAACCTCACTGCAAACATGAGCAACCCAGGGGGCTCATTAAAAAGCGATGCTGACGCAAGAGGCCTGGGGAAGGGCTCGAGAGGATTTCTAAGGTCCTTGGGTGCTTCGGGGCCAGGGCCCTGTCTTACAGCACGTGGGACTCTGACCGACCAGGGTTTGGATCCCAGCTTGGCTACTCACTTGCTGTGCAATCCCAGGCGAGTGAGCCCTGAGCCAACAGAGGGAGGACAGGAGGGCCTACTCTGCAGGCTGCCGTGAGGCTCAGAGGAAATGACCCAGGGATGGTGCTCAGCCTGAGGGGAACCACTCACGCAGTGGAGACTCAGTTGGCAGAAGGTAGCGTGGCGCGAAGACTGCCGGGGACCTGACCCGAACCCCAGCAGTTACGAGCTACAGAGCCTCGGGATCTTCGCTTATAAAAGGAGATGAAGGGGCGCCTGGGTGGCTCAGTGGGTTAAAGCCTCTGCCTTCGGCTCAGGTCATGATCTCAGGGTCCTGGGATCGAGCCCCGCATCGGGCTCTCTGCTCAGCAGGGAGCTTGCTTCTCCCTCTTTCTCTGCCTGTCTCTCTGCCTACTTGTGATCTCTCGCTCTGTGTCAAATAAATAAATAAATAAAATCTAAATAAATAAATAAATAAAAGGAGATGATGACAGGACCTAGAACTCTGGGGCTGAGGGGCTTAAGTGAAATGACAGACGTGGAGCATGAGCACAGTGGGAACACACAGGACACACTCCACACGTGTTGGTGGTTACTGTTGTCATTAGCCCCGTGGCCTCGTCAAGTGTGCCTGATGCTAGGACGTGGCCCGTTGCTGGCGGGCACGGAAGCATGCTGCCGTGACTTGTGTTTTCCTTTTGTGCAAGGTTAGGACGCTTGACAGCCCCAGGCTGCCCCCCCCTTTTTTAATGTCTCAGTGTATTTATTTATATTATTTATATTGAGACACCGCGGATGTACAGCATCTTGTCAGGTAAGGTGCACAGCCCGCTGATCTGACACAGTGACACGCTGTGACTACCGGACCGTCGGCTAACACGTCTGTCACTGTCACAGAGTTATCATTTCTTTCTTTATTGCTATTATTATTTTTTATTCTTTACTTTTAAGTAATCTCTACACCCAATGTGGGGCTCAAACTTGCAACCCCGAGAGCAAGAGTTGCAGGCCCTTCCAACTGAGCTGGCTGAGCGCCCCTAGAATAATCATTTATTTTTTGTGGTGGGGCTGTTTTGTGGTTTTCGCCTCTTCTCCAGTCTGAAGGCCAGAGGACACACCGGGACAGAAGGGCACCTAAGCACTCCGCTCTCCATGCGGATGTGGGCAGAGCACCTAGCCAGCCTGATGCCCTCAACAAAGAGGGGGCAAGAACTTTCTGGATGGCCCATGGGTGTTCTGAGCTCAGGCGCTATGGAAGGGAAAAGAGTACATATACTCCAACATGGGCAACTCAAGAAGACAGGTGTTAGGTGCCCCAGCTGTCACAGAACCCACACCCAGAAAACACGTTACTCACAAGCAGCCAGACAGCAAAACTTGCAATGGGGCGTGCAGGACCTTGACTTTCTGCACAAAATCAAAGGAAAGACCCACATGAGATTTAGAGATCTTAACGCAAACCCCACGACTGCCCTACCTGTGATTGGCCAGCTAGAAACCCACAGGAACAAAACTCCTAGCCATGAAGGAGAGGAGAAGGGGGCTCCTCTTGCTCTCTGCAGAAGAGGCCAAGCAAGGGGCCACGACATCGAAAGTGGGCAGCCAGTGGGGACCAGCATGGGCCCTACTTGAGCGAGCTGAAGGCCAGTAGCTAGAAGGAAGGATGAGGATCAGGAGCTCTGAAGTGTAGGTATGGCTAGGGGGCTCTGGGCAGGGCAGATGCAAAAGAGAATCTCACTCACCTTCATGAAATGCAGCTTTTCCAGCTTTTCCATGATGACTGGCAGCAAGACTAGAAGAGACCCGGGAGAAGCCGGGGGAAGGCTATCAGACTCTTCCTAAGACCTCTCTCCAAAATCAGATCAGGGACCCACCTCCCCTAAAGTTCCAGAAGATACTTTTGGAATGGAAGACTAGGTAGGAATGGCCACCCCCAGCCTGGCCCCCAAGTCCTAGCAGAAGAGTGCTTCCCAAACTTTTCCACCTACACACCTATAATAGGACACGTGCCACAGGCCCAAAGCAACCTCAAAATTGCAATCTTTGAAGGCTCATGCAAGTAAATCTCGTATCCCACTCTGTAACATACCCCTGCTGGGAGCAAAACTAGGGCAGGGGATTTATTTTCTTTACCACTGTGCTCCTCGCACCCTGCACTATGTCCGGCACATTGAAGGTACTTAGGGTATATTTGTGGAATGAAAAGAAATTCCTTCCCTAGATCTCTGATTAACTGATGTTCCCAGAACTACAGTGCGGTTCTCTCATGCGTTTCTGCATTCAGCACTATGTAGATGTAAGTTTTACAACATGTGGATTTGATACATTTATACATTGTAATAGGACTACCCCCGTAGCATTAGCTACAATCTCTATTATGTCAAAGAATTATCATCTTGTATTGTGGTGGGAAAAGCCAGTTTGAGGAGCATGGCTGTAGAGGCTGGGGCCCCACCGCCCACAAAAGCTAAGTGTGGCTGAGGCCTCCATCACGTGTTCCAGCATCCCCCCAGGATGGGAAGGCTTCTCTATCTTACTCATGCCAGGGGCTGCCATGGTGATCCGAGAAACAACCACTTGGGTGATGCCTACGGCCGCTGCTCTCTGAGGGCAGAAAAGAGTAAGTTGTCAAGAACGACCTTATCCAGTAGCCATGGGCTATACCAGAGGGTGGGGTCAAGGGTCAGGGTCAGGGTCAAGTCTGAGCTGGTAAAGGGGAAGGGATGGACCCACCAGGGGCTGTGTCTTCACCCAACTGTCTCTCACCTAGCTAGACCTTTATGGCTTCAGGACCAGAAATGATGGAGAAAAGACATGACAAGCCTGTTCTGAACAAGAAATGGAGGGAAATGGAGGGGAATGAGAATGGAATCAGGGAGCTCCTGTGACAGAACCCCGGCCTGTTCTGACTACTAAGAACAGGACAGGGTAGAAGACAGAATTCCCTCCTCCCACCCCAAAGGGAAGCCTCTGCTCACCCGGGAATGACCGATCTCATTGTGATTCTTGTCCTTCACGCAGATGCCCTGGATGAGTTCCCTAAACACAGACAGGAGTTGCTGGACTTGGGAAAGGGGTGCTGGAAGCCCGCCAGCGATGGGACACACCAGGGGACCGAGGCCAGCGCACTCAAGCTCTCGGAAGCCAGCCCCTGCAGCCTGGCCCTTTGATCTTCCTTGTGCATTCCAGGGAGTGGTATCTCAGGAGTGATCTAGGGCTGTGGCTCAGAGAGCTGGGCCTGGGCTCAGACGGCCTAGGTCGAATCCGAAAACGGCAGAGTCAGTTTCTCAACTTGAGCAAGTTCCCTGACCCTTGTGAAGACTCAGTTATCCTCATCCACAAGATGGGGCTAATCGTGGCACCCACTGCGGAGGATTGGTGAGGATTAAAGGGGACGATGCCTGCAGAGTGCTTACTTAGTCCAGCGCCTGACAGAGTGACTGCTCCACAGACACTAGCTGCTCTGATTTATTCTCAGGCCAGCTGCTGATGGCACTCAACCCCGGACCAGGCGGGTGGCTGGGGCTCCCTTGTTTGCCGGGAAGGAGCCCCTGGGTGGGGGAGGGGAAGAGGAGAGCAACGACGCGTCAGCATGACTATTCTGATAGCGTGCTCTTTCTGCAAGGGCTGTTGCAACCAGTGCCCACTTGCTGGCGGGCCCAAGAAAACGTGGCTTGTGTATCCCAGTGACAGTGATGACGGCGAGGATGATGACAGGAGCACTAACCGCGAACACTCAGGTGGTACGTGATACCTCCCGGGCGCTATCAGGGAGAGCCTGACTATACTGCATCATCAGGTCGGACAACAGAGGGACTGCCATGCTTGCTCTCGCCAAAAAAACAAGCCTTGCAAGACACACAAGTTTCTCCTTTTACCTTTCCTACTGCGAAGCTTAGAGCCCGATGCCTGGAAAACATCTATCTACTCTTCTGGCTTCTTTCAAAGCTTCTTGGCTCTGTTCTATCTTTGGACACCTCGCTCTGCTACACTTCATTCTGGAAGCCAACCCCAAGGAGAGTTCACAACTTCAATCCAGTTGCAGGTGGAAGGATATGCTCTAGGATGAACCCCCACAGGTTCACCCTAATCCCCGCCATCCCAACAATGACTCCCACCAACACTCACCACAGATTAAACTTAAGTCAGCTGCCACTCCCGCAGCCATCGGCCTCGGAGCAGCCTAACCTCTGGGACCCTTCAGAGGACCCTCCCCACACCCACCTCAGTCCCCAAAAGCCACCCACTGCCTTGGTTTCCTGCCCTTGCCCCACTAACCCTGAGGTTTGTAGGGAGGAAAATGGATCCCCATACTCACTGCTGTCGCATCATTGGGATGTTGACACAGTTAGCAGCAGCCACAGCGGCAAATGGCACCCATCGGCCCACCAGGGGTGGAGCTCTCTGTTGGGGGAAGGGAACAATGGGGCTCACACAAGAAGATGGGAGGGGAGGAGGCTTAGGGACTACAAGATAAATCGGAGTTCAGTACTGCCACATAGCCAGACACTTGGTCTAGGAACCCAGGTTCCCACAAAGACCCGAGATAGACTAACCTGGGGATACCTCTGCTACATTGCACCCTAGTTGGCTAGGCTCTGGCCATACCCGATGCACCCAGAAACGGGCACCAGCGCCAGGCCTGGGGGATGTTTTCCTTAGGACTTTGCTGCCCCCTAGCGGCCACCGCGCCCCCCAGCAGCCCCAGACAGTACCTTGGTCAACATGTTCATGCCCACGGCAGTGGCCACCGCAGTGGTTGTGGCTGTGATGTAGGAAAGGGCCATCTGCCTAGTGGAGGAGAGACATGCTTGGGAGTGGGGAGCCCTGCCGGCTGAGGGCAAGACCACAGCGTGATTGAGAAAGTCTGGAAATGAGGCTTCATGCCTGAAACTTGACCTGTCTCATCTTGTGACCTTCCCCCTCCTCAACACACACACAATGCTCCAGCCCCCTCGGCCTCCTCTCAGTACTTTAAACGCCCCAAACTCTTTTCTGCTTCAGAACCTTCGCCTGCTGCTGCTCCCTTTCCAGGGAATTCTTCCACAGGCTAAATCCTTATCCTTCAGGTATCAGCCAAAATGTGGGCTCCACAGAAAAGACTTCCCCAACCAGCCCATCCACACAGATGCCCCCCTGCTGTTCACTATCTTGTCACCCATTTGTTTCCTTAAGGGCAGCAGTCACAACCTAAAATTGCTGTGCTTGTTTGCTTAAAAGACCTTAAATTCCACAAGGACAAGGACCCTAGAAGCATGCCTGGCACTTAATACCTACCCAAGAAATAGCTGAGGGAGTCCCTGGGTCACTCAGTCGGTCAAGCATCTGCCTTCGGCTCAGGTCATGATCTCAGGGTCCTGGGACTGAGTCCCACACTGAGCTCCCTGCTCAGTGGGAAGCCTGCTTCTCCCTCCCCCTCCCTCTGCAACCCCCACTCTGCTCATGCTCTAGCTTTCTCTCAAATAAATAAACAAAATCTTAAAAAAAAAAAGAAGCACTTGAGAATGAATGAATAAATAAACTCTGAATTGGTCTAAGAAGAGAGACTTCCTAGGAAGTCTAGGAAGATAGAGGCTCCCGGTCAGCCTCAGAAAATACCTGCAAACCCTAAACAGGGGGACTTGGTCACTAGCCCTGTACAAGCCTCACCCAGAGAAGACAGCCCAAAAACCCTTTAGAAGGGCTGTTCCCTGGAGGCAAGAGGAGAGCCACCTGCTCCAGACCCACATGGACCTCCACATGGGGTTCAAGTCTCCTACCTGACGGACGTGGGGGAAGCTGCATTCCTGTTGGTATAGTTGACTAAGGCATTGAAGGACTGGTTCACCCACTGCCAGAAGACCACCGCTGGCATCGTCCTACCATAAGGGAGGCCAAGAGAGGTAGAGAAGAGTGCAATGGAAGGGAGGGCTGGATGCAAACCCGTCCAACCAGAAGACTGCCTGCTGTCCCCCAAACTGTTCCCCTGCTGTTTCATGCATCAGGGATTTTGCACAGGCTGGTCCCTCTGCCTGGAATGTCTACACCCACACCCCCTTCCATCCATAGCTAAATCCTGCTCTGTTGAGAGGTCACTGCTGCTTTGGGACCTTCCTGACCTTTCCCTTGCCCTTCCTGGAGCAGTGAGTCATTCTATGCTCCCTGCTCTCACAGCCCCATACTCTCCCTCTGACCTAGCACTTAGCAAGCTAGACCATAACTGTTTACTCGTTGGTCTGCTCAACAAAACTGGAAGTTCCTTGAGGGGAGGGGCTGAGCCTTTATATTCCCAACACCTGGCCCAAGGCCTGGCTCAATAACTAGACAAATGGATGCAGGGGGAGGGGAGCAGAGGGAAGAGAGGAAGGGGGAGGAATAAAATATCCAGCAGCTGCAGAGAAAGTTTATTCTCTCCCCGCTGGGCTGAAAGGGTTTTCCTATTTTAGGGGTAGCAGGGGCTGGGGGGCTCATCTTCCATCTTAATGTCAATAACTAGGACATTATATTATAAAAACACATTAGGGCCACCTGACCGGCTCAGTCCGTTAAGTGTCTGACCCTTGATTTTGGCTCAGGTCATGATCTCAGAGTCATGAGATCAAGCCCCCAGATCGGGCTCTGCCCTGGGTGTGGAGCCTACTTGGGATTTTCTCTCTCCCTTTCCCTCTGCTCCTCCCCACTACCATGCCCCCCCACCCCCTCATGTACTTTCTCTCTCTGTGCAAACAAATAGATTTAAAAATAAAAACACATTAAAATTTCACCATTGAATAAGTACTTTCTTTTTTTTTTTTTTTAAAGATTTTATTTATTTGACAGAGAGAAACACAGCGAGAGAGGGAACACAAGGCGCCCCTGAATAAGTACTTTCTAAAGAGGGAATGAGGAGGCTCATTCAGAGTTCTGGAGACAACTGCCTCAGTTAACACCCAGGCGCCCGCATTCCCTGGCCGTGCAAACTTGGACAGGTTACATAACCTCTCCGGACTGTCAGTTCTTCCCCTATAAAGTTGAGGTGAGGGGCGCCTGGGTGGCTCAGTCGTTAAGCATCTGCCTTCAGCTCAGGTCATGATCCCAGGGTCCTGGAATCGAGCCCCGCATCGGGCTCTCTGCTCGGTGGGAAGCCTGCTTCTCCCACTACCATTCCCTCTGCTTGTGTTCCCTCTCTCGCTGTGTTTCTCTCTGTCAAATAAATAAAATCTTTAAAAAAAAAAAAATAGGGGCGCCTGGGTGGCTCAGTCGTTAAGCGTCTGCCTTCGGCTCAGGTCATGATCCCCGGGTCCTGGGATCGAGCCCCACATCAGGCTGTCTGCTCAGCAGGAAGCCTGCTTCTCCCACTACCATTCCCTCTGCTTGTGTTCCCTCTCTTGCTGTGTTTCTCTCTGTCAAATAAATAAAATCTTTTTTAAAAAATAAATAAATAAATAAAATAAAGTTGAGGCGACAGTAGCACCTCTCTGGGGGGTTAATGAGATGATTAAACGAGGTAATCCATTGAATTTAGCACAGCGCCTGGTATGTGGTAAGGGGTCAATAAAGATGGCTATTACTGTCCTCGCCGCAGGGCTGGCAGACCCGAGTGGCCACACTGCCCACTGCCTTGCTCCCAGGCTCTCTCTACCTGTAGAACTGAAGCATGAAGCCCGTGATGATCATGCCACCGGGGACCTGGAAGGACATCCGCCCGATGACGTTCATCTTCTCCCCGGTGTCAGGGTGGAAGGCTGAGTCGTACAGCTTCTTGGCATACAGCAGCTGCTCCACTTGGGTGCCTGGGGGCACGACCCCCATTCTGCCCCCCAAGGACAACGGACAGAGTCACCACCCAGGCCTCGTCCCAAGTCACCCTGCCGCCTCCTGCCTGAGAGCTCCACCTGTTCCCTCATATTTAGTTTCCACCTCCACCCCAGGGGGTCCACCCATGTGGCCCCAGGGCCTCGAGTCCCTTCCCCTCACTGCTCACCTGCTCTTCTCCACCATCACCTT
Source organism: Procyon lotor (assembly GCA_028646535.1). Taxonomy (NCBI): domain Eukaryota; kingdom Metazoa; phylum Chordata; class Mammalia; order Carnivora; family Procyonidae; genus Procyon; species Procyon lotor. The sequence continues at coordinate 48,617,298 of CM053617.1, read as the reverse complement.
GGCCCGGTCCAGCTCCTGCTCTGGTACCAGGATGGTACGCGGGTCTGTGATATTGAAGAAGTGTTTCACCCGTCCCAGGAAAGTACACTGGTCCCAACGGGGGTCATCGATGTTAAAGCCAGACAGATCACCCTCCATCTCGCTCACAAACAGAACTGTGGACTTAAGGAACAGAAGGAAAATGAGAATCATCCCCCAAACCAAAGTCTGCCCCCGAGTCCCTGAGCACCTCTCTCAGTTGCGGAAGGCCTGCTTTCACCAGCCACTAGCATCATTTGACCAGGCTTGGGAAGGTCCCGGTGAACAGGCAGCAGACTGAACAACCAGCCACCAACATGGGTTTCCTGAGTGCCTGCTGGCAGCCAGCCCTGTGCCTGATCAGTCTGCCGGGGGAGACTCTGGAAATGGGGACAACATGGTGCCTGTCCTTGGGGAGTGGAGTACCGCAGAAGAGCCCACCTGGGGAACAGAAGAAAATCCATATAGCAACAGTAAGTACAGGAGATGAGAGAAGGCAGAGATGTCAGGGGCTCCCCAGAAGAGACGGAATGTGAGCTGTAGAAAACAGATTTATCTGAAGGAGGCAGAAGGCATGGATCACATTCAAGGTAGAAACAATTACGGAGGGGCACCTGGGTGGCTCAGTGGGTTGAAGCCTCTGCCTTCGGCTCAGGTCATGATCTCAGGGTCCTGGGATCGAGCCCCACATCGGGCTCTCTGCTCAGTGGAGAGCCTGCTTCACCCTCTCTCTCTGCCTGCCTCTCTGTCTACTTGTGATCTCTCTCTCTCTGCCAAATAAATAAATAAAACCTTTAAAAAAAAAAAAAAGAAAGAAACAATTACGGAGAAAGGTGGAAATTAACATGGCACGATCACTCTCATCATTTCAGTGTGCATGTGCATGTGCACAGTTCACACGGCCCCATGAGAGATCCTAGGCCACGGCTGTGAGTGAGGCACCACGCCTGCCCTCAAGGAGTTACAGGATGGGGGGTAAAAGACAAGTACAGCACATGGACAGCGGTGTGAACAATGATGCAGGCAGACACTGGGGGCAGTGGAAAACCAGAGAAGAGGCATCTAAAAGTGAGATGATCAGATCTCCCAGTTTTCCTGGTACTGCTGTCCTGGGTAATTATTACTAGCCCCCCCTTCCACTCTCAAAAGTGTCCTGGATTTGGATGATAAATTATACAGTCCCCTTATCTGAAACGGATGAGAGATTCTGAACATGCTTTGTGAAAATAAGAAATAAACAATGTTTTGAAGGATGGATAGAATCAGATAGAGGAGAGGCGTGCCAGGCCAAAAAAGGAAGAGCCAGCAGTGACCACACACAGGGCACGTGGGGTCCAGATAACATGATCACAGCTAATGCTTACTGAGCTGCGACTCTATGCAAGACATTCTGCTTGGAGCTCGACGTGCATTTTTCTGAATTCGTCTTCACAACAGTGCTATAAAATAAATACCCTTTAATCTAACACCATTTTATGGATGAGATAACCAAGGCACAGATAAGTAACTCTACCAAGTCATACAAGCAATAGCCAGTGACAAAGCCAGGATTTTAATTCCGCCTGATTTACTTTAGAATTCTTGCCTGTAGGTGGGTTCTGGAATCCATGTCTTGAGAAGCTAAGGCAGGCCTGACCCGTAAGGAGCTTGGAAACTGTCACTCCTGACCTTGCAACAAGAAAAAAAGCTGAAAAAAACAAAACATCAACAACTCTTCTTAGACGCTTCAGTGAACCGAGGTCACTCGGCAAACCCCTGCCCCTAAGCCTGGAGAGACAGGCAAGCACAGAGAACGACGGCTTCCTGGGAACAGAAACCCTCCACTGGGCAAGTACCATTGGAAAACTTAAACTATAATTGACCAGTTGCTGGAAGCTCAATGTGAACAAGCTCACAAATTAAAAATTCCAAGAGGATTCAACCTTGAGTGTGGAGGCACACTTTTGAGTTCACCTTCAAGAGTCAACCAGGCTCTCAAGGTCGAGATCAGAGAAAAATCCCCTAGTACTTCTGACAGAAGTACTGGGAAAAGTAGTCATTCTGAAGTATACCCAGAGGCCTCTCTGTTCTTTTTTTCTTTTTTTTTTTTTTTTGCCTCTGTTCTTCCTAATAAAGCCTGTCCTCAAAAGAGTCTGTTTTGGGGCACCTGGCTGGCTCAGTCGTTAACCGTCTGCTTTTGGCTCAGGTCATGATCCCAGGGTCCTGGAATCAAGCCCCACATCGGGCTCTCTGCTCAGCGGTGAGACTGCTTCTCTCTCTCCCTCTGCCTGCTGCTCTCCCCACTTGTGCTCTCTCTCTCTCTGTCAAATAAATAAGTAAAATCTTTAAAAAAAAAAAAATAGAGCCTATTTTACTAGAGCCTAACCATTTTGGGTTTTCCTAGAACCTAACCAACTTGGGAAAAGGTAAATACCCAACTCCGGCCCTTTTCAACCTTCCTATCTCATTTAAAGGGGGTGAGAAGAGCCCAAGAAGCACTTTTGAAGGTCCAGGGGCACAGACTCACTCCAAGACCAAGAACTAATCACAGGACTATAGAACACTCTCTCTTCCCTCGCACTTGACCACTGCAGGTGGTACAATGCTCCTATGTGGTAATAGGGAGAAATGAACAACTATAGAAAGAATTGCAAGTTTCAGACTTTATTTAAGAAGTCTCTAGGGGGCGCCTGGGTAGCTCAGTGGGTTAAGCCTCTGCCTTTGGCTCAGGTCATGGTCTCAGGGTCCTGGAATAGGGTCCCACATCGGGCTCTCTGCTCAGTAGGGAGCCTACTTCCCCCTCTCTCTGCCCGCCTCTCTAACTACTTGTGATCTTTCTGTCAAATAAATAAAATTAAAAAAAAAAAAAAGAAGTCTCTAGAAACCCAAAGACAACAGGAGAGACAAAAACAAGGACAGCAAAGAAAATGTTAATCTCTGACACCTACAGCTTTGGCAAACAGTAAACACAACCCAATATCTCACAAGATAAAGGTTAAACTGCACACGCATCTCGCTTTCAACAAAAGATTACAAGGCTAAATGGCGAACAAGAGATTACATACTAAATGGCGAAGACATAGTCTGAAGAGAGAGCAAGTGTCAGAACCAGACAGCAGAGATTTTGGAATTATCAGAATAGAAATTTAAATGACTCTGATCGATTTGCTAAAGACTCCAATGGGAAAGTGGGCAACATGGAAGAAAAGATGGATAATGTAAGGAGAGTGATGATATCTCAAAATGAAATGCTGGAAATTTAAAAAAAAAAAAAAATCTGGGGGCGCCTGGGTGGCTCCATCAGTTAAGCATCTGACTTTGGCTCAGGTGATGATCTCAGGCTCCTGGGATCAAGCTCCATGTTGGGTTCTGCACCTGGCAGGGAGTCTGCTTGGGCCTCTCCCTCTGCCCCTCCCCTGCTCATGCTCATTCTCTCTCTCTCTCTCAAATAAAAAAAGTCTTAAAAACAATTTCTGGGGGCGCCTGGGTGGCTCAGTCATTAAGCGTCTGCCTTCGGCTCAGGTCATGACCCCAGAGTCCTGGGATCAAGCCCCGCATCGGGCTCCCTGCTCGGCGGGAAGCCTGCTTCTCCCACTACCATTCCCCTCTGCTTGTGTTCCCTCTCTCGCTGTGTTTCTCTCTGTCAAATAAATAAAATCTTAAAAAAAAAAAAAAAAAAAACAATTTCTGTAACAAATGAACAATGCCTTTGATGGGTTCATCAGTAGACTGGACATGGCCAAGGAAAAAATTCCATGAGCTTGAATATGTGTCAACAGAAAACTCCCAGACTGAAAAGTAAAGAAAAAGAACGAAAAAAACAGAATAGAAAATCTAAGAACCTTGGGGCAATTACACAAGGCATAACATACATGTAATGGTAATGCCAGAAGAAGGAAGGTAACAAAAGAAATATTTAAAGCAATAATGACTGAGAATTTTCTAAACTGACAGACACCAAGCCACAAGCCCAGAAGGCTCAGAGGACAATTTCCAAAAAAATCTACAAGATGGGAATACAAACTGGTTTAGTCACTGTGGAAAACAGTATGGAGGTTTCTCAAAAAATTAAAAATAGAATTACCACATGATCCAGTAATTCCACTACTGAGTATTTACCCAAATAATATGAAAACACTAATTCAAGAAGATATGTGCACCCCTATGTTTACTGCAGCATTATTTACAGTAGCCAAAATATGGAAGCAGCCCAAGTGGATAGATGGGTAGATGAATGGATAAAAAAGATGTGGCATATAAGTACAGTGAAATCTTGCCAAATGCAACAACATAGATGGATCTAGAGGATATAATGCTAAGTGAACCAAGTTAGTCAGAGAAAGACAAATACCGCATGAGTCCACTCATATGTAGAATTTAAGAAACAAAACAAACGAACAAAGATAAAAGATAACAAGGGGCCCCTGGGTGGCTCAGTCGTTGAGCGTCTGCCTTCGGCTCAGGTCATGATCCCAGGGTCCTGGGATCGAGCCCCGCATCGGGCTCTCTGCTCGGCAGGAAGCCTGCTTCTCCCGCTACCATTCCCTCTGCTTGTGTTCCCTCTCTAGCTGTGTTTCTCTCTGTCAAATAAATAAAATCTTAAAAAAAAAAAAAAAAAAAAGATAAAAGATAACAAACAAAAAAACCAGACTCAGGGCACCTGGGTGGCTCAGTCAGTTGGGTATCTGCCTTTGGCTCAGGTCATGATCCCAGGGTTCTGGGATCAAGTCCTGTGTTGGGCTCCCCACTCAGCAGGCAGTCTGCTTCTCCCTCTCCTTCTGTCCCCTCCCCCCACTTGTGCATGCACTCCTTCTGTCTCTCAAATAAATAAATAAAATCTTAAAACAAAAACAAAAACACACTCAATTATAGAGAACAAACTGATGGTTACAGAGGGGAGATGGGCAGGTAAAGGGGATTAAGAGTAACTTACCATGATGAGCAGTGAGAAATGTACAGAATTGTTGAATCATGATATTTTACACCTGAAACTAATATAACACCATATGCTAACTATACTGGATTAAAAAAATTTTTTTAAGATTTTATTTATTTATTTGACAGAGAGATAGAGAGCACAAGTAAGCAAAGAGGCAGGCAGAGGGAGAGAGAGAAGCAGGCTCTCTGCTAAGCAAGAGACGAATGAGGGGCTCGATCCCAGGACCCTGGAATCATAACCCAAGCTGAAGGCAGTTGCCTAACCAACTGAGCCACCCAGGCGCCCCTGGAATTAAAAAATGTTTATAGCTATACCTAGTCATATTATATTATATTTCAAACTGCAGAAAATCAAGACAAAGAAAATCAAGGAAAGGGATGCCTCGGTGGCTCAGTCGGTTAAGTATCTACCTTTAGCTCAGGTTATCAAGTCACCTGACTTTGGCTTCCAAAGTCATGGGAGTCCAGCTCCCTGCTGGGCAGGGGAGACTTCTTATCCCTCTCCCTCTGCCCCTCCCCTCCCTTGCTCTCTCTCTCTCTCTCAAATAAATAAATAAAATCTTTAAAAAAAAAAGAAAAAGAAAATCAAGGAAGAAATCTGAGGGAGGGAGAAGAAAATACCTTACCTATAGAGGAACAAAGATATGAACCTCATTGGATTTCTCCTCAGACACCATGCAAGCAAGAAGAGCATAGAGTGAAATATTTAAAGCATTGAAAGATAAAAGCAACACATACCTAGACTTCTACACCAGCAAAATTGTCCCTTACAGTAAGGAGAAATACAGGCTTTCCCAGACAAACAAAATTGAGGGAATTTATCACTAAAAGACCTGACTTGCAAGATGTTAGAGTTCTTCAGAGAGAAAGAGATATAGGTCATAAACTCAGACCTACATAAAGAAAGAGTCTCAGACGGAATAAATGAAGGTAAAATAACATTTTTCTTATTCCAACTGTTAACAGTTACAAAGAGTTTTTGTTCAAAATAACAGCAGCAACAATGTATTTGATGAGTATAGCTGATGGGTAGGTGACAGGAGTGACAGCAGTGCTCTAACAGATGGGAGGGAGCAGCCGGGAATACTGGTATAGGTTACCCCACTACCAGAGAGGTGCTTTGGCCTTATTTGAAAGTGGACTTGAAATAGCTGTAAATGGATACTGCAAGCTCCAGGAAACCACTAAAAAATTTCCAAAGGAGGGGCGCCTGGGTGGCTCAATCATTAAGCGTCTGCCTTCGGCTCAGGTCATGATCCCAGGGTCCTGGGATCGAGCCCCGCATCGGGCTCCCTGCTCAGCAGGAAGCCTGCTTCTCCCGCTACCATTCCCTCTGCTTGTGTTCCCTCTCTGTGTTTCTCGCTGTCAAATAAATAAAAAATCTTAAAAAAAAAAAAATTCCAAAGGAAGTATAATTGATATGCTAAAAGAGGAAAGAAAATGGAGTCACAAAAAAGCTAAGGTTTTGGGGCGCCTGGCTGGCTCAGCTGGGGGATCATGTGACTCTTGATCTTGGGGTCATGAGTTCAAGACCCACACTGGGTATAGAAATTACTTAAAAATAAAATCTCTAGGAGTGCCTGGGTGGCTCAGTGAGTTAAGGCCTCTGCCTTCAGCTCAGGTCATGATCTTAGGGTTCTGGGATTGAGCCTCGCATCGGGCTCTCTGTTCAGCAGGGAGCCTGCTTCCCCCTCTCTCTCTGCCTGCCTTTCTGCCTACTTGTGATCTCTCTCTGTCAAATAAATAAATAAAATCTTTAAAAAAATAAAATAAAATAAAATCTTTAAGGGGCACCTGGGTGGCTTAGTCCATTAAGCAGCTGACTCTTGGTTTCAGCTCAGGTCATGATCTCAGGGTCGTGAGACAGAGCCCCAGGTCGAGCTCCATGCTCAGCAGGGACCAGGGAGTCTGCTTGAGATGCTCTCTCTCCCTCTCCCTCTGCTCCCTCTCCTGCCCCCATGCATGCACACACACTCTCCCTCAAATAAAAAAAATTTTTTTAATCTTTTAAAAAATAATAAAAAATAAAATATTTAAAAAGAAAAAGCTAAGCCTTTTGAATTTTTGCTTGAGAATTTTAGGAAGCCATTAAAAGATTTTAAGCAGAGTGACAAGATCAGATGTATCGTTTGAAAAGAAAACTCTAGGGGGGCGCCTGGATGGCTCAGTCGTTAAGCGTCTGCCTTCGGCTCAGGTCATGATCCCAGGGTCCTGGGATCGAGCCCCGCATCGGGCTCCTTGCTCTGCAGGAAGCCTGCTTCTCCCGCTGCCATTCCCTCTGCTTGTGTTCCCTCTCTCGCTGTGTTTCTCTCTGTCAAATAAATAAAATCTTTAAAAAAAAAAAAAAAAGAAAACTCTAGGGACCGCCAGGGTGGCTCAGTCAGTTAAGCGTCTGCCTTCCACTCAGGTCATGATCCCACGGTCCTGGGATCAAGTCCTGCGTCCAGCTCCTTGCTCAGCAGGGAGCCTATTTCTCTTTCTTCCTGCCATTCTCCCTACTTATGCTCTATCTCTGTCAAATAAATAAATAAAATCTTAAAAAAAAAAAAAATAGAAAGAAAACTAGACAATGACATGAAAATGAACTCAGTGTGGTAGGACCTCAGAGGATGCAGAGAGATCAGCTGGACGGGAACTTCAGTAACCCAGGCAAGAGGAGGTGGGGCTCATGTGAACCCATATGTAACAGGAACAGAGAGTAGGGACCAAAAGGACAGAAACTTTTAAAGCAGCAGAATCTCAGTATTTACTAAGTAATTGGCTATAGGAAGAATACTCTATAAGTCAGCGTTCAAGATGCAGAATCAGTAAGATATATAAATCCTTTATATATATTCACATAACATTGAGAAATATATAAAAATGGATTTAGTACCAGGAATTAGCAAAGTGGCTTACATAATTGTAGGAGCTGGCTAAGCAAGCCTGAAGCCAGCAAGGCAGGCAGTTAGCAAGGGACAATCCTGAGGAAAGAAGGAGAGCGATGCTGGCCTTCGGAGTTTGTGACCCCAGGGGCTGCCTCGCCCTCCTTTAAAGGGATTCCATCTGATTAAGTCAGGCCACCGAGGATAATCTCCCTTAGATTAACTCAAAACTAACCAATTATAATTTTAATTACATTTGCAAGATCCCTTCACCAGCGTGCCTAATTTTGTGTTTGATCGAATGGCTGGGAGGTGTGTGTACTATAAACTTCTCCCTCCTTGCCCACTCTAACCGGAAGCAACCAGAAGAAGGATTAGGAGGGTGGTCGAGTTGTTTGGCCTAGCTAAGTTGACACATCACAAGTATCTAGAGTGATACCCAGGGTTTCTGATTCGGGCCATAATGTGCACAAACAAGTAATATAGAAAAATAGGCAGCCAGACTCAAGAAGAACAAACACAAAGGCCACTTGAGATAGGCAAGGGTTGGTGCCAAGGCCACCTAGAGAAAGTTGGACAATGAGACTAATCATTACACCAGCAGGCCCAGGTACACTCCGGTGACTCCAAGGCAACCATGATGTTAGACACTAGACAACTCAGAAAGAGAAGTCTGCCCTGCCTTTTTCACAAAAGAACCAACAGGCTAGAAACGAGTAGATCATAGGAGTGCATGCTCTGAATTAGTCATTCATCTTGCATCTACTTACTCAAGGTTCTGAACTGAGTTTTCTCTCCAAGGATCTGAAGAAGGTATGTCACAAGGAGATACTTAAAAACACACTTTAGCTGAATGCATAAGTAGCTAAGGACCATTCGCCGAAAATCCACCTTCGTTCCAGTGATGTTAAGTAGACTGGAAGGCCAGCTGGTAGGAAGAGGGGCAAAGCCCCAAAACCTAGATGAGGCAATAATAGCTAAATCCCATATAGCACTTTCCATGTGCCAGGCGATATTTTATGTACTTGACATATAATAATTCACATACCCTCACAAGAACCCAGTGAAGGAGGTAAGAGGCACGCACATGACTGCAAACAGGTTTATCACCAGTGCCAACACTTTACCAACTCTTAAAAAAGTTCTGAGCTTACACCACAAATATAAACCGTTCTGTTCCTCCTACCTAGACAGCACAAGAGTGTTAATATCACTTCCTCTAGAGTTAGAACCGGGTTCAGGTCCCGACTCTATATCAATTACAACAACCAATTTGTAAGGCTATGAAGATGAAATGAAATCTTGTGTGAAAAGCATTCCACTAAAAACTATGTAATTTCCACGAGGGCAGATTTTATCCCCTGCTGTGTCTCCAGAGTCTAGTACAGGACCTGGCACATTATGTGATTCTACCCGTTCTCGGCATGGGGTCGGGGTGGGAGGTGGCACCTCTCAACCCACCCAGAGTCCCTTTGGCTCTCTCTTGCCTGTAAGTGTGGGCCCGTTTTTGCCTCCTCCGGGGCTGCAGACAGTGCACCATCCGGCCCAACGTTGCTTAGCAAAACCTGGACTTTCCAAAACGCCTTTCACCCCTGCTGTCTGCTCACCTCAGTGTTCAGGGCCAGTCCCCAGGCTGCCTCTAGCCCTCCACAGGCAGCCTCCCACCTGCGGGATTCCTCCACCCTAACACAGAGATCTGGAGATAGACACACAGCCCATAACGCCCCCACCCCTCAGCTGGGCCTTATGGCGCCGGGAGCCACAAGCGAGCAGTCCCTGGGCAGCCCCAGACCACCATTCGCGCCACGTGGATACAGCAGGTGGAAGCCCAGCGCCCCCAGCAGCCCTGCCTGGGCAGTCAGGACAGAAATCCAAGCTCCCTCCGGGGATCTGGGGTCTAGAGGAAGGTGTGGTAGGCGGCCTCTTCCCAAAACCCCTTACCTGGTCCCCGGAAAAATGCACTGAGACAACTGCCAACAGAAATACACCGCGTAGGAAGCCTGGCCTGTACCAACCTGCGGCCTGGACCGGGGAACCACCCCTTGCCCGGCTCCCGCCCTGCTCCTTCCCAACCAATCACAGGTTGGGCGGCGCCCACCAGCCACGTGGGCGAGCTTTAACCTTTCGCGGGGTCTACACTAGCCAGCTGCCGACTCCAGTAGATCAGCCTCCCGCCTGCGCAGTGGGCGGGCACTTTGGCGCGCTTGCGCACTTTAGAAAAAGTGGAGCTGGACCCCGCCCCGTACGGCCGCTGGGCTCCTCCGCTGTGCGTGCGAGGGACGTCGGGGGCGGTGCCGCAGCAGTTGCCCCTGGTAACGGGGAGGCAGGAGGAGGTGGAGGAGGAGGTGGTGGAGGTGGAGGAGGAGGAGGAGGAGGAGGGACTCGGCGGGAGGATGGTGAGTGTGGGGCCCCGGGCCCCTCCAGAGCTGGCCGGTCACCCCCCTCCCGTCTTCAGGCCCAGGGCGGTGCACTGCGCTTGAAGCCAGGGAGGGAATGGGACAGCGCTCAGCCTGCTGTCTGGGTTCTGGATTGGTTTCAGGGGGCAGCGGGGAACCCCGATGCGGGCTCTTGGAAGGAGACCTGGGCCTGGGGAGGAAGGCGGGGCTTGCAGCGGCCCCGAAACTAGGGGAAGGGGCTGGAAGGTTGCGTGGCTATCCCGGTACAGACGGGGGCTCCATCATTACTAGGGACCTAGGCGAGGGCGGATCCGAGTAACTGCGGAAAGCAGCCTCCGCATGCAGGCTTAGATCGTCCTAGGGAATCGGCCTTCCTGTACCGCTGGAAAGTGGGTCCACAGGGGTCCGGCCAGAAGCGGGGAGAAGGGTCAGCGCTACTGTCTTTGAGATCGCCCTCGCCGTACCAGGAGAGATGGTAGTCTGGCTCTCTTCTTCCTCGACATGTGCGGGCCTCTGGGGGGAGGGGTGTAAATCCCAGGACACAAAGAGGTACCGCTTGTAAGGGGTGCCTGGTGGATTTTACGCCGTCTTGGTGTCTGCGTGGCAGGCTCACTTCTGCAGCAACGAGTTATTTATGTACTGAGAATTCTGTAAAGTGTGGTTGATGGTGATGACCGATTTTCCCTTCAATACTTAATCTGTATTGATGGAGGCAAATTTGTTGCCCGGTCCTTAGTATTTCATTTCAAACCTGTTGCAATCTTTTACCACACCAGAAATAAAGATCTTTATCTCACCTTGGGATCTCCAAACTAAAAAAGAATGGGAAATTAAAGCTGGAGTGGCTATCAATTGGATTTTCTCTGTCAGACTTAATTAAAGCTTCCCCAATTTGTGAATTATGATGTGTGACAGATTTGGCCGTTGACATGCTGTTCCTTGTTGATTTCTGTGCAGTTAGTTGGAGGGTACTGAAATGGAATTGAGTAGTTTTAGAGCAAGTCAAAGCAAAATTGACTTTGAAGCGTTTAGAATAGGTTAGTTGGCTTACCAAATGCACAGACCCAGGCACTCAAACTTACCGTTACTTCCCCAGCCCGCGGTCCTTTTTAACTTTTAGAAATGTCCAACCTCCATTAATTTATGAAGAAAAGACTAGATGTCTCCAAGGGGGAAAAAAATGCATGCACCTTTGGTCAGATTATCCAATGAGTAAATTTTGATAGGAAAAAGAATTGATTTTACACTGTCAGATTGTTAAAGAAGTAGAATTATCTGATTTGAAGTTGCCAGTCACATTTCACACTTGCTACATTGCAGTTTTATTAACCTCAGGCTAAACAGATTTTAATATGTTTTCTTATTAATCATTTGTACGTGAGCTGTCCATTTAAAGGCTAAGTTTTTCTCAACAAATGATACAAACATAAATACTTACTCAAAAAGTAACTAGAATTGGAATGAAAAAGGCATGTCAAACCAACAGAGAATGAGATGTCATTGTAAGTGAGAAATGCATGAGAGTTAGCTAACTTTTCCCAGTTTATCAATTAAGTGGACTGTGCAATTTCATGATTGTTTAATTTATAATTACAGGCCGCAATAAACTGACCACGGCTCATGTGTCCAGGTGCAAATTGACAGTGTAGACAGCAAGTTGACAGTGCTCCAGCACTATTGTAAACAACCGTTGCGTTCATTGATCAAGACAGATTTTGTTTTCCTTTTTCTTTTTTCCTAAAATGAACAATTGGAAATTAGGGCAAATCATTCTGGATTCTTTATCTGGTTTCCCAAATACGTTTTTTTTTAATCTCCAAAAGTGTGAGCTATTCTTAGAACTGAAAGTGGAACATAGAATTTAAACCATCAGTGTTGTGATCGTGTCACATCTGGTAGCCCACCCATCCCCGTGATAACTGTACAACTGGAGACCGAGTCCCAGGTTTTTGTTTTTGCTTTTTAAACCTTCAGCTAGGACTAATACATTTTATTTCTTATTTAAAAACCTAGGTGTTTTCTCTGAACTTTAAGTCAGCTGTTTTAGCCCTGCCCTTTGATATCAAGTCTTTGGTGACATACTAAGATGACAGTAATGTTAGTGCATTAAGTAATTATTATTTATCAGATGACTCCTTCATTCAGAAATTATTTATGGAGTACTTTCTACATACAGGAACCTAGTGGTAGTTAGCAAGCATGTTCAGCATTTGAAGATTGTTCCTAAAATTGTGTTTTCGGGTCAGAAAATGGTCAGTGAAAAATTTTTAAAAAATAAAAAAACACAACCACAGCTTTGAGAGCTTACTATGCACTATGCTTTACATAGTCTCATTTAATCTTCATAGCGTTTTTCTCAAGATATAAGTATTGTTCCCGTTTTCTAGGTGCCAAGGGATACTCATGTAAGAAAGGTGAATTTAAGTATATGAAATCCCAAAGCCCATAATGTTCTTTTTTTTTTTTTGTTAAGTAATCTCTACCCACAATGCGAGACTTGAACTCATGACCCAGAGATCAAGAGTCACAAGCTCTACCAGCTCAGCCAGCCAGGCACCCTCTACCCCCAATGTTTTTAATTAGGACTCTGGTGAGGTGGGAACCCACTCTTCCTGAGGAAATGCCCATGTTTTGCCCCTCAGGAAACATTGTATTTATTCAGTAGGGAGATGAGGGGAAAGAAGAACCCAGAGTGAGGTTCTCCCTACCAAAGCTATAGGAGTTCCTGGAAGTTAATAAGGTCTCTCTTAGCAGCATAATTTTCTTGTTAAAGAGGTAATATATGGGGCGCCTGGGTGGCTCAGTCATTAAGTGTCTTCCTTCGGCTCAGGTCATGATCCCAGGGTCCCAGGATCGAGCCCCTGCATCAGGCTTCCTGCTCAGTGGGAAGCCTGCTTCTCCCTCTCTGACTCCTTCTACTTGTGTTCCCTCTCTCTCTGTGCCTCTCTATCAAATAAATAAAATCTTTAAAAAAAAAAAGGTAAAAATACATGGAAGTCAGTTCCATTTAAGCTAGTTATGGGGAGTGCATGTACTTGACATTTGGCTTACTAATTTTAATATTTAAATTCTACTCCTCACCGCCACATACACTTTCCATCCACCATCACGTTCCTCTCTCACCCTCCACCACCCAGTTTCTCTGAATGACCTAGTTTGTATCACTTTAGGTCAGGGCGCCATGCCTCTGCCAGTAGTTTAGTTGAAGCTGATTTGGGGGCAGATAAAATATCTGTAGTCAATAGCACATCTATTCATAATTTGTCTGTAGAAAGTTTGTTTACATGTTTTATGACTGAGTCAAACCACTTCTGTCCACCAGGGTGCAGATAACTTATATGCACACATGCTGATGATAGACTTCATACAGTGAACTAAAGTTCTGATTTCTTAAATTGCCCTTAATGTCAAAGGAGTACAAATCCAACATAGAAACCATGTCTTTTTTGCTCACTGTTGTACTTGGGGTACATTGTGGATATTTAATGTGCATAAAGGAATGAACGAATGGGTATTTTAACCAAAAATGCACTTTAAAAATTTGTTTCCTTGTGTTTATACTGCAAAACTCAACCCCGTAATAAAATTAACTTCTAATGGCTGTCTCCCTTCATTTGACATTTAAAATAAAGTATGGACACTTATGTTTAGAAACATAGACTTACTCTGCTGATTTAAGAGGCTTACTTTGTACCTTTCAGGAAGTACTCTGATATCTATAAATATCCTCTTCCCCATTTAGCAAACCCTGATAATCCTGTGATCCCCTGTCCTCAGTAGTTGGGTTAATATGATGCTGTACTGTATTTGCATCTGTCTTCCCTAGGTCATGCTTCACATGCCATTTATCATTTTGATAGAAGAAAATAGTAGCTGAACTTTCCATTTCTCTGTAATTTCATTTAAAGCATATGAAGTTATTGTTTCCTGATAAGGAAAATCACTCATTAGAAATGTAGAAGTACCATTTTTTTAGAAGTATCATTTTTTTATATGTTTAGGTTAATAAAGCTTAGGTATAGCTAGAATGGTTTTCTCTTCTGTGCTTTGCTTCTGTCCTTTTTTTTTTTTTAAGATTTTATATATTTATTTGACCGAGAGAGATCACAAGTAGGCAGAGAGGCAGGCAGAGAGAAAAGGAAGCAGGCTCCCCGCTGAGCAGAGAGCCTGATGCGGGGCTCAATCCCAGGACCCCGAGATCACAACCCAAGCCGAAGGCAGAGGCTTTAACCCACTGAGCCACGCAGGTGCCCCTGCTTCTGTCGTTTTAAGATGAATAGAAATTACTTTCTCTTCATTGTTCAACTTCAAATATAATGAGGGTATAAAAGGTCTCAGCTTGGGGCGCCTGGGTGGCTCAGTCGTTAAGCGTCTGCCTTCGGCTCAGGTCATGATCCCAGGGTCCTGGGATCGAGCCCCGCATCGGGCTCTCTGCGCGGCAGGGAGCCTGCTTCTCCCGCTACCATTCCCTCTGCTTGTGTTCCCTCTCTCGCTGTGTTTCTCGCTGTCAAATAAATAAAATCTTTAAAAAAAAAAAAA
>CM053617.1:48587852-48602064 GCA_028646535.1 Procyon lotor | reverse complement strand
ACCTCTCGCTACCTTCAGGCAGCGCTCTGAGCCCAAAACCCCCTCCCAGTCATCACTTGACCCTCCCTCCCTCCATCTTCTTGCACTCTTGCCTGAGTGAAGGTCATCCTAATCCATGTAGACTCCCCACGAATTCCAATCAACTCTCCATAGTGAGGTTTACTCTCCCATTGCATTCCTTCTTTCCACATCTATATTTACATGACGCCTGCTACTTTAGAAATGCCAGCCCTGGGGCGCCTGGGTGGCTCAGTCATTAAGCGTCTGCCTTGGGCCCACGTCATGATCCCAGGGTCCTGGGATCAAGCCCCGCATCGGGCTCCCTGCATCGGGCTCCCTGCTCGGCAGGAAGCCTGCTTCTCCCGCTACCATTCCCTCTGCTTGTGTTCCCTCTCTCGCTGTGTTTCTCTCTGTCAAATAAATAAAATCTTAAAAAAAAAAAAGCCAGCCCCTCTGGGAGAAAAACAAAGCCACCACCATGTTCTTCATGTTGACTTATCAGACAGTATCAAATCTGGATTATCTGTGGTCAGAGCGCATTAATGCCCATATTGACATTAAGTCAGAGTAATATTAACAACAACAATAAGGCTGCAAAAAAAAAAAAATACCAAGACCAAACACATAAATCTTTCCTCTTCCTGTGATTCTCCATGAAAGAAACATAGGAAGAAACATAGGGTATTCTTCAGAGGAAAGGCTGACACTTCATTCCTGGTATCACATTTAGCACGAGTAACTCTAAATGAAAGAGCATCAAGCAAAGGAATTTTAATTTTTCTTTCAAAGAGAGCAAGTGTTCAGCGTAGCACAGAATTTGACATGCATACAGAAATGCCTGTGTGCGTTACAGGGTACCAGTTTATGTAATTGAAGGGAGGGAAAGGTGAGACTTGCAAGTTGTTTTTTGTTTGTGTGTTTGTTTTTAATAAAGATTTTATTTATTTATTTGTCAGAGAGAGAGAGACAGCACAAGCAGGAGGAGCAGCAGGCAGAGCAGACAAGGGAAAAACAGGCTACCTGATGAGCAAGGAGCCCAATTCGGGACTCAATCCCAGGACCCTGGATCAAGACCCGAGCTGAAGGCAGGGCTTAACCACTGAGCCACCCAGGCATTCCATTTTATGTTGTTTTTAAGTGAATATGCTCTTTTAAAAGAGTGTTTTCGTAATACCATTAGTTTAATAACAATTTTAAATTCTTTAAAGAAAGTTTGCAAATTTGATAATTTTTAAGATTAGCAACTGGGAAAACATTTAATATGTTGTTTAATGAAAAAAAAAAGGCCTAAAGGGCATCTGACTGGCTCAGTGGGAGGAGCATGGGAGTCTTGATCTCAGGGTCAGGAGTTAGAGCCCCACATGGGAGTAGAGATTACTTAAATAAATAATATTTTTTAAAAGGCTGACAAAATTATATCTATAATTTTCTTTTTTAATTATGAAGAAGAATTAGAAGGGAACTTTCATAAGAAATTAAAATAATTAATGTGTTTGGTTCTATAACTATAGATGATTTTTCTCCTTTGGTCTTACTTCATTTCCCTTATTGTTACTATAGGATGTTATTTATGCAATTAATAAAATTCGATGATGGGAAAGAAAGCTTGGGATTTATAATTTATGGTGACTCTTGAGACTTCTCTTACTTCTGGCAAAGCCCATGCCCTTGATATTTCCAGTACTTGATATTAACCTCCCAGCAAGCCTGAGAAGGTAGGAATAGAATGGAGATCAGTAGGTCTCCGACCTTGGCCCCTGAAGTCAGCATATAGTCAATACTGCAGAATGTACTTCGGAGCCACGGTGCTCCAGGACTGTGGTATCTATAAATGCCTCGAAACACCTTCCTGACACTTGGGGAAGCAGAACAGCAGAGCGCTCAAGAGTACCTGTGGACTTCACTCCCGGATAGGCCTGAGTTTGAATCCCAGTCATTTTTTTTTTTTTTTTTTTAGATTTTATTTATTTATTTGACAGAGACACAGCAAAAGAGGGAACACAAGCAGGAGGCCATGGGAGAGGGAGAAGCAGGCTTCCCGCTGAGCAGGGAGCCCGATGCCGGGCTCAATCCCAGGACCCTGGGATCATGACCTGAGCCTAAGGCAGACACTTAATGACTGAGCCACCCAGGTGCCCCTGAATCCCAGTCTTGTTAGAACTTGGGCAGAGGGGTGCCTGGGTGGCTCAGTCGGTTAAACATCTGCCTTCGGCTCAGAGGGGCTCCCTGCTCGGCAGGAGCCTGCTTTTCTCCATCTTCCACTCCCCTTGCTTGTGTTCCCTCTTTTGCTATCTCACTCTCTGTCAAATAGAAAATAATTTTTTTTTAAAAAAAGAACTTGGGCATGATACTTAACTTCTCTGGGCTTATGTTTATCTGTATAAAATGGGAAAATAATGAAGTCTGTCTCATAGAGTCATAAAGAGAATAGAGCAAATCTGAGCAAGAATGTTCAATGAATACACAATAAATATACTTAGGCTTCTTGGCTCTCCTGACATCTACTTTGGAGCTTTGCTGGAAATATTTTCTGGGTATCCCCCTTTAATCAAACAATTAATCAATCAGTGGATTTTGCATCCATAGATGAGGTAAGAGCTTTCAGCTCAGTTTCTGTTTGTTGTGCTAATGAGAAATCTACAGCCTGGGGATCCTCTGCCCCTTCTGCAAAATCTGCCCTGTCTTCTCTGTTTATTAAAGTAACCTTCTCCTTTTACTTTACAGATCTATGTAATTGACAGTGCAGACAGAAAAAGATTTGAAGAGACGGGTCAGGTAAATAATTCTTCTGTTGAGATATTTTCCAAATAACTGGGTATTCATTAATCTACCCTGTAAATGTATGAGAGCAAGGGAGGCATTTTTTTGTTTAACCTTTGCAGTTTAAACAACACAGTCATTCTAGCAAGCCAGCAAAAATACCAGTTGCAAAAAAAAAAAAGATTGCCTGCAAGGAAATTAGTTTAGAGTCCTTTAAACTATTTTTTGATTACAACTTTTTAGTTTCAGTCAAATTAAATAAACAAGATATAAGCAAATAGAACTTACCACCATGCTCAAAAGCTCTTCAGGTTTCTTCCCAGGCCACTTAGAAATGAACCCAGAGGAATAATTCACTTGTCATGTCTATGTACATTTTCACCAGCAGCTTAATTGATCTAAGGGTACCTCTGACAGATTTGAAGGGTTGGGAAGAGGCATGCAAGCCAAGACTAAGCTGCCCTTGTTTCCAAGCCAAGAGATAGACTTTGAACCCAAATATGGCTTCACGTGCAAAGTACATGTCAACCTGATTACAGGGTGAGATTTGTGTACCCAGTCTTAAAGAGAGAAGCAGTGGGCATCACCATTTTACCCAGATGGAGTATACTGATACGAAGCAAGGAGTAGAATGACCTCTTTAGAGAGGTGTGCAGAGTCCTTGGCCTGTGCCCTAAACTACCGCAGGTGGCCTTCCAAAGGTAGCATTCACCATGTTTATGTCCCCTTTCCCTGAAAATTAGTTTGAGCACTCCTTTCCATACCTTGATGATTTCTGTATATCACTTATGTGAAGCAATGCTAAACGTGAGCTTAGAGGTAGAGGGTATTAATGGGATGATCTGCCTCTTACCATCCAGTTCCCTTTGACAGCTCAAGTGTCCCAAGCAGCTAAAACGTGAGTCGAATAGGGAAGAGGTGGGTCCTCGTAGGTAAATACACACCCTCTCCTATGCTTATGGCAGCCGGAATCAACATGCAGTTAAGACCCCAACCAATAACCAAAACCTCAGACATATTGCCAGACGGACTAAAGATGGTTTTTTAGGATGTGAGTTTGATGAAGTGCAGTGCACTTGCATGCATGCTTTGAAGGTAGAGATTGATGAAGCAGCATTATAATCTCCAAAGCCATTGTTATTTTCAGTTTAAAATGTGTCGTGTTTGTGCATGCACGCATGCGTTGAAAGTCATTTGCAGACGACAACCTTGAGTAAGTTTTAAATCTCTATCTACAACGCGCGTTCTCCTTTGAACAGTGTTTCTCAAAGTATGATCTCTGAGGCCATGGCAGAGTCACTTGCAGAGCAGGTTGAAATGCAGATTCCCAGGCCCTACCTCAGACTTTCCAAAGTCATCGTCTCTGGGGTAGGCCCAGAAATCTGCCAGGGAATTCTTCCCCAGGCTCAAGTTTGAGAACCATTGCCCTCAGAAGTTGCTAGTTGGTCAGCTTAACACTTCTGTGTTTTTCTAGTTAGAAGTACATGGTTAAATATCATAGACTTCATCCTTCCCTTCCCATCCATTCCCGAAATGATCCAGGAACTAGCCGAATTACTGGAGGAAGAAAAGCTAAGTTGTGTGCCAGTGCTCATCTTTGCTAACAAGCAGGATTTGCTCACGGCAGCCCCTGCCTCTGAAATTGCAGAAGGACTAAACCTGCACACCATCCGTGACCGCGCCTGGCAGATCCAGTCCTGCTCCGCTCTCACGGGAGAGGGTGTTCAGGTGAGATTACCAGAAGGCTTGCTTACCTGGCAACGTGGCGCCCAACCAATGTAGTCTGTCTCATTGGTTGAGCTGAGCTAGATAGAAAAAGATATGAAACCAATAGCCTTTGATTGGCAGATGAACCGCTCCAGGATTCGAAGGGGATGGAGGAGTTCGGTTCTTTTTTACTTGGCAACCAATCTGATAATCCTTAATTCTTCCAGGAAAGCCACAGATAAACCACCCCACTCGAGGGACAAACTACCCCATTGGGTAAGAGGTTCGAACAGAGAACCTTCAAAGATGCTTTCTAACCTAGGATTCTTTGACGACTGGGTTGGGGGTTTTGTGTTGTGTCTAATATTATGGATGCTAAATACTTGTGCTCCCAAGGTAACAGCCGTCAGCAGTCGTGCACCCCAGTTATCCTAGAAGTGTTTGGATTTTTCTCTTGGCTGACTCCGTGCCCTGAGGGCTGGTGTCTCTTTCCTGCTACTTCACATTGGTTTCCCACTGGGAGGCTTCTGCTGACAGAAAGCCCCCTGCTTTATACGGAGGAACTATAAACCGGAAGAGCAGTCTCCTCCCTCATTTGATATTAATTTAGGGCAGAAAATGGTTTTACCCCAGCTATCTGAGAGCCCGCACCCTCAAGGAATGTGAAACAGTTTCGGCTCTGATGCTTCCCACCAAGCAGCCTCGAACCAGTTGACACTTATGGCTCCTTCTTTATTCTGGAGCCCCAGCATGCCGACAGGCCTCAGTCTGAACATCTGCTGTGCCTGCCAGGGAGGTGCCCCAGTGCTTCGAGAAGCAGGCAGTCCTGCTCCAGGATGCTGGGGGAGTGGGGGGGACAACATCTGAAGGAACGGAGTCTTCCCCCACTGCCATATGGTGGGTGTCAGAACCACAAGGCCAGTTTGCTTGTCTCTCAGCTTGGTTCATTGCGATTTGCTTCTCCATTTTTGTCCTGCAGCCTCTCCACTTCCCTTCTAATGCCCTTCTTCCCTCTCTCCTAAGACATTTGACATTGATTGGTCTTAAAACTGCCTGACTGCTTTTATCTCAATCAAATAATCACTTCCAAGAATTATCTCAGTTGTTCCATCTGTTTGCTGCTTTGCCTTTTTTCTTTTTGTTACACAAACAGCTGGAGCCTGCTTCTCTGCTCGGCCTCTAGATCGGAGGGCCCAGCAGTCCACACCAGCCAGCCGAGCGCCTCCCCCTCCAGGCTCCTCAGTACCTCCTCCCTCAGAAGCTCTCCGAGCCCCTCTGTGTTGTGTGGGCTCTCAGATAGCCAGGGAGGCCCTCGGCTGCATCCCCAGAACAGATGCCGGAGCTCTGTGGGTCTCTGGGAGGTTTAGGTTCAGGAGGGGTCAGGCGTTCAGTCTTATGTATTTCCTTCTGTCCTAGACTCTGGCTATAAAAGTAATATATCCTCACTGTGAATCATGCACAAGTATATAAAACTAAAAACTGAAAAGTTCTTTCCTCTCCCCTAATCCCACTCGACAAAGGAACTGCTCACACTAGTAGTTTTTTTTTCTTCTCAAGCCTCCTCTCTAAAATTGCAGTCACATATGTGATTATACTTCTACCAGGTTTCAAATTAACTGCATTTTTCAGCTTAATTTACAAGCTGGTCCAACGAGTATACTACAACCCAGCATGTTTTTGATAGGTAAACTCTGATCTTTTTATTTAGCTTCTCACTTAAAAAAAGAAACCCAAGTTTTGCCTAAGGCAGTTCCCTGAATTGTGCATAAAATGGTATTCATGAGGCCTGAGGTTATTTTGGTGAGGAGGCGGCCCAGGAAAGGATAATAGCTTTCTGTGTTTGTACAAACTACTTCAGGAAGAGGATTCTGCTTCTCTAAATGGTTTAGAACACAAATATAGAAAGTAGAGAACAGGGGTGCCTGGTTGGCTCAGTTGGTAGCGTGTGGGACTCTTGATCTTGGGGTTGTGAGTTTGAGCCCCATGTTGGGTGTAGATAACTTAAAAAATTTTTAAAAAGCAAAGTAGAAAATGTCTTGAGTTGCAGACTCCAAAGGTGGTAGTGGAGAAAATACAGGTTTTGTGCATACTCCTGAGAAAATGGGATTGGACAGCTCTGTAATCTTCCTCACTGGGCCAGAGTGTTGAAAGGAAGAAAAAGCAAAGCTGGAATTAACAGTGAGGCTCTTGTTTTCTTCAGCCAGCCTTAGGGATGTCAAAAGGAGGGCTAGAGTTATCTAGAATCAGTATTTAGATTATTGGCATTCAAGTCAAGGGTGCTTCTTCAGAGGAGCCTGGAGGTTGGGAGGGAGCCCTCCTCATTGTCTGCCCAGCCCCCAGGCCCCACTGCCCCCCCTCCAGTCAGGCAGAGATTAGGAGGGTGGAGAGATCTGTGTCCCTGACTGTGTCACCAACCGTTCCCTTTCAGTCACAGGACCTTTATGCCAAAAAAGAGGCAGTGAGCTATCAGACTGAGGGTGGGGGTAGGCAAAGGAGGGCTTTAAAATCAACCAGTTTGAATCAAATGAGATGTCATGTGTGGTTTGATTTTGTGCAGAAAGTTCTTCTCAGATCAGGGACCTTCAGCAACCAGGTTCACAGGAAATGATATCAAGAGAGATACAACAAAGAACGGTGAACAAGAAAAATGATGATTTTATATGGAGGAGAAATAGTTTGAAGGTCACTTAATTAGTTTAGTAGATAGTACCATGGTGTATAGAATTGGGTAGTTAAGACTGGGATTTCAAGGTTAATGAGATTAGATTATGGTTAATAGAATGATATAAATTTAGAGAATTTAACCATTATTTGAAATGGGTTATTTAATAAAAATGTTAATTAAGAAGGGAATCTGCTGTCTATTGTCCTTTAGTGGTAACCTTTGGGGACTGGAGAAAGGTCGCCAAGTTTTCTGTGGAAATGCTTTTTTCATTGTGAGGCACTGATTGACCATGACCGTGTCCCTCCCTCAGGTAATGCCTCTGACCTCAGCTCCTGCCCACTCAGCCAGTTTCTTGCTTTTCACTTGCTTGGAATTCTTTCCCTGCATTGCTTAGTTCAAGTGCAGGCCTTTAATGATTCGGATTAATTAAGGCTTTAAGTATTCCTCAAAATGAAAGACGTCACTAGAAAAATGTCCGTGAGATCACTTTCAGGCATGGAGACTGTGTAATGATTACTAGAATTCCCTTATTCCTATTTCATCCTCCGCTCTGCCTCCCACTCCTCCACGCACTGCCCCCTGAGAGCTGGTCAGTACAGGGCGAACCTCCCAAGATGATCAGACATTAAATGGGTCAGGTAACATCTGGCCCCACAGCTCTAATGCGCCTGAAAGAAGATGTACCAAGGTTTTTTAGAAAGACCTGGGATTTGTTACAGTTTCAGGTGTTCAGAGACAGCGTCCCTGTTTACACTTGAGTGTATGTATTCGGTCTGCATGCACTCGTGAGATGTGCAGCCCTCTCCTCAGCGGAGTAGCTGCAGCACAGGATTTCAGATTATGACAGTTAGTGACTCCGGGCCGTGATCGGAGGTTCCTGTCCTTGTTCTCCCAGCTATTCTGAAGGCAAATAAGTACGTGCGGTCCGTGTGTGGTTGGACAGCCCCTGCTCTGGGTATGGAAATGGGCTTCTGAGGGCTTCGGGAGAGTTCAGAACAGGTCTTTCTTTGGCTGATGGATGGTGATGAGGAGGCCAGGCCATCGTGTGACTGAAGCAGGTTTTCATGGGACACTTGTCAAGAGCGGAGCACAGGTAAATGACACTAGAAGCTGAAGGAGACATGAGTCTTGGAAACTCTCCTGCCGTGAGAGGCCCATAGTCCGGAGGGGTGATCAGAAGAGACCCGGTTACGTCAAGTAGCTGAACGCAGAAAGGAGAAACTGAAATACCTCTGGGGAAACATGCAGCTCCCCCCCCCGCCCCCCACCGCCAGACTGCCGTACAGAGAGGGGACAGCCGCCCTCCGGCCCCTTGGGGCCAGGCCCTGCCCTAGTGCATAGCGTCTAGCTCCAGGACGCTCTTCGTTCCCTGCATGTCTAGAAAACGGTGAACAAAGCACCTGGCTTAGAGCCAGAGGAAGAGGAATCCATCCCTCTTCCACCCACGAACCTGAACTGGAACCCCTTAGCACCTCTCACAGTTTCGGGTGGCTGAAGATATTCCCTCTCCGCAACACCCGTGTGTGCTTAATTAAAATTGTACTGGATTAGAATTTCCTTTCAAGGCAGAGATCAGCAGTTTCGGCCTGGCCTCTAGCCTCAGTCACCGCAGAGGCCCGCCCACACCAGTAGCTCTGAGTTCACAGCCTTCCCTACGGATTGCTCTCCGTGCCCTCCACCCGATGCTCACCTTCTCACCCACATCTCTCCCACATTCCCCATCTTCCTGCTCCAAACAGGAGTAACCCAGCTCACAGTCATCTCACCGACACAGAAAGGACCCCAGTAACCTGAGCCCCACCGGACGTGGGAGCTGTCCTTCAGAGCACTTTTTGCACATGGCCACGAAACAGTCCTAGCCAAGTTTCTGGGTATTGTTTCTTTTCTTAACCTTGATCTAGGGGACTTTGCCCTTAATAAGCCAACAGAATTTCAATATTTTAAAAAATGACATTTACCACTTCTTTCTAAAGCCTGACATCAGTTATTTTTTGACTCCAAGTGTACATGGAACTGCTTATCTACAAGTCAGACCTCAGGGTTATTTTTAAATTTTCAAACCTCTCTGGAGACTAAGAAAGCAAATTCGGAACTTGTGATTTTGCTACCTCTCTGGTGCAGCACCTTTGTCACCAGGAAAAAATATTAATAGTGAGCAGTATTTTATGTCCGCTGCCTCCAACTGCTCCTTGACCCTGGGGGTCCCTGTGGCACAACGGGATAGGCTGTGGGGCTCAGCAGGGGTCTGAGCTCATCATCTTAAAGCAATTACTCATGACGTTAAAAACCAGGCCCACCCAACCATGGCTACTACTTCTTCCTTCCAACCATCCGCAGTGATGGATGCATGATAGAAAGACCAAGTTCGAAGGAGCAGTGCAGTCAGAAGCTGCTCTTCCCATAGAAAGGGGCATCATGGGGTGCCTGGGTGGCTCAGTGGGTTAGGTGTCTGCCTTCAGCTCAGGTCATGATCCCGGGGTCTTGGGATGGAGCCCTGCATCCCATCGGGCTCCCTGCTCAGTGGGGAGCCTGCTCTCCCTCTCCCTTTGCTGCCCCGCACCCTAACCTCCCCCACCCCCCGCTTGTGCACTCTCTCTCTCACAAATACAATTTAAAAAAGAAAGAAAGAGGCATCACACCTTCAGTCTTGGAGTGTAGGGGTCCGGGACTCCTGCATTTTCACCCAAATGGTTAAAGGCAGCCTTATATTTTCCCCGGTGTTTATCATAGGGAATAATATCAGGACATGATAAAATCTAAGATTTTTTTTCCTTTTGCCATGATGCTAAACAGAGCTCAGTATTTGAGGTTCAAGGACTCTGTTTAGTCTCTATTATTGAATGGAAGCTAATCAATTCAGATTGGGTTTCATCAAGGTTGGTCAGGAGGGGGCACGGGGGAGGACTGCCCCTGCCCTAAGACGGTCATCCCAGGACAAAGATCAAATGTGCGGAAATTTGGTCAAACCAGTTTTGAACAATAGTTCAACCATTAAACAAACCTATGAGTTCACATCCTTCTCTGGAGGCAGAGGAGTAACCTACTTCAAGTAGTCACCTTTCCTCAGTCATCTGTTTTCAAAAAAACAAGGAGGGCCTCGCCAAATCCAGGCAAGGGCCGTGGGGTGCACCGGCGCAAATGTGCGGAGCAGAAAGTCCCTGTCTCTCCTCTGAGTGGGGCGCGGCCCATGCAGACGGTGGTCCGGCAGACAGTTCATCTGCGGGGATCTCGCAGCAAGGGACATGTGCAGCCTTCCACCTGCAGCCCAGGAATCTTGAGAGCTAAGTGACGGAAAACAGCCGCTGAGACCTTCCGAGCGGCCCCACAGCCGTGCAGGGTGGCTGGCCGGGGGCTCCTCCCGTGTCATGGCCCCATATCGGCAAGAAGCCCTGAGGACGCAGCAAGATGGCTCCCTTTCCTGGCCGCAGGGCGATGCCCCCCCCTCGTCTAAGCCTGCGGGGCTCACTGAGCAGGGGTGCTGGCTGAAGAGCGTGGGTGCGGGAGCCGTGGCTGCGTTCACGGCCTGCCTCTGCTTCCCACGATTCTTTGTCCTCATTTCCTCCTCTGGACTGTGGACATTATAACAGTCCCTCCTTGGCAGCATTGTTACGAGGATTCACTTCAAAGATAGAAAATTAGCGTCTGCTCTAGGCCAGGCACTAGGATACCACGCTAGGCTCTGTGAGCACAGCCTCAGGCCAGTCCGACACGGAGCCCCAGCTCAGGGCTCCTGGACACCGCTGTCCTTCCTTCCCAGCGGGCAGCGTGGCCCAGCTTGTCCCTGCTCGACTGAAGAGGCCTCATCCCGGTTAACTACGGCCTCCCCGACACCTCTTACCTCCAGCTGGGGTTCTCCTCTGGGTGACGACAGCAAAGGGACCCCTCCCCAGCCTCCAGACACTTCGGGCCCGGGCAGCCTCCGAGAGCCAGAGCAGCCACAGGCCTCTGGCCCTATTAAACCTCCCCGGGCCTCCCACACTCCTTCAGGTTACAGGCGGCAGCTGTGGCAACCCAGGGCCCCGCAGGTCGGCTGGTGGGGACTGACCTCTGAGCGCCCTCTGTTGGCAAGACTGTGGCTGGAAGGGCTTTGCCACCCCCCGGCCCTCGCCGACATCTGGAAGGCCCTGGACATCTGGAAGACGCTGCCTCGCAGCGGGGCTCGGTGGTTTAAATCCCCTCTACCTCCATCACAGATACCCAGGAAGAAGCTGCCCCTCACCCTCCACGTTCTGCTTTGGGTTCCTGCAGCTGAGTAAATATTTTCCTATCTCTTTGGCTGCGTTCATGTTCAGTTACATATAATAAAAGAACCACCCCCCATAATCAGCCACAAAACAAGAGGAAAAATTGCCATTCGTGTAGTGTGGGAACACAGTTCTCGATTTCTCTGAGAAGATGATTTGATAAAATCTGCAAGTCTCTTTAGAGGAGAAAATATTGAGGTGCACACCTTTCATAGTGTTTGTCCAGGTTCCTGAAGGTTGAAAGTGCTGCGCAAGTGCTGAGCTGTTCAGCTTCGAAGGCAAAGGGAAGATGGTTATCTTCTTCATCCCCTCTTTTATTTGTAAAATCTTTTTTGTCTCCTGGCAGGTGATCGGGGTTTTTTTTCCTGGAAACCAATTAGCTACTAAAATTAAACATGCTTCTCTTTAAATTAAACCTTTTCATAAAATGGTCTTAAAATTGGCCTCAGCTTTTCACAGTACGTCGCTGACCCAGTTGTAACTGGAGACGCACAGGGAGTCCACCTTTCTCCCAGCTCGGCACCCCCCACCCTTGCCCCAACTGTTGCCAGGTGCTGTCACCTTTGGGCTTTGGGTGGTGGCCAGCCACATCTTGGCAAACGCCCTAAGGTCTGCCCTGGGACAGCCAACGGATTATCTGGTTCTCCTGCCCAAGTGCTCTGATGGCAACTAGCAGAGTTTTAATCACTGTAAATTCAGGTTACGGTCAGATTAGCCAGGAGATAGGATGCCTGCTGGTTGTTTTGCAGTGATGTATTGTTTATGGGATTAATGCTCTGAACGGCCAAGGGTGTCAGCTGATATTTATTACTTTAAGCTGTCTCAGCTGTTCAGGTTCAACTCCTAGCTCCATGGTCACAGGAAATGCGGGCTCTGCATGTCGTGTATGCCCTGAGATGGGCAAATGTGGCCAGGACCTGGCAAGTAAGTGTCACAGATGCAGAGGAGAGGGATTCGCTGCAGGAGCCTCCTTTGATTTTGTTCAGGGCTTCTGAGGGAACTCCGCACACCCCTGAAGGTCGGAGAGACTCTGGGGAGAGGGAGAGCGTTCAGGGATGACTCCAGAGGGGGTTGAAAAGGAGGTCATCCCTGGCAGGCCTGGCATCCATGAGAAAGCATGCCACCTGCCAGGTGGCTGTCAGCATTGTGTGAGTTTTACCCCCGTCCCTCTCCAGTCTTCTGAAAGGACACTTTCAAGGTCACTGTGCCTTTAAGGGGACCTTCTCCCCAGTCCCTGAGCTTGGTAGTGCTTAAAGCTGCAAGAATCAGGCCAGCCCTTTGAAACCCGTGTGTAGTGCTGCACAAGGAGAAATAAGGCACATTGCCCCAGTGTGTGTCTAGTAACGCACACTGCACTTGGCTTGTTTTTCCAAAAAAATTTAATTTAACCCAAGTGTACACTGTCACCCTATAAACACACTGGGCACCAGAAGGTGGCTCCTTGGGTTTAATGCCCTGGCAAAGGTCAGCTTTTAGCAAAAGCCAAAAATGGCTGGAATCTCTGATAGCTCTTCAGTCAGGCCCTTGGATCCAGGCAGATGTGTTTATTTTTTCAGAGGGAGTTCCTGCGGACCCATCTCAAGTTCAGACACTGGGCGCTCCCCCTCCCACCTCCCTCCTGTGCTTCTCCTCCCTGGGAGGCCACTGTTCCTGGTCCCCCAGGTGGGCCCCTGGGGCAAGCAAACTCCCTGGAGTTCGGGGTTGGGGAGAGAGGACCCGGGGGACCCCCCCCCCACACTCCCTGCCCTGGCTTGAATGTGTGGTGCCTTTCTGACAACTAATACTGCCTTTCTCTGCCCATTTCCCTCAAAGGACGGCATGAACTGGGTCTGCAAAAATGTCAACGCAAAGAAGAAATAAAATCTAGCTGAACGGAGAGACGCAGGAGCTGCGGGAGCTGAATTCTGTCCTGAAAAACACTAATTTGCTGCTTTCTGACCAAATGTTTTTCCATCTGTGTACAGCTACAGCTGTTTGAGGAGAGGGAACAACACAGTTTAAAAAGAATCCCCATTCCAGCAGTAGATTTAACTGATCTCTGAGGTTCAGTATCATTTTTCAAATAAAGGAATTATATTATTTCCTCTGCATAATTGAAATAGTATTAAATGTCTCAAAGCACATGATTAGAAAATGAGATCTTTTAAATGAGCAAGAGATTACATTGCAGTTTAGACAATTCCAGTGGGCTTTTTTCTTTCAGGAAAAAAAAAAAAGGAAAAGAGGAAGAAGCAGCTTATGCTGCATTCATTTATTTCCTGACCTGTCCCTTACATTCCTCCCTGCGCACCCCGCCCCCCCACCATGGTTCTGAAACCACAGACTGTATTTGCTGGTGCTGGGCAGTGATTTTTACCATCACCAACCAAGCTAGGGTGGGAAGCGGCTGGTGGGGGGAGGGGAGGGAGAGCAGATGATTAAACCATCTTGTCATGCAGGTAGGAGACTGTGTATGTAATCCTCGGGGCGGGGGGGGGGGGGGGGGGGGCTTTCTTACAAACAAGTCACCACAGAAACATACCTCGTCCCCACCCCTCTACCCCCCTGGCCAGCCACACAGGGAAGCAAATTCTTATGACTTTTGACTGTAATGACATCTGGAATGTAAGGAGAGGTGGGAGGTTTAATTCCAGAAAAATTACAAGGTCCTTAAAAAGCCCTCACATTGAGGGCTCAGGCTAGCGTAAACAGGCTTTCTCCAGCTCAGTGAAGCAGTGAGCCTCCGACTCCGAGATTAGCGGGCTTCTCCATGGCCGTCCTATAGAAGGGATTTCTAAAGCTCAAAGAATTCTGTTTAAATGATCACAATAGGCCGCTGCTATCAGATTTTAAAAAT
>CM053617.1:48567161-48587752 GCA_028646535.1 Procyon lotor | reverse complement strand
GGGGGGAGAGGGCCCGCGGGTGTGTATGGTCGCTGGGGCCATGCCCAGGGGAGCCAGAGTCACCCCAGCCGCTGGCGTCCTCTGCCTCTGAGGGTGGAGTGGAGCAGAAGGGCAGAAAGAGCTTGTCTCCCGAAGCCGGAAGGATCCCCAGCTTGATCCTCAGATGCGGGAAAGCAGGCCAGAGCAGCACTGGGCTCCTGAATTGAACTCTGTTCCGCTGCCTGAGCTCAGGGGTTTTCTGAGTGTGAATAAGAGACTGTTCAGGGCTAGTGGGTCCCAGGAGGCCAGCTGCCTTCTCATCCTGGGAGGTGGCCCTTCCCCAACCCACCAAGGCATTTGGAGCAGACCCGAGGGGCCACTCCAGCCCCGGGCCCTCAGTCCCCAGCTTTTTTTGGAGGCCGGGGGGGACGAAGTTGTGCAGGTGAGGCTGCCGCGTGGCCAGCTTCAAAGACGGTCCGGGGTGAAAGTCATTCCCAACGCCAGGCACAAAAAGGTGTCCTGGGGTTGCCGTGGACAGACCAGTAAGGACTTGCAAAACGAAAGAGGGTGAGTGGTTTTTTTTAAACCACTGAACTAGTTGCTCCCTGCCATCTCCTCTGGCTTCTCTGGCTCACCCAGGTGCCTCTCTGGCTTTGAACAGGGGCCGAACAGAACGGTAAGGAACCCGAAATCCCTCTTCTGTCGGGCTGGCCGCGCGGCTCTAGCGCTTGAAAACGGTTTTTCCCTCCAGACGGCGCACCAGGGATGTTACCTGAGGGCCAACACGCCTGCTTTGAGCTCGGCGATTGGGAACACTGTGACATGGAACTTGGGCTCTGGCAGTGGATGGTCTGTGAAACATCCTTGTTCTTTCACCCCCAGCTCGGGAACTGTTTGAAAGAGCCCTCCCCAGGCCTCGGCCAGCCTGCAGAAGCCACTCGTCCTCCGCTGATACAGCCTCTGTGAAGGCGCAGACTGGCTTCGCAGCGAAGACAGAGCCATTGCGGATGTCACAGGCTTTCATCTTCCCTCCGAGCCCCGCTGAACCCTCCAGGGGCTCGTGGGGTAGATGAGCGAAGCCTGAAAAATGCAGAGTTTGAAGGCTCCCATTTGTGAAAAACAAAACGCTTCTAAAAGTCCTCTCTGCCCTCCCAGCCCCACCCCGCCACCGCGGCTGGGACCAGAAGATGGAATTTGAAGCCAGAGAGGGGGACACCCAGTCTGGCGTCCTCCCCACCCTCAGCGGGGCCCCGATGGCGGGACAGGCCCCCTCCCTGGCCGCCACCGGCCCGGGCGCGGCTCCCGGCGGCGGGCTCCCCGCGCCCAGCGCCGCACACCCTTTCCCCTTCACTCGCCCGCGGTTACTATGGAAACAAGGGTGTCATTGATGTGGGCTGAGCTGGGGAACATGTCGGCGCACAGCTGAAAGTCAGCGATTGTGCCGGCGGGTAGAAATGTGCCGGGGTGGAAGAAGTCCGCAGCTCCCGAAACTGCTGGAAGGACGCGGTCCTGCCCCCTCCCTCCCTCCAACTCCACTTCTCTCTCTCCTGGCTTTTGACAAATTTCTCTATTCCCCTCTGGGCGAAAGCGGCGGCTATTTTCGTGCAGCTCCGGGCCCCACCCCCCCTGTCGGCGCTCCTGATCCGGCCTGGCCTGGAGGGTGACACCGTGTCACCCTCGCCAGGACGCGTCCCTTGATTCCCGTCAGAGTTTGCTTTGATTTCTCTTCTCTTCTCAGGGGCCAGTTCTTACTTCCTTTTATTTTTAGCTCTGCACTCCATGTGGTTTCAGGGTTCAGTCTGATCCATCGAAAGGTTCTTTTTTTATAGTCCCTTTTGAAAACGATAATCAAAGGAAGGGACGTGGTATTTGGTCATGTGGAAAACTCAATGTATAATTTAGACGTCTGTCAAAAATCTGACAAATAAAATGTAGCTGAAAGGAAGGCAGCCTGGAATGTGTTGTGTTCTTTGCCAGAGCTAGGAGAGAGCCTCGACTGTGTTTGTCCTTTCAGAGGTTAGCATTCCCCAAGGTGCTGCTTTCAGAAGGACAGGAAGCCAACGCGGCCACCAATGATAAGAAGGAGGCTTTAGGAAGCCCCTCTGCGCGGCAGGCGCCTGACGTCCAGTCCTTTCGGTACCGGGCAGCAAGAGGCCCACTTCGCAGTCAAGAAGACTGAGGCACTGGCCTGGGTTAAGGAGTCCGCCCAGCCTCGAAGAACCTTCAGTGCAGGAGGGGGCTGGAGCCTCAAGTCTGAACGCTATAGCAGGCTGTGTCGCCTCTTTGGGACAGAGACAGTCATGGCCCATTTCCCAGCAGTCTTCGCCTACACCGCCCCCCTCGCCTTCCAAGTCTAGAGCAGCAGTGCTCCCCTGGGGTTCCTTGTCCCGGGTGTTGGGTGTTCCCTGTCCTCACCACGGTGCAACCACAGATTTTGTACCATCTTTTGCACGGACCGGAAAAAGGGACAAGACACCGGGAAAGGCCTGGCGAGGACGCTTGCAGTTACCTAGGGCCTAATACTGCATCTTCCTTTTAGAAGAGGGCTCAGAGAGGGAGACAGACATGCCCAAAGTCACACAGTAGGTGACAGAGCAGACTTCAAGTTCAGGGTTCTGCCCCTGGAACAGAAAAGCACGTATCCCCCTTGACCAGCCTCACTCGAGCAACCTGGCTACACACCGGAATGGCTGGTCCCAAGGGCCTGCCTTTAAAGGCAAGCTGTTGGCAGAAAAGGGGGCTGTTCGGGGCAGGAAGAGAGAGGTCTAGAGTTGCCAGATAAATGACAGGACATTCACTTAGACTTGAATTTCAGATAAACAGAGAATTGTTTTTAATACAAGTATATCCCGTGCAATATTGGGGACAGACTTCTAATACTCAAAAAAAATTCTTTGTCTGAAATTCAAATTCAGAAACTGACCTCAGTTTTTTATTTGTGTTGTTTTGCTAAATCTCGCACCTCCATCAGGAACACCGTGCTCAATAAAGGGACAGTGAGGTACAATTAAAAAGTCTGTTTTCTGGAGTCAGAGAGGCCCAGGGTTCAATCCTTGCCCATCACAGATCAGCTCTGTGATCTTGGGTAAGTTACTCTCTTGGAGTCCTGCTTCTTCATCTATGAAATGGGACTAAAATGGTAGGGAGATTTAAGAGATACAATGTAAATAAAGTACTTAGACCTAGGGGAACAGCTAGCACAAAGTAGGGACACTCAGGGCGCCTGGGTGACTCAGTCCGCTGAGCATCTGACTTCGGCTCAGATCACAGTCCCAGGGTCCTGGCGTCGAGCCCCCATTGGGCTCCCCGCTCAGAGGAAAGCCTGCTTCTCCCTCTCCCTCTGCCTGCCACTTCCCCTGCTTGTGCTGTCAAATAAATAAATAAAAATCTTAAAAAAAAAAAAAAATAGGGGCACTCTGTGCCTCAGTTTCTTATCTGTAAAATGAGGTACCACCATCCAGTTCTCCAGAGGAGTGGAGGAAGCTACGCGTGTCCCGCGCATAGGAGGGGCTGAAGCCTTGGCAGCTATTACAACAACTGGCAGAAATTCTGGAGTCCAGACCTTCCCAGGCCCCCTAGACCTCTGCCTTCCTAACTCCCCTCCCGTGTGGCTCCGGAACTTTCAAGGCAACAAGCAAGCGGCCAACAGTCTCCTGAAGGTGCGGGCAGCCCCCTCCTCTCTGGGGTTCCCAGGGCCACCCCAGCCACACCTCTTGCAATTAGATTCCTGAGTGGGAACGGCCTCTTGTCAGAGGCTCCTGATTGGCTCCAGGCAAAAACACAGTTTAGCGCTCAGTCAAGCTGCACGTTAGGGCCTCGGTCTCTCTCGCCCCCCTCTCCCCTCTTAATTGCAATCTGTTCAGTAATTTCCTTTTCCAACACTGCAGAACACAGGGAAGCTGCAGCACCAGGAGTTGGGCAGGGAGGGGGGGAGAGAAGAGCTCCTGCTCCGTGTAGCGAATCTCCGTGTCACGGGGCCGTGACAGTGTGCGTGTGCGCGTGTGCGTGTCCAGAGCCAGACACGCGCGCGCGCACGTGGAAGTAGGGCCAACCAGCAGGCCCCCACCATCAGACCAGGGCGAGTGGCTCGGGGCCTCCCGCTTGTACCGAGTACTTCACGGTTACCATCCTATTTAGTCCTCATAACATTATGAACTGTAGGTGTGACCACAGTTTGGGGACAAGGGCTCCCAGAATTGGAGCCACTTGCTCAAGATCTCGCCGGAAGAGCAGGGCAGAGCCTGATTTGCACCCAGACCTGTGTCGCTGCGGGGCCCCAAGCGCGCACCGTGACACAGGTATTCCTCGTTTCGCCACTTCGCTCTTGCGAAAGACCGACATTAGTACCTGTTTTCACTAACCGAAAGAAATCTGAAGAGGATTTTCACTTTTGCAGAAAAAAAAAAGAAAAAGCCCTTACCATATGAATGTAGGTCTTGCATAAAAGCAAAGTGACGTAATGCGAACTTTGGAAAGCAGGGTCTGCCCCACTTTTACTCCGGTTTGGCTTGTGAAAGGTTCCATAGGAAAGCTCTACTTTCAGAGAGCAGGGGAACAGGGGCCTGTACCTTTTCACCTTTTGGCCTCCACGCTCAGAAAGAAGCTAAGGAGGCCTCCCGCACAAAGGAACATGGGGAGCTTTCTCTCCCCAGCGTGAATAGCAGCATCCCAGGGACAAAAAGCCTTTGCTAAAGAAATAAAATATTAATGCCAGAATTGCAGAGATCAAGCTAAGTCAAGGAAGGGCAGAGTTTATGGGAGAACCTGCTCCAATACCTGAAGCTAAAAACCACAAGGGCTGGGGGCAGCTTCGCTAAGCAAACTCCCAGCCCTCTTAGTGGCTAACCAGATCCTTCCAGCAGCCCTACGAGATAAGTAGTCCCGTCCCTATTTCATAGTTGGGGAAACCAAGGCTGTCAAAGCTAAGTCACTTGCCCAGGATCACACAGCGAGAAAGCGGCTCGTCTGGGATTCCAGCACACTGGAAAGACCGCTTTTCTCCCGGATGCCCCCCCCTTGACGAGATGCAGAGCTGGGAGCCGCTGGGAGCAGCGGTGGGGTGAGGCTCCGGGAAACAGGGAGGTGGGTGAGAGGCCTACCTTCCTCTTTGTCACCCCCCCCTTCCCCCTTGGAGTCCCAGAGGTGGCTGCTGCTCTGAAGGCCGCCGGCAGGGGGGGCAGGGGGGCCGGCCCCACCCTGACAACAAAGGAAGAGGCTGGGGAGGCTGCTGCTCCTTGGGCCCTGGCGGGGGATGGGTGCGCTCCATTCTCACCCGGGCTCAGCAGCCCCCAGCCAGTGTCCTGGCCCAAAATGGCAGGGAGGGTGCACCGTCTCCGTCCTCAGACCACCAGCGGGAAGAAGGAAGGGCAGCGGGTGTTTCTTTGCCTTGTTAGCAGAATATACATTCCTGAGACTAGACAGGCCTGTCACTGGGACCGTGCTGACTCAAATGGGAGAGGATGGCGCACATCAGGGCACAAGGCTTCGCACTAGCAGCGAGTGCCCCGGCTGGGTACCCTTGTGTAGGGCAGAGGCGGCTCAGCCATGCTTGGTGGCCGGGCCTATCACACCCGCCAGACCCCTCTCTGGGCCTGGCTTTCACCACTGGCCCCCTAACCCAGTCCTCGGTCCCAACTGGTCGACCTGCAGCCCAGTAGCCTCCGTTCCTCAGCCTTCCTCACTTCCAAGAGGTGGAATTGTTCAAAGTCCTGCTGGCACGCCCCCCTCCTCCATCCCGTGCCCTCTTGGATTCTGTCTGGGGGCACCCAGCACGCCTGATCTGGGGCTTTCAGTATGACTGAGGCTCCTCTGGGGTGTCCAGATGACAGGGTCAAAGCACTTTTCCCACCCGGATGCCACAGATGGCTTGGGGAGAGAAAGGGATAAGGAGATTTGGTTTGAGAGCAACAGCCCGTCCTGCGGCAGGGGTGCGGTGGGGGTGGGGCACAACCCAGTCCAGCTCTCCCCTCAATTCACCCAGCTCCTGGGGCTTCACCTTGACTGCCCAGGCCCTCTTCCCACCTTGAGACCTCCAGATCTATCGGAGCGGCGAGTTGGGAGGAAGAGAGAGGGAGGAAGGTGAATTCAGGGGCTGAGAAGCTGCTCCAGGCAGGGGGAGGCGTCTGCCCAGCTGCAGGGAGCCCCCTACGCCCAGTCTGTGAATGGGCACATCACCCCCTCCTGCCCGCCTGCCACCACTCCTGGAACAGTTGGGCCTAATGAAGGCAAAGCCGGCCGGGCAGCTGTGAGCATTATCCATATGCATGGTGGGGGGGGGACATTCAGCCTCCCGTCCCACCCCACTCTGCAGCTGCTGCCGCCCCCCATGCCAGGAGAGCGAGTGGGCGCGAGTGCCCGGGCTGCTCCGGGGCCCTGGGCCTCCTCTCCTTCCAGCCTCCCTCCCCAGCCCACGCCCACAGCCTTCACTTGACCCATTTTGGAGGCAGAAGTTTGTGTGTGTGTTTCAGAGAGAGAGAGAGCGAAAGCGTGCGCACATCATCTCCCCAGTTGGTGCTTTTGATTTCCTCTGAAGTATCTTGATTGCGGACTTACAATGGCATCTTGCTGCCAGTGCTCCCTCAGCAGCTTCTGGCTCGGCGCCGCCTCCTCCCCGGGGCCGGGGTTTTCTGCTGACTCCAGGGCCCACGGCCGGCCGGCAGGGGAGGAGAAGGCCTCATCCGGGCTTCCATTCCTTGGCGGAGCGGTGGGACCTGGAGGCCCTTCCTGTCCCTGGGCGGGGGCCAGCCGGCACCCCGCAGCCCTGCCTACTCTCGCACTCGGACCTCCCTCTGCCTCCTGGGTGGCCATCTTGTCCTCCGCTGCCTCGCCCTCACCCCCTCGGTGCTCAGAGCCATTGTTCCAAATTGCAGTTCCCTGGGCTTGGATGTCTCCAGGGACCCTGCGGCTATGGGACTCAAGGCCAAACTGTTTATCCTGTCATTCAAGAGCCCTCTGATCTGACCCCAAACCTTTTTTACAGAGCTGTCAATCACGGACTCTCTCACAGACCCTGAGCTTCTCAGGAGCTGTCCTTCCCCCTCCCGCAGCCTAACCCCCACCGCGCAATTTTATTTCCCCACCTGTGCTCATAGTCCCCTTCCCCCTGGAGTGGCTGCCCCTCTTCTGGGCTTTTCTTACTCCTCTTTTATAGGGCATGATTCAAGTCCCACACACCCAGGAAGACGGCCAGGTCCCCTCCAGCCCACAGGGCTCCCCTGTGAAACTCCTAGAGCCCCGAAAGCCTCAGCAGTTGGCATCCATCCAGCCAGCCATTCATTCACTGGTTCATTCATTCAGCAAATTATCTCTTGAGCAGAGGCAAAGCACTTATAATGCCTTATGCCCTGCCCCCTTTCCTCCTGCCTTTTCGACTTCATTACTCACTGCTCTGCCCCTCACTCTTTCCAGCCACACACACCCCCTTCCCGTTCATTTGCCTCTGGTTTTTGCACTTGTTTCCCCCTCCTGGAACACTGCTGTTTCTGATACCCTGAGACCTTTTGAAAGATATATGTATATTTTTAAAGATTCTATTTGAGAGAGAGCTTGCAGAGGGAGAGGGAGAAGCAGACTCCCCACTGAGCAGAGAGCCCACCTTGGGGCTGGATCCCAGGACCCTGGGAGGGTGACCTGAGCTGAAGGCAGATGCTTAACTAACTGAGCCACCCAGGTGCCCACATTCTGAAATATCTGGTCAATGTCACCTTCTCAGTAAAGCCATCCCCAGCCATCTCCCCATATAAAACTCTCGTGACCCCTCACGTTCCCGGCATATTCTACCCCCCTCACCCTCCTTTACTTGCCTTCACGGTTCTTACCATCAACTCATATTTATTGATTTATTGTCATCTGTCCCTTCCCCCACCAATTATCAGCTGCAAGAGGGCAGAGAGTTCTTCTGTTTTGTTAACTGATGTATCCCCAACACGGTGCCAACAGTGCCAAGAATTAGAGGAACCTCAATAATTCTTTGTTGAATGAATAAATGAGCAAATGAATATAATAGGCAATGTCCTAGGCTCTGAAAAATCAAAGATGACTAATATTTTACATCCTCCAGGGACTCACAGGCTAGTTGGACAGGTAAGCTCTGCAGCATGTAACCTGACATGTAAACTAAAATAGGCAGAATACCGTGTGAGAGTCCTAAGTGCACAGACAGGAGAGTGGTTGGCGCACAGGAACAGAAGCATCGTGAGAGCTATCAATGCCCCGAAGTGGACAGTGCCAGCAACGAACCTGGTACTTTGCGTGCATCATTTCGTTTCTCCTCGAACCCTCCCGGAGAGGGTAAGGAGGGGCACACGGCAGAGGCAAAACCCTGAGTCTCAGTGTACAATCCAGGCAGAGGGTTCAGAGGAGCCACCGGGGCACAGAATCACCCCGGCTGCTGGAGGACTGGCTCTGAACCTATAATCTGATAGGTAGAGCTTGGGTCGTTGCAGCTGCTGGAGATGGCATTTGGTGTGGCTGGAAAATCCCTGTTAGGCCCTGAGTTGTCCCTTTGCATCCGAACCCCCTCCCTGCTCAGTGACCTGCACCAGACACAGACGTGGAGAGTGTCTAATGACAACATCCAATTCACAACCAGGCAGCCCGACATCCATAGGTCACATGGCTCACTGCCTTTTTTTTTTTCTCCCCCACAACTGGACCAGAAATCCACATCATCCTTAACACTTAGCTCTTGGACACCTGCTCCTGCATTTCACTCTTTACCTGCAATTTTGAGATGTTGCCTGGCCACCATTAACACCCCATTCTACGAGCCATTGAAAACTCTGCCACACACCACCCCATACTTCTCCCCTTTCTTGCCTCCATGTAAATAATGAAAAATAATCTATGGCACTGAGCAGATGGGCTCTTTCTCAAGAAAGACTCAATTATTGAAGATCTAGTGTGAGGGGAAGTCATAAATATCCCAGTTTGCCGCAATTGAGAGGAATTAACCTCACAGCAATTAAAGAAAACTGGTTGCCCATGGAAGAAACATTCAGACTTCCAGGGCAGAGTTCAGGGTTAAGCCTCTAGCCAAGGCACTGCATCATAAATGCCAGGGACAGGGGATTTTAGGGGAGAGGCCCTGGGCCCTCGAAGGCTTTCCTCACTCAGTGGGTGTGATTCCCACATCCCATAGAGAATATGGTAGACATCACAGCTCTATCCACCAGATTTCTATTTGTTACCTGTAAGAGCTTTCCCTTCAGTGTCTTGAAGAATTCAAGCAGAAGGTGACTACATCTTGCGCTGGAAGGGAAGAGAGTCTTTGGAAAGGGTAGTGTGTTGGATGAAGAGAGAAGCTGCAGGAAGAAGGTGATATCCTTGAGGCCAGCCCACCTCCTGGTCCAGATCTATAACTTCTTACCTGATGGGCCCCCAGCCCTGCTGTCTCTGCCCCACTCTCTGGTCTGTCTCCTTTTCGTTCAGCCTCCATGGATGTTTCGGGAATCTTAGCCCTGAATCCCGACGCCTTGCCCAAAGTATAGGGAAGGGGAAATCCAGGAGTGTTCTCAGTTTCCTTCCTTGCCCTTTAACTCAAAGAAACACGACTCAGAGAGTTCTAGAACCAGTACAAGGGACCCAGGTTCTAGAGACCAGTTTCTAAGGCGCCTCCAAGAGAGAGTTTTCCAAAATCATACAGGGACTCCCTCACTGTAAAAGAGGGGCTAAAATGTGGTGGGGTCTGTCCCGGTACCGGGAATCAGTTTTCTACCTCCCTTTTTGCCCTGCAACCCCAGTAGGGCCAACCTCCCTCCCCCACCCCCCACGACCTTTCTTTGTAGGCCTAGATCACTAGGTTGGGGAAGGACATATCCTAGACCCTCGGTCCACCCGCCCCGAATTTCCGGGGCGCAGAGGTGGGGTAGGGAGTCCCCCAGGGGGCCAGGCTCCATCTTGAAAGTGTGCCTCGGTTCTCCCCCACCCTCAGATGGGAGAAATTGAAGGTGTCTGAGGAAGTGGCGTGGTGACAACGGCAGGGCCTTGAGTGGGTGGGTGTGAACAGGAATGGAGGAACCCAGAAGCGAGGTTAGAAGGCGGGGTCTCGCCTTGGGACAGGGGCCCGGGGCGCTGACTCAGCGGCGACGCCCGCAGGGTGCTGCCCCACCGCCCGGCCCGCCCGCAGGGCGCCCTTTGAAGCCGGTTGGGGGCTTTGATCCGGGGTCTACCCCTCTCAGCCGGCCGGGCCAGATGCGCTAGGGGCGGGGCGGAGGAGCCGACCACTCCCGGCCTCGCCTTCCCGGCCCCCCTCCCTCCCCCGCCACCCCCGAACTGTTTCCGGCTGTTGCGGGGGCAGCCAACCTGCCCCCCACCCCCACGCCGTGCAGCTGTTCCCCAGCTGCGCGGCCCCACCCTAAAGACAGCTGGGAGAGAGGCCGGGGGCGGGGAGCGGGGCGCAGCTGCTGGGCCCGGGCTGGGACGGGGAGGGCAGCGACTTGAAAGAGCTCGGGCGGCGCGGGTGGCGGGCGGAGGAAACCCCCCTCCCCTCCCGGCGGTCGCCTCCCCGGGGGCGCTGCACACATCTGGGCCACAGCAGCCGCCCACCCCCCCCACGGGTGGGGTGGGGGAGAGGCTCTTCTGACACCCAGCCCTTCCCGGAAAGGGGAGGAGTGACCGCCTCTCGGGGAAGGCGTAGGGCAGCGCCAGGGGTATGAGAGCCGCTATCTCGGAGCCTTCCGCGGGGTGCGGCACAGGGTGTGGCTGTGGGTGCCCAGAGGTGTGGAAGTATGCACACCAGGGCGGGGTGGGGGAGGGCCCCCTTCGCACCTTCTCTGGCAGGCCTTGTGTCTTGGGGCAGCTCCAGCTCTTTCTGGGCCTCCTCTGCCCCGACCCTTTGGGGAGGGGCGTGACAGCTGCTCCTATGAAGCCGGGGACAGCTGGGTGGCTGGGGACAGCTGGATGGGGTTAGCGTCTCCCTGCTTCCCTGGCTGCCCAGGCATCCCCAGGCTGTACTACCCGCAGCTGGCGGCTTTGCCGGCAGCCTGTGTGCCTGCGTGTGTAATTGTCTGGAGTGGGCTTCCAAAACCAGGACCTGGTGGGGCTCAACACCCCCCACCATAGTCTCCCTCCATATCCCAGTCTGACTGATGTGCCTGGAGAGAGGACCCCCCTCTCCCAACAGCTAAAACAAAACTAGGCCAAGTAGGAAAGAAATTGGGCAGCTTTCTGTCTTGGCTCCCAACCCTTGGCACAGAAGATGTCCTAGGGGCCCTGACAACCAGAGAAAGGGACAGTGAGATGGGAGCAGATGTGAGTGGAGTTAAATGTCTATCTGTCCACTAGCACCTGCCCCCAGGCATCCTTCCATCCAGGGCTGCAGGGGCGCTGTGCTCCAACCATCTGCCCCCTCGCTTTAGCCCCAAACAGGTGCAGGGGAAGGGAAGGGGGCAGGCCAGCTGTTGTCATCCTGGCCTGGCTTTGGCTCCCTGCCAAAGTGGGGAAGGGGGAGCAGCGGAGCAAGGGTGCAACCACCCAACACTGAGTCATTTTCTATTCCCACAGGGTGGGAAGACAGCTTCTATGTCGCAGGACCCAGACTGTTTGGGTCTGGCCGGCCCACTGGCCCGGAAACTATGGCCTCACCAAGCCCTCCACCCTGGATCCTTACTTTTATGAGATGGGGAGTGACTAGGGCTGGGTGAGGCTCGGACCCCTGGCACAGGACAGGATGGACCCACGACTCCCTGCCTTGCTCTAGGCTTCCTGGGATAGCAGGCGTTCAGGCCCTTATTCTACCCAGACAAGGCAAAGGAGAACCAGACACCAGCAAAGTTGCCCCTCCTACTAGTACAGAAGGGCACGGGCTGCCTTGGGACATAAGATCCACGCAAAGTGTTAGCAACAAACCAGAGATCCTTTTTAAAGATCACTCCCCCTGCCCCCAACAGAGGTGTGCTCTAGCCCATC
Organism: Procyon lotor; assembly: GCA_028646535.1. Lineage (NCBI taxonomy): Eukaryota > Metazoa > Chordata > Mammalia > Carnivora > Procyonidae > Procyon > Procyon lotor. The sequence continues at coordinate 48,575,866 of CM053617.1, read as the reverse complement.
CTTCTACCCAGGGCTCCCTGTGACAAGACCCTAGCCAGTCCTTCAAGGCAGCGCTTCTTTTACCTGGGGAGTTAAAAATACAGATTCTTGGGCCCTCGATGGCTCCGAGTCTAAGCAGGCCCTAGGAATTGGCCCTTTTAACAAGCTCCCAAGACAGGCTCGCGTTTGAGCAGCTCTGCCAAAAGGGATGGGGGTAGGATGTCTTCCTCACCTTGCTACCCTACCTCCTTGCCTCCCAGAGCCGAATATTCTCCTGCCTGCTCTTGCCCTATGCACAGGGGCAAGGGCCCAGGCCCAAGTCGCTACAGGAAGCGTGGAGCTGAGTGACTCCAACGGGGGCCAAGGCCCAGTTAGACTAAATTACAAAGCGGGTCTGCTGTTTATGCCCCCAGCCCTGCACAGTGCCTGGCCCTTAGCATGTGCTCAATGAATATCCGTGGACTGAAGAAGGTAATTTTGCAAGACTCACAGAAAGGTATTTCTTTCTTTGTCTCTCCTGGCTAAGAACATGCTGGCAGAACCTCAAAGAGATGCCAGGACCTATGAAGCAGGGGGCTGGGCCTGGGAGGCCCTTGCTCAGCAAATATTTGTCAAATGAACCCAAGGCTGAGAGGAGATGTAGTTAGTGCCTGACGAACTGATATTCGCAGGCCTGCAACAGTCTAGACAGAGCACAGAACCAAGGCGAGGAAGGCAAGGGCTTCCACCCCTCGGTGCCCTCTCTTGTACCAACACCTGAAGACCCTAGGCCTGGGGGGGTGAGGGGTAAGAGGCGAGGCAGGGAGTGGGACTGCGCCAGTATATTTATTAGAAGGTTGGATTTCGGCGTGTGCTCTAGACAGATTACAGAATAAATACCTGCGCCTTGAGAACAGGAAGTCCACGATTCATACAAAGTGCTCACTACAGGAAGTTGCTGTGTCAAAATCCAGGCAAGGACCCAACTCGGGGCAGCCGCTCCTCCCCCACTGACCTCAACAAGGGCTGTGCTATGGTTTTTTATTTTATTATCTCTTTTATTTCTCTTTATTATTATTAATATTATTATTATTTGCTTTCGCTGTGGTCACTATCATTGGCAATGTTCCTTTTCCCCTTTCCTGGACATGGGGTTCCTGTCTTTAAGATTCCACTCCGAGGCTGAAGGTGCCAAAAGCTGCTTGAGAAGGGGCCTTTGAACTCCATCTGGGAGGGTGTTGAGAAGAAGGGAGCAGGAGAAATCATTCTTGCTTTAAAAAAAAAGTATTAAAAAAAAAAAGGAAAAAACCCCACAATCTACAGGTCATTTCTTACTCAGTCAGTGATCAAACTGCCCAAAAGAAAAACGAGAGAAGCAGGCCAGTGGGCACCGCTCGTCCTTCCTCCCAGGGCTGGGGAGGAGGGCTGGATCCCCCAAGGCTTTAGGGGAAGCTGAGGTTCCTTCCAGCCACGGGGGGAGGAAGGGGAAGGAGTGAAAGAAAGAAGGAGAGACAGAGAGAGAGCTCAATGCCTTGAAGTAGACGTTTTCCCAACTCCAGGGCCACCTGCAGCCCAGCCCGGGGCAGCTCTCACTGTCACCTCTGCGTCCAGGAGATTCATTAAAAAAACAAAACAAAACAAAAAACAAAGCCCCAAACAAAACAAAATCCAAAAGGAAAAGACTTGGGGGGAGATGAAGGAGGGAGGGAAGACAGGAAGGTAGAAGGGCAGGTCTCTGGATGCATAATTCCCGAGCCACTGGGGGGCTGGGGGGGAAGATTCCCCAGCGCCCCACTGCCTTCGTGGCGTTAGCTCGTCACGTAGTGTTTGGTGGACGGCTGCCCATACACCCTGTAGAAATCCTGGTGGCCAGGCTGCTGGGAGGCGTCGAGCCAGTCTCTGACCGCCAGGCCAGGAAGGGACTGGGGGACGGAGGGTGTGGGCGGGAGCGGGTGTGAGTACTCCTGCGAGGGCACTGTCCAGGGAAAGTGGCCGGAGCGGGGGTAGGGCTGGTGGCCACCGTGGTTGGCCACGGAAGAACAGTAACAGTTGTCCACAGAACAGACGAGAATCTTGCGGCCGCCATACTGGGGGAGCATGGGCTGCTGGGTGGCGGAGCCATTGGGATACTGTGATGGGGGGAACACAGGACTCGAGTGCACTGGTTGGGCGCCGCCCGGCAGGGCCACCAAGTGCTGCGTGGAGCTGCAGGGCCCCAGGGGCTGCCCTGACTGGCCCTCGCCGCTGGCTGTGCCCGCTGCCCCATACTGGCTGCCCACGGGGCCTGACGACGTCTCTAGGAAACTGGCCTCAGGGAAGGCCGTTGAGTGCTTGCGCTTTTCCGCCCCAGAGCTGCTCACGCCACAAGGGTACAGGGGGACGCTCTGCAGGAAGGGCACCGGTGTGCTGAAGGGGCCTGCGGAGAGTTTGGGGCAAAAGTCGCCAAAGTTCCCATCCCAAGCAACCCAGGCCTCCTCTCCCAGCTTTCTATCTATCGAGGCAAGCTCATCACATCATGCACTGCCTTGGTCAACGCTGCCTACCCCATTAGCGGGTGGATACTGTGATCATTCCCATTTTACAGCTGAGGAAACTGAAGTTTAGGGAGGTAAGATGGCTTGTCCCAGGTCCAGTAGCTAGAAGTGGCAAAGCCAGGATTGGAAGGGAAGGCTATCTGACTAGGCCCTGCTGCCTCTCAGAGAGAAGGCTCTGGCATTCCTCCCTGCCCGAAGGACTCTCTCCTTTCCATTGAGGAGACCACCCTCACCTTCTAGCATCTTCCGCAGCTGCTTCTCCTTCTTGGCCACCTCATTCAGGAAGAGCTTGGAGTTCAGGTGGCCGATCTTAGGGGGAGAAAGGCTGCTGCCCGTGCAGGTCTGGGTCCTGGGGGCAGTGGACGGGGCATCTGCTGTGAGGAGGTATCACCGGTGAGCCTGCCCTACCTCCCCCCGGTGGGCCTGGCCCTCCCTGCCCTCCCCCACACGTGTTCCCCTGGGGGCCAGCGGCTGCCTGCTCACCTGTCCATTAGGATTTTCACAGACTTGGTGTTCTGGGGGGAGAGAAAAGGGTTAGTCAGTGGGAAAGGCAACAGGGGAGAGCTGCCCCATCCTCCCTCACCCCAGGCAGGGCTGACCATCTGATTCCAGCCAAAGTGTGCTACGGGGGGAGGGGAGTGTCTCCATTTCGAGAAGATACAAAGAGCTAACATTTACCGAACACTTACTATGTGACAAATACATAAGTGCTTTCCATACATCTCTCATTTTATGTACATAGCTCCCTTGGGAGGAAGACGTTAGAGGCACTCAGTCCTTTATCCAAAATCCTCCGGGCCAGATGTGTCTTGGAACTTGGAATTTGTTGGATTTTAGAAGGGGACTGTGGTGCCTGGACTATATAGTATACATGATCCCCAGCAGGATACCATCATCCAATACATCACCGTTCCTGCAGCAAAATGTTTGAATCCTCGTATCAAGCAAGATAAATAAAGACCATACACTGCCAACAGGAGTTCAGGTCAGTTTTTTCGGTAAAATGAGTTGTCAGAATTTTTCCTACTAGTCTTCAGAGGCTTTTAAAATTTGGAAGCGTGGATAAGGGAGAGTAGGTAGCTCTGTCTTATGAATCCCATTTTGTCAGTGAGGGAACTCAGGCACAGGGCACACTTAGGACCCACTCCCCAGCTCATGAAGCCAGAAAGAGCGGGGTGGGAGGGCTCTGAAGCCACGTAGGCTCTGGCTCCAAAACCCTGTGAGCGTACTGCTGGGGGACACTCGCTGGGGGGCCAAGGGTGGGCGACTCCGGCTTCGGAATAAGCCCAGGTCCCAGTAGCCGGTCCCGTTCCCAGCCCACCTTCATGAAGCTGACGTCTTCCGTCTTGTCGAAGAGCAGCTGCAGGGAGCCCAGCAGCTTCTTGGCCTCCTGCATGCGCTCCCCAAGGTGCAGCGCCTGCGCTGCGTTCTCGCTGCAGAACTTGGCCTGGGCCTTGTCCAGGACCTCCACCGTCTGCCGCAGGTCCTCGTCGAGCAGCTGGTGCAGCTTTTCATACTGTAGCCGCACCTCCTCCTTCAGCTGGCTCACCTTCTCCTGCAGGCGCGGGGGTGAGAGCGGGCGGGCGCTGAGCCCTGGGGACCTCCGGCTGCCGCTCCCGCCGCTCTCACATCCTGGACGGCAGAGTCTGGGATGCCCACCCCCCACCCCCCAGGCTGCCCAAGGCTCTGCTCCATCCCTGCAGGTAGCACAGGGCTCTGGGCCAGCTACCCCTGCCCCCCCACGGGGGGGCGGGTTGGGGAGAGGGGGAAGGGGGCGGGGGCTCATCCACCAAGTAACTGACCCAGGGATTCTGGCACTGAGTCGACCACGCGGTAGATCCTAGCCCAAATAAGGAACCAGCCCGACGCCCTGCACCCAGGCCTCCCCACCCCATACCACGGGCTTGGGCTTAGCTACCTCCACCAGGCGCTTGTCTGACTCAAGTTTGTACAGCTGGTCCTCGATGTCCTGCTCTCGCTCCTCTAGACGGTCCTGCTGCTTCATCAGCATCTTCTGCAGGGAGAGGTGGGGAAGGGGCGTCAGAGGGGGCTGCAGTGATATCCCTTACTGAGGATAGGGGAGCACCACCCTCCCCCCTACAGAACAGACTCGTGCTATAGATTCTTTGACTCAAGATGGCCTAAGTTTCTGCCATCGAACCCTTTCTGGCCCCCCACGCAATCCCAGGGGCCTGGTGACAGCTGTCTGGCCAGGCTGTCCCCAGGAACACAAAGCCTGGCAGAGCTCCCCACACATATCTAAACTATGAGCTTTCTGAGGCCAGGGTCAGGCCAGCCCCTGTTCTAAGTGCTTTTCCTGTATAGACTTATCTAATCATCCCAGTAATGCTGTGAGTTAAGTACTATTATTATCCTCATTTCAGAGAAGAGGAAACCAGAGAAATTAAGCAATTTGTCCAAAGCCACACAGTTAGTAAATGTCAGAGCTGGGATACAAACCCAGGTGACCTGGCGGTAGGGTCTGTTCTCAAGGCACACCGCCTCTCTCCAGGGGCTCCATCTTACAGATGAGAACCCTAAGATGCAGAGGGACAAACAACCTTCCAAGGTCACACAGGCTCTCTGGCCCGGTCCACAGATCTCACCCTATACTTGCCCTACCTGCACCTGGGACGTCAAGGGCAGCTACCCCTTCCTCTGTTCTTGACGCTGAGAGCTAGGCCTCTAAGTCTTTGCTAGCTCTCTCAGACTCTCAGCTGGACCCAGGTGGGAAGGAGACTGGCTCTTCGAAGAACCCAAAGCCAGTTTACTGGAAGGTGCTGGACCAAGCTGCTCTTCTCGGCCCTCCATGTCCTGTCTCCACCACCCCTCCTCTCCCAGTCATTCCATCCATCCCGTCCTCCTCCCTCACCAGACAAGCCTCTTCCAACATGGTCTCTTCCTGCTCCAGAGCCCTCAGTGACTCCCTCCTTCCCACACTTTGGCCATGAAGGCTTTCTGACAACTCGGCTTGCCCAGCAGGTGGGCTGCTCTCCTTTCCCCAAGGCTCCGTGCCCATGGAAATTCCCTGCCTGCTGACACTTTTCCACAGCCCACGGTGCCCAACCGAAGGCCCCACGACCGAGGAAACTTTCCATGGCCCGTGCTCGACGTTTGTGCCGGCCATTCCTGTCCATACCCGCCAGGCGGGGGGGGGGGGGGGGGGGGGGGGGCTGTCGCGTTGTGCCTCCCCCTCTGTTGCTGGGCTGTGCAGTACGGCGGCTGCGCGTCACACACACTATTTAAATAAATTGGGTCAAACATCAGTTCTCCAGCTGGGCCAGCCTCAGTTTTGAGTGCTCACTAGCTACCCAGAGCCAGGGGCTCATGTCCGGGACACTACCGGACAAACATGGTCACAGAAACGCCCACACAACACTGGTCCGTAGTCAGCCTCGCAAGGTGTGGGCCGATCTCCCTGCAAGGCTCCAGGCCTGCTGAAAATAGGGGTTTGCTGCTGTCTTTTTTTCACCTCCCTTCCCCTTCCCAGGCCGCACAGAGGCGGCGGCTCCCGGCAGATGCAGAAGGACTGAATGAAGCCGTGGTTTTGCTACAATGGAAGGTCTGCGAAGCAGGCGGCACGGAACCTGGCTCACCGTGTCCACTCCGCAGGGAGTGGCTCTTTCTCTTCCTCTGTGTGGGCCTCAGAGTGACCCTCAAGCTCCGCCTGTGGCCCCCCCACTCTTGACCCAGGCCCAGCTGGTTTCCCAGAGACAAGCCGCCACCTATCCCTTCCCAGCTCCTCCAGCCCATTTTACATTCGGGGAAACCAAGGCCAGCAAGGACGTTCGGCGACCTCGCTGTGAGCTAGCAGCTGCCCTGGAAACAAAAACCAGGACCCCCCAGGGACAGGAGGAGGTTGGCGGGGAGGAAGGCTCTCAGGTTCTAAGCTAGAGAAGCTGGGGGTCCACCCGCCCCGCCCCCACTCCAACAACCTGACCACTGACCTAGGACAGGACCTCTAAGAACCAGCCCCAGGAGACTTTGCCCTGCCCCCAGCGCTCTGTCCTTCCAGCAGGTCCCCGCACTGGTCCAACATGCACAGGGGTCTGCTGTCAGCCCGAGAGTCAGAACCTGCGGGAAACACAGCTGGGTGGGGGGTGGAAAGAGGCAGTCAGGGATCCTCCCTGGGAAACCGCCCACAGCGGCAGGAAGAGGGTGGGCAGTGACCCTGCAGCACTGCCCAGAACAATCCTGGGCCCGGGCCCCCCTCAGGCGCACCGCCACACACAGCTACACACATGCTTGCATCCAGGCCCCCCATGGCGAAGGCTGGGCCCCCAGAAGGCCCCAGACGATTAGGGGAGGCCAGCCATAAAGGCAGGGTCGCCGGGACTCCCCTTCAGGAACATGAGGGCCTGTAAGAACTGGCCCCAAACTGATGCCTTCTGGCTGCCTTGCACCCACACCCAGAGAACAGGGCACCCCTTCCAGACACGTCTCGGGTTCCTGGCCGCTCTCGTCTCTCCCGTGCTCGGGATTTCCACACGCCCAGGCCCCCACCCAGCACACACCTGCACACCGTGGTCTCCCTGCCCAGCTACTTCCTGGACCAAACCCATCAGGATCAGATTAGGGGCCGAGTCCCCGAAGAGGGACAGGAAAGAGGCAGCCCTGGGCAGGTTCTCAGACCAATTTCCCCATAGGCCTAGAAGGGGGGCTGTTCCACCCCCACCCTCCAGAGCAGTGGGAAGACCCTCTCCTGCCCACCAGGAACCCCTTCAAGGAATTGACAGCTGACTCCCCGGGGAAGAGCCAAAGGAGCCACCTCCCATCCAGTCCTAGGGGTGGAGCTCAGCCCTGTCCCTCAGAGCCTTTCCTGGCAGTGCTTCTACTCTGGGACCTTGCATGCCCAGAGCCCTCTGGGTTGGGCGCCCAGTCCAGGCCCAGCAAAGGCAATGGCCACACTCTCTGGCAGGTGGTTGGGGTTCACTGCCCCTCCCCTAGCACGGAGGCCATGGAGCTCTGGTCTCTGTTGCAGGGGTAGGTAGGGGCAGGGGCAGAAATGGGAAGGAAACTGGCCAAGGGTTGCCGTCGTCATGGAGGGCTGGGAGGGGGGCCCAGGGCCCCATGCTGGCCAGCTCACCCTTGCAGGAACTGCCCTCCCTTGAGGCCAGACGATCTTAATCCTGCCACAGACAAAACGTGGGGAGGCAGGGGTTGGGGGGATCACTGTTACCTCAGGCACTGGGAAACTGGGGGAAGGGGCGGGAATATCTACTTGCTGCCTCTTCCGTAGCCCTTACCTGAATGACCGAATCGGGTTACTGGGAAGCTGGAAGATGCGAGACAGGAAGCAAGACTGACACCCCACCCCCAGCAGTCTCTTTCCATCCCAGTGTCCAGGGAATTGCTGAGGGCTGAGGCCCCACTTCCCACCTGGGAAAAACACACAGCTGAGAGATAGGACCAGATTTTCCAGCTTGAATCAGAGCATGGGCTCCCAATGTGTGTGGGGGGGCTCCCAGCGCGCAGTGAGTCACCCAGACTGTGACACACCTCAAGGGCGCAGGTGCAGGAGCAGAGCAGAGCGGGGAACCAAGGGCTAGCCCGGCAGCGCTGGAGGGCCCAGGCCTCCGGCAGGGGGAAGGAGAAACAGTAAGAGGCCCAGCTCCACTCAGCAGCCCCCCGACCCTGATGGGACCTGCTCTCTCCTGGCCCTGGCCCTTAGGCCTCTTGTGGTCTGCTCCTGGGCCTGTGAGGGGAAAAGAATCAGAAAGCCCTGGGGGCACTCCGTTCCCACCCCATCACACCCGGAGGGGAGGAGGAGCAGGCCCCACAGAGCATCCTGCTGCGGGGGGGGGGGGGGGGGGGGGGGGGGGGGGGTCCAGACTCTGCCTTGAGCTGCTCCCTCTGGTGCCCCTCCTAACTCAGAGAGGGGGTACTTCTAGCCCCTTCCGTTCCGGCCCCAGGAAAGCCTCACAGCCCTCTGGAGTCTAACTGGCCAGGCCCAGCTGGCATTTCCGACGCCAGACTGGACTGGGCAGACGGGTGAGGCCATGAGGCCTCTAGGCTGCATAAAAGTTAATAAATAATAATAATAAAACCCTCAAGTCAACCTTGAAGAGAGGCAAGGTCAGGAGGGAACAGGGCCCCAGGGGCTGGGCCAGAGGCAGGCCCGAGGTTTTCCGACAGGGCCAGAGCTGGGTCCAGCAGCCCCTGTGGTGGTGGTGGAGGCGGGGAGAGGCGGGGGGGGGGGGGGGGGGGGGGGGG
>CM053617.1:48521234-48557609 GCA_028646535.1 Procyon lotor | reverse complement strand
AACTCTTCCGTCAACAGAATCTGGGAAGAAGGCACAAGACAAGTGTTTATTATTATTTTTTACTATATGGTCTTTTTGCCAACCGCCAAGCCACGGATCTTTCCTCTGGCCACGCAGGAGCTATGAACCTGCAGTAGGGACAGAGGGCCGTGCCCGAAGCCTGCCCCGGACCGCCGTTCCTCCCCGGCCTGCAATCCCGCAGGGACCGGGGCACGGAAGGAGGGGATGTCTGGAAAGAGAGCAGCGCCGGCCCCCAGAAGGGCAATGGGCCGGGCGGTCTGGGCCTCCCACATGCTGGGGCGCAGGAGGGCCAGCGGAGACGCGGGCGGCCGGGCGAGAGCCGTCGCCAACGTCCTCGGGGCCCCGCCGGGCTCGCACGTTCCCCCTCACTCCCGACTTGATAGGACAAAAGGAATCTGTTTGGATTTGGAATACAAGCCTTGTCTGGAATCTGGAAGTGCCCCTGAAGGTACATCCAAGAATGTCTGAGCTGGAGAATTTGGAGACCGTGCACCACTCTCTCTCATTTCGCAGCTGGAAAAGGGGCTCTCGGGTCCCATTTCCATCTGCAGTCTCCACAGTTCCTCAAGCCGGAAGCTCCCAAACCCTTCCTGCTGACCTCATTCAGCCACTGAGTTCTTCACAACTTCCTTCGAGAAACCTCTTCTCCGGGTCACCCCCCAGTTGTCCCACTTTGCTGTTCTAGTCTGACGCCTTGTCACTTCATGCTTTGAGGCCTGGGATGGCCTGGCCCCACCGTTCAGGGGCACAAGCCCCACCCTCACAGGCCTCCCTCAACCCGATGGGCCATCTGCCCAGGCCGGCTCTGCAGTCAGGCCAAGCTCACACGGGGCCTGCACCACACCGGGCCCAGGCTGAGGATGTCTCTCCTCTTCCCAGTCTGGCCCTTCCCTCCACTCTCCTCCTCCCTGTGCTGGCCTAGGGACCCTCCTGGCCTCGCCACCAGACCCTTCTATACCCCCCAGGCTGTGGCCCCACTTGCCTCTGCTTTGCCTCCTCCAGCAAACTTTGACTACCCGGGGTGAGGCACAGACAGTCCCCCACAGACCGTGGGGTGAGTGACTCCTCTGAGGGAAACTCCTCTGGAAGGATGGGGATCAAGAAAATACTCCTCAGGTTTTCCTTGGGAGGTGTTCACTCTCATAAGTGGAGTATCCAATTATCTGGAATGTGGTCAGCCTGTGAGATAAGGTGGGATGGCACGGGAGAGCGGAAGGGCAGCGAGTGGGGTCGCTGGGGACCACACAGGATGGAGGACCCAGGAGGAAGCCGATGGGGTGGAGGCAGAAGCAAGGAATGAGAGGCTCGAGTGAGCCAACCACCGAGGTACCAGGCCCTGTGCTGACTGCTCGTGTATCTTAGCTCCTTTAGTCTCCTCCCAGAAGAGGAAACTGAGGCTCAGACAGGTTATATAATGTGCCCGGTGTCGCGCGGCTTATGTGTGGCTGAGGTAAGACCATCTCTCAGTCTGACCGAGACCCTAGAGCAGCGCCTCAAGTACAGCCTCCACGCCCGGGGCTCTTACCCGCACTGCACTGGTGCCTTTATTCCCTCTTCCGCTCATCTGCCCACCCATCTACCCAACTGCACGCCATTCCACAGGCGCCCCTGCTAGGCCTGGCCCTGGGTGGGGCCCCAGGGTCACAGGCAGGAGAGCCGCCCACGCTCTGCTGGGATGCTCACCCTCTCTTGGTTGACAGGGAGCCAAAGGACGTCTCCTTCCCAGGCTGTGGGCCCTCAGTCAGCAACAAAATAGCTCTGACCACTGGCTGGCCCCCATCTCACCAAAGTTTTTTTCTGTTTGAAGAGCTCAGCCCCACAGTGAGGACAGAGACAAGATTTAGACAGGCAAAGGCGGTCCAGGGAAATGCCCACCTGAGGTGGCCCCTCCCACCCCCATTTCCCCCCCGAGTGCTCCGAGGTGGGACTGGGTGACCCTTCTCCCAGGCTCCAGTGACTCTTTTCCCCTCACAGTCCTCCTACTGCCAGAGCCTGGGCTCCTCCTCTTACCCCAGGGTTCCCCCCCACCTCCCACAGCCCTGAGTTTCCCTACCAGTTATCACCAGTCTGCTTGAGCAGTACAAAAGTCACATTCATATTTTTGGCATTTCCGGGGCTTGCTGCCATCTCTGCAAATGCTAGCACAAACACAGGCATACCTAAAACCCAATTATATTACAATGGCTCCAGTCCGGGCTAGGCTGCGCTGATTTCTAGCCCACAAGTAATTTGGAGGGTGGGACTTTCTGCCAGGAAGGTAAATAGGCCTGGGACTGCAGCGCTGGGGCTGAGGTGGAGGGGAGGGTTCACAGGGACCGCGACCACCCAGTGAGACACGGCGAGTGCGGTTTTCCAACAAGGGGCAAGGCGACCCCACCACTCCGGAGCCAGTTCCTCTGACAGAGCTCTGCACTAGGTGGCGGAGAGAGGGTGCGTTGTGGTGGCTGTGAGCAGACCGGCCACCAGCGCGCACCATCTGTGTGCGGACTCGGTTTGTCCTCAGCTGGGGGAGGGGATGGCAAGACCAGAAAAGGGGACAAACCCTGGTTGCGCCTCGATTTTCACTTTTGGTGATTTGCTGGTTCCCGCTGGAAACTTCACATTATTTTAAAAGAATTAAACAGAGAAAATTATACACGAGATCTGCATGATATTAAGGGTGACATTCCCTGCAAAGAAACACGACAGACTGTCATAGCTCCGGGCGTCTAATTTAATTTCCTTTGGGAGTTAAACCTTAGAAGCTTGAATTGAACAAACAGGCCCTGTTCTTTGTATATTTCAGACCTGGAGCTGAGAATGTTAACAGATCTTATCGACAGGACACTGGAGATAGACAACTGTGACGGGGCAGCTCCTGGGCACTCTCCGCGCCACAGACGCGTCCTTGTGATGCAACTGTGGGAAAAGCCGGGGCAGTCTGGGGCTTGCGGCGCTGAAGCTCACTGGGTCCCCAGGGGGCTGCCTGGCTCTGCCACAAGTAATAACAGGATGGCTGCGATGCCAGTGGTAACGGGAACACCACCTCCAACAGAAGCAGCAGGAGCCTCCTGCGTGGCTAAGGGCTCGAGCCCTACCATCTCACCGAGCCCTCCTGGCGGGACTGCGGAGGAGGCAGCTATCACTCCCATTTTGCAGATGAGCAGGTGTTGAGAGGCGACAAGGCTCCTGGACTTTACAACAGTGATCTGACCTCACTGTGGTCGAGGGTATACTTTTCCTGGGGCCTGGGGAAGATGCCCCAATTTTGGAAGCCTTGTCTACTCAGGGCTAACTCTTCTCTCTCCTCTGATGGGGGAAGTGAAGGTGACTGGCTTCTGCCAATGGCCTGGAAAACCAGCCATCCCAACCCCAACAGCCACCCATCTCCTCAAGAGGAGCAACCCCGCTCAGCTTAAGAGGGCTGGAACCTTGAGCATCACGGACACCCAGCTGCTCCAAAACCAAGTTGGCCAGCTGGAAAGGAAGGCAAACCATGCCCAGAGATGGTGTCTAAGTGGGAACAGCGAGGCAAATTTCCAGGCCAGCTTAGTGAGTGCATACATAAGGCAACAGTTACTCTAGCCCAGAAAACAGCAATAGAAATAACGGTAATAATACGGAAAATGACAAGAGCACTCAGTAATGTCTGCACTCACCAAGAGCCGGGCATAAAACAAACAGCCCTTGGAGGGAGGAGGCACTCCAATGAGCAGCCAACTCCCCTGGGAAGCTTCTGAAACTACGGAGATGCCAACCAGACCTTCTGAATCAGAATACCCTGGCAAGGCCAAGTCATCTGCATTTTTGAGGCACCCCAGGAGATCATGGGGTGGGAATACTCAGGCCCACACAGGGGGAGGGGGTTTGGGCACAGGTGTAACCAACAGGGGTGAGTTGGTGGCAGCAACTTTGCCACCATCGAATTGCCCAAGCTGTGAGGGGTACCGTGGCCCCTTGCTCCCCACCCCCAACCTCCACTCTTGCTCAGAGAGAAGGCTTGGGATCCGGACCAGCAGCCTTCTCTGAGGTGCTCACACCTGGTGCCTCAGGGACAGCCTGGTTGGTTGGTGATGAGGGAGTGTTTTCGACAAGCTCCCAATTCCCCAGGCCCCAGCAAGCCCAGAAGGAGCCCAAAAAGTGATCTTTTGTGGTGCCTGCCCTGGGCAGGCTCTGCAGGGCTGCGGGCAGGAATCCAGCTGCTGATTCCAGTCCCTGCGGTTGGTGCCATTTCTGAGTCTGCAAACAGCGCTGACAATGCTCACTCCTTCCCCCCCCATACGACAATCCACACTTTGTCCTGGGGCCCTGTTTGCTCTTCGCGTTGACACGTTGTTCTTGCTTCCTGACAAGTCTGGCTTTCTTTTTCCTTCTCTTTCCTTCTTTCAGAGGCGGAAATGTGTTGTTTACAGGGTAGGGCCTGCCAAGGAGCTGCTCTGGTGCCCACGATGGCCAAGGAGGAGGCAGGACGAGGATGCGGTCGAGTCTGTGTCCCCCTGACTCCAGTGACCAGATGAAAGTCAGAAAACAGCTTGGAGACCCCCCCAGACTTGGGGGCAAAGGTGTGCGGGGCACGTGCTCATTCCCTGGTCTCAGTGGTGAGAAGTCGGCTTTGGTGGCCAGAAGCAGGTTCAGACCCCTCCTGCTCTGGCTGCCGGCTGGCGAAGGCGCAGCGGGCCGTCACAGTCTTCTCCCCAGGCACAGTGGGGGGACTGGAACCCTAACTGGGGGCACCCCCGGACAGTGAGGTCCCGTGACAGCCCAAGCAAAGGTCTCCAGGGAGAACAGGTTGTGGCCGGCTTCCCCAGTGGAAGGAGATGCAGGAGAGGCACTGAAGAGGAACCGCCCAGGGTCTGGGCCCGGGACTGCCAAGTGTCTTGCGCACAACATCCAAATGGGTGGACGGGGACAGGAGAAGGCGGGGACATGTCCAGAGGACAGTGGTGAGTCAGCCGCCGGGCTAGGGTGAGAGCCCAGCAGTGATTCCGAAACTTGGCCTGGAGTGGTGAGCCCACCCGGAACAGCAGCTGGGCATCTCCTCCTGAGCCCGAAGCCCCCTCCCAGCAGGGCCGGCTGGGGAAGGGGGTGGGGGGCACCTGGGCGAGCTGTCAGACAGCGCACAGCTGGGAAAGCATGGCAGGGCTTAAAAAAATATTCTCATATTTGGTGATGTGACCCCCACATGACCTCTGGGGCTGACTTCTCCCACTTCAGATTGACCCCGGCCGGGAATGGATGAACGCCTCAGCTCCGGGCCAGGCTCCTGCTCAGAGGACGAAGAGCTCAGTGTTGACAGACTCAAGGGAGAGAGGCCTGTTAAAGCTACTGGGATGTGGAATGCTGGGGGCAGGTGTGCAGGAGAGGACGCTGGCAGGCCTCCCGCAGGAGCCGAAGACCATCGCGCAAAGCTCTGGAGTTGGCTGGCAAGCTTTCCAATTTCCACAAGGATGAAAAAAGCAGACGGGAGGGCCGAAGGAGTCAAGGTGCTGACCTCCGGAAACTGCGGGGCCTACAGACTTGGAGCGGGACTCCCAGCTCCTCCAGGAAGCTCCACTGAGCTCACCCTGGGGCTGCAGCCCGCCCTGGATGTCCCTGGGGCTGGAGAGAAAGCGCCAGGGGAGGAGCAGGACCAAGAGAAGGTGAGTGTGGAGGCCCGTGCAGGGTGCTCCACACGCTCCGGTGAGGTCCCAGATTCCCTCACCTTCTGCCTTTTTCTCTCAGCCTCTCCTTTGTCACTCTTCTCTCATGAAGGGTGTTCTCTGCCGTGCCTTTTCCCCAAGAGATAACAGGCCCGGGCTGGTAGCCAGAACAAGGTGCCAAGGCTGGGAGCGAGGGCTCCCGAAGCTGTTGAGGGTGATGTAAGAAAGCCGTTCCAGCCCCTCCCCATTCGGCGGGGATCAACAGGGAGTCAGGGTAGCAGCCAGGAAAACAGAAGTCTGGAGCTCTTCTCGTTCTTGGGCCTGCTGTATTCAGCTCCTTCGACTCCTCTGTCCCCCCCAGGCCTGGTACCCGGGGCCCAAGGAGACACCCTTGATCCTGGGAGTATGAGCAAGAGATTCCCGCGGGGAGGGGGGAGGGGAGGTCAGTCCCCTCCATGTCGGGGGACTCTGTCCACAGGGGCCCGGGGCCCTTGTTGGTCCAGTGGAGCAGCCCCTCCTTGGTGACGAGCCTAACTCCAGGCCTCCCAGAGGTCCTGCAGACTCCCAGGAGACGTGCAGTCCCAGAGGGAGCCCTAGAGGCCCACGAGTAATTACAAGCCCAGGTTCCCACAAGCTACAGGGAGCTGCCCGTGACCACAGTGGCAAGACCCTAAAGGGGAAGGCGGGCTGGCGATGAGAAGCAGAAAGTGCTGACTGCTTTGGGGGCGGGGAGGAGGGCTGCTGTGGGTATTGGCTCCATGGTGAGGACCGGCAGGAGCAGAGGCAGAGGGGTTCCCAGGGCTCCCTGGAAAGGGCCTGAGAAACCCCTCAGTGAGTGAGGGTGCATGCTTGGGGGAGAGGGGCCCCAGCCAGCCTTCCTGGGAGCTCCCCTGGGAGCTGGCTCGTGGTGACCACACTAATGAGCCCATAACACAGGCCTTTGATTAAGCAGCTCCCAGCACAGCAACTTTATTGAAACAGCCAAGGCCAGCGGCTGGTTCCCACCGCTTGGGTTCCCCGGGCAACAGCGCAGGGGAGGGGCCCTGCCCAGCGCTTCGGGAGCCCAAGGGGCTGCCCGAGGGTGACGGGAGCGGGCCTGGGAGCACAATGCCGGTGGCCCTGGGCCTGGGGATGGATTCAGAATTCTGGGGGCACAGAGGGGCAACATGACACCTGTCGAGTCCTCTGGGGGCCAGGGCTCCTGGGCTTCTGAGAATGGAGATGGTGACACCCTCCTCCTCAGGATAGGAAGGGATCCCAAGGATGGCAAGACTCCAGGGTCAGGCTCACAGGTGAATGTAAGATGTAACTTGGGGAGGGATTTCTTCTTGAATTTGGGGAGACCCTGGTCCCTACCTTCCCAAGAACATGTGCTTGAACCTTCAGTACACAGGAATGCTACCTGAGGACACTTCTAAGACCTGTGAGCACAGTCACCTATTGGGAATGATGACCTGGGAACTCTGGACTCTCAGGGGATGCCAGTTCTCCCGTCGGGTTCCCACCTCCCCCTTCCTTACCAGCGCTGCCCAGGGAAGAGGCAGCCCTCCTCTCCGCAGAGGCGGCCTGGCCTTCCGGGGACATCAGGGACATCGCTGGGGCAGGTGGGGAGGCCGTTTCCACTTGCGGGGCTGGTTTTGAATGTTACACTTCAGAGCTTTTGCTACAGTAACTACCAACCCCACACGGACAGAAATCTAATGTTACCAAGTGGGACTTTTAAAATGTATTTATAACTTTATGGTTCAAAGTAATTTTGTTATGAAACAATGTAATAACAGTGGAAAAAGGCAAGATAATTTATGGAACACAATATTGCTAAAGCACTAGCTTCCATTTCTACCTCGCTTAGTCTGAGGAGTGTGGTTGGTATCCTTTGTTTGCTGTTTGTTTTAATTAAGGGTTAGTATTGGGGGGAGGGGGGAAGAGGCCTGAAGGAGGAGAAATTCAGCTGCAAGCTCTCTCTCACACACACACACACACACACTCTCTCTCTCTCTCACACACACACACTCTCTCTCTCACACACACTCTCACACACACACTCTCTCACACACACACTCTCTCTCACACTCTCTCACACACACTCACACACACACACACTCTCTCACACACACACACTCTCTCTCTCACACACACACTCTCTCTCACACACACACTCTCTCTCACACTCTCTCACACACACTCACACACACACACACTCTCATACACACACACTCTCTCTCACACACTCTCTCTCTCACACACACACTCTCACACACACACTCTCACACACACACACTCACACACACACACTCTCACACACACACACTCTCTCACACACACACTCTCTCTCTCTCTCACACACACAAACACTCTCTCTCTCACACACACACACACACACACACACACACGCCCACATTACCAGTAACTGCTTCACAGACCCCCCCACACTGGGTTAAACCCACAAAACCAGCGGAATTCCCTTCGCCTCTACTATAACCACCCCTCCACCACACCACAAACAAGGCACAGTCAATTTCTGGATTAGGGTCAGATCCCCTTTCTTGATACTCCTGAGAGAGAAAAGGTAGAGTGCTCTTCCTCTCATACCCCCAACAAACAAAGAAAAAAGGATGTCGTTGCCCTAATACATCTGGGAGTGTGCTGGACCAGCCAAGTCCCCGTTAGCACCCCGGGACGGCGTGGGGGCTGGGAGGAGGCCCGTGGCTCTCAGGCCCCAGCACCCCACTTGGCAGCAGCTCTGGAGCTGTGCTCCAGCCAGAAGAGCCAAGGAAGGACAAAGTGTTCTGGACAAGCCAGCAGGTTTCTGTGCCGAAAAGCTGGGTTTCCATTAGGAGGAACAGGAGAGCCATTAGATGAAGGGAGTGGGGAGGCTCTGTCTGCTGAGGCCTGCCCCTCCCAGCCCTAGTCCAGGCCCACACGCCCATTTTCTAGGAATTCTGGTGGGATTTCCACGGAGCCGCTTGAGACTGGCTTCCATCCTTCCTCCCATCCTGCTGCACCCGCAGTGTCCTGGCTTTCAGTTCACCCAGGGTGTGGAAAGTCTCACATCCCTCCGATCTGGATTTCCCTGGCAGACCAATGGCCAGGGCCTAGGGAGTTATCCCTGGTGTCTCAGGTGAGGGTGGGGGAGGCCAAGAAGTGCTCCTAGAGCTGATGGGACGGGCGGCAGCAGCCACACTCCACACGGCTTCCCACAACCAGCCCCTCTGGAAGGGAGCCACCAAGAGCTGCCAAGCGAGGAGAGGGAGGAGGCGGGTGTGGGAAGAGCCCACGGAAAGAAGGTAGGGAGAAGAAAATGAGCCTTCTCACTTGTAACCAGGGTCCATGGGCTGCGTAAGGGTGCTCCTCAGTGGCAAAGGCGCCTTCCACTCCCGTGGAAACGAATGTGATGGCCATGTCACCTGTGATACTTTTATATGTAAAGTGCCGTCCATGCAGGAGCCTGCCCCTGGGGGTGGGAACACAGAGACCGTGAGCAGCAAGGCCTGGCCAAGGGACAGGGTATCTGGCAAGTGCCTTCCTGCCTGCCCACCTGCCCACCTACAGGGGCCTGAAACCAGACATGCTCACTTCAGCACCTTCTGAGAGAAGCGTCTCCCCAGTTTGCTACTGCCCTTGCTCCGGAGTGCTCCAAGCCAGCAGAGACATTAGACCAGCACTGAGGGCCTGCGGGGGAGCAGAGGACACCTCCTTTGTGTCCTGGTGAAGAAACTGAGGCCAGAGAGGTCAGCGAGCAATGGGCCCAAGGTCATGCTCACAACTAAAAGTGGGGTGTCATGTCCCCCATTTCAAGGGCGGAGGTGAAGTAGCACCTAAACAAATTCGCCAAGCCTCTGGGAGGATGGCATAGCACCTTCACAGCACAACCTGTGTCCAAGCCAGAGTCTTCTATCTGCTCGTGGGCTCTCTCACAAGATTAAAATGGCCAGCCCCAAGGCCACAAGCACACCTCAAAACAGACAAATTAATAATAATAATAATAATAATAATAATAATAATAAAGGCTGGGGCCAAATGGGGTCACCCTGAGGGAGCCAACAGAAGTGACTGTTAATCCCTGGTCTGGAAATGCACCTGGAAGAGCAGGCAGGGACACCCAGTGAGGCAGAGAGGCTTAGTCAGCAAAGGAAGCCCAGCCTGCCCTTTGCTTTCCCAGGCTGCCTCAGATTAACCCTCCACCAATCTAACAGTCCTGAGCTTGAGCCAGAGAGGGAGCTGGGGAGGAAATGGCTGGAGTCCTGGTGGGGGGCCTTGCCCACCCCCGTTCATTCTGACCACTTGCTATCTTTGCCCTGCTGCCCGGGGTGGCTGGCCAGCGCTGGATAGCATCCAAACTCTGTCCTCAGGCTCTGGGGACACTGGGGAGGGACCGAACCAGGACAACCCCCTTCTTCCTTGTCACTGTCATCTGAGTTTAGAGTTATTCTGGTCACCTCCCTGCTATAAAAGTGAGGGTGGAAACCCCAAGGGCTCTGCAAGAAGCCAGCGGAGCAGACTCGGCCCAGGGCAGCGTCCCCAAGCGGAGCGCTGAGTTCTGGCCGCGGGCTGGGTTCCTGGCACTGCGGCCAGCAGCAGAAAGGACACAGCTGGGCTTCTCGGTCCCTCTAGGAGTCTGTTGTGCTGGCCACAGGGTTTGGAGAATGGAGTGTTTTGCACAGGAAAAGCAACGAGCAGAAGAAAATAGAGTCCAACCCACCAAAGCCACTGCCCTGCCACCCAGTGCGACCAACTCGGGCCTTGCGGGGTGGTGGGGGCGTCCGAGTTTGCCCGGCGGCTGAACCCTCCTAAGGGAGCAGGGCCGAGGGTCACCTCTCTGGACACACGAGTGTTCTTCGGCCCAGTGGGGGCTACAGGCTGGCTGGAGTCCCCCCCACCCCCACCCTCCAAACAGGCCCAAGATGGAACTGCCTGGCAGGCTCTCCTCTCTAGGGGAGGGGGGTGCAGACTCCACCCAGGTGTGCAGGAGATGGCAAGCAGAGGCTGGTGGCTCCCCGAGGACAAGCTGTGTGCTGTGGGGCTCACCTTAGGCAGAGGGGAATGAGAGCCCCGGACTCCTGGTTGAATTTCAGATGCACACTCTCGAGCTGTCGTGTGCGGATCAGCTCGTGGGGAACAATGGCCGTGGAGCTGTCACTTTCCAGGCTGTCTTTGCGG
The DNA here is from genome assembly GCA_028646535.1 of Procyon lotor. NCBI lineage: Eukaryota > Metazoa > Chordata > Mammalia > Carnivora > Procyonidae > Procyon > Procyon lotor. The sequence goes on along the minus strand of CM053617.1, from coordinate 48,546,810 downwards.
CTCCTGTAAGGCAAGCAGAGGAAGAGGTTCGGCACAAGGTCCACACCACGGGGAGGAGCAAGATGGGAGCCTGTCAGGCTGGGCTCCTCAATAACGACAATGATGGTGATGGAGGCCAGTGACAACAGCAGCCACCGTTCGCTGTGTGCTCGCTGGATGCCAGCCGCCATGCAAAGCTCTTCTCACAGACCACTCCTCTCAACACCCCCATGAGGTGGGGACTACTGTTACAGCCCTATTATGGATAAGGAATTGGGGATCGGGGAGGTTAAGTAACTTGTCCAGGTCACCCTGTGGGCAGTATGGAGCTGCGATCTGGTGGCAGTTAGATCAGGTGCTAAAGCCTCATCTTTGGCCAACACACAGTGTAAAAGTTCATATCACAGTGGCCTGGTCTTCCCTCCACAGGAGCAAGCGCATCTGGGAGCCCTTCTTCCCCTGCCCTGGAGCCCCAGCTCCCAAGTTCCCCAAGGCTGGAGTGCCAGAGCAGCAGGAGGCGCGGCTCCAAGAGCTTCCTTCCAGCTGACCCTGAAAAGGCTGTGACTTTCCGCAGGCTCTGAGCAGGCCCGCTCCCGCTAATGGCCAGGAGCTGCAGTGACATACGCATCCTTCATCTGACCAGGAAACGATCCAGTCCTCGGGGAGGGGGTGGAAACAAGACTCTCAGGAGCCAGACTAGTGGGCCTGGCTGGGCGGCAGAACCAGGCCACCATCCTGCTGGGTTCTGAGGCCCCAGGAGCCCTGTACCAGATTTCTCCCGACTGTGGCCTTGGCCACAGTGAGCTATCACGGCTGCCTCATGCTCCCTCCTGTCCTGCTTCCCAACAACAGCTCATCCCACAACTGGGCCACGGGGTCCCTTTGCAATCTAAGATAGGCTCTTTCAAATTCAGCTGCCCCCACTGACAGCCTCTCAAATCAGCCTCAGCCGGAAATGAGTGTTACCCACTGATCCTATTCAAAAGGCCGGATTCTGGTTTGGGCTGTGGATCTCAGAACAATTCCCCAAGTGTCCATCAAAATACTGGGTGAGAAGCTCTAGTTATTTATCATTCAAGAGGCAGGAACCATCCAGGATGTCTAGGCCCACGGTCAGCCAGCCAGTGAGGGGCAGGCCCAACCCTCTCACATGCTGGGGGGCTGAGCACTGGGGTCTGTGGCCAAGGAAGTGCCCCAAAAGGGAGAGAATCTCCCCAGAGGGAGGGTGTGAGGTCAGCAGGCAGAAGGACGGTGGGTGGCATCGGACAGCCCGGGGCCCTGCCCAGGCAGTGGTTTATAAAAGCCCCTGAGGTAATGGGGACCATTCCCACCAGCTGTGTGGATCTACCCCAGATATAATGGCTCTTTCACAAAGTGGTCTCTTCCTCTGGTTTCCCAAAGCGAATTCTGAAACTGCCCTTTGTGCTAGCTTCTCCTTTGACAAACCCTTTCACAAGACCTGCAAAGGAGACCCATGCTATGGCCAAGAGGGTCATGGAAGTTCAAGACTGCAAGGAAACTCTGAGGTGGTTTAGCCCACTTCTTCCTTTTGCAAAAGAGAGCCCGTGACGAGTCCAAGGCCATAGAGCTGGTCTGCGGCAGGCCAGCGTGGGAGCTTAGGACCTCGGACTAGACCTCTTTTCCTTACACGGTGGCTGCTACACCTCCCTTCTGAGGAAGACGACGCCCGGCACCATCTCTCCATGGGTGCCATCAGGGCCCAGATGAGAGCAGAACTCCGAAGACGGCAGCCCTCCTCTGCTCCAGAGCAAGGAGTCCACAGACTTCTGGGCTGAGTCCTCGCAGCGAGCACCCCACACATATCCTCTGGTTAATCCTTCTTTCACAGATGAGGAAATGGAGGCTCAGAGAGGTGAGGTGACGAGCCTGAGGTTAGAGTGAGTTCAAGGGGAAGAGCCAGGGTGTGATTCTCACAGTCGCTTCCCCGTGCCGTGTCCGCCAACAGGCCCGCACAGAGACCTACCGCCATGTGCCCGAAAGGGGCCTCGGAAAGGGGCCTCGGAGCCCGTGGGGCCCACGGGAGGATCGCTGCCTCTCTGGCATAAGCAAAAATGCTGATGAATAGCAACTGGGGTGGGGGTGGGGGCCTGGGAGAGAAGAATCAACAGCACACAGGGCTAGAGACATCTCACGCTGGAGGGAAAAATAAATTGTTGAAAGTCAGCTAAAGTCACCTTGGTAACTGCTACAACACACTCACCCAGAACGAGGACATCAAACCCAACTGCAAACAGCTTGAAAGAAATGGAAAAGAACTTAATCATCTGAGGAATTAATGTGACAAGTGCCCACATTTACACCTCCTACCAACCTTCAATCATTTGAAAACGTACTTTAATCTTTTAAGAGAAAAAAAAAATTGCAAAATGCTAGATCTGCAATCCTGGAGCTTGGGTATTTCCGGCATGCTGCTTCAATGGAAACGCGGCTGCTCCACACACACACACACACACACACACACACACACACACACACACGCACGCGCAGGAGCCCAGCTTTCTGCTGATTTGTTTTTTCTGGACATCGATGCAGAAGCATGAATTATTTGTGTGGGCTGGGCGAGGTATTAAATCTGCAGCCGACACAGGTTTGCAATGTTTTGCATGGTTGTCAGCTTAATCTTAGTCATAAAAAAATAAGTACCGTGCTCGCCAGCGTGGCCTAATTTTTCAGCTGGGCTGTTTCTGAGTTCCCAGTGGAGCAGAAGGCAGAGCTTCAGGGGGGCTGGAAGGGAGAAGGGCTCCCAGGGAAGAAGCCCTACACCCCCTGGACTGCTAAGGATATGGGCCCAGGGGAGGAACCATGAGCCACCACTCCAGGTGGCAGAATGGCTAACATGGGTTCGACTCTTCGAGGGAGCTCAGGCAAATGACTTACCCTCTCTCTCAGCGCCAGTATCCTCTTGATGGGAATAGATAATAATGCCCTTTCGTTATAAGGATTAAACAAGATGACCCACGTGAAGCATCTGAAGGTGCCAGGGGATGTAGTAGGTGCTCAAAATACAGCTGGGATGCATTAACAGGACGTTAGGTGACCGCCTCTGGAAATCTGTCTGCTCTTCCTGCAAGAATGCTGACAGCTTAATAGGGAATTATCTGCCTTTACCAACTGCCTCTGGCCAAGTCAGTCCCCACTTCTGAGCCAAGGTCTTTGCCCTGAGCTTGGGAGACAGGACTTCTGAGATGGCGCTTGAAGGGCTCTCGACTCCCTGAACGGATCCTACGGGCCCTGGTCAACCACTGGGCCTCTGGGAAGGCACAACTACAGGCCAACAAAAACCCTTGAGGCTTTTGTTCTGCTGAGGGAGGTGCTGGCGGGGCCGTCTTCCCGTCTTCAGAGCACAATGGTCTTCCTGCAATTCTCATCTCCTGAACTCAGGGCTGCCCAGAAGTGGTTTAATTCCTCCTCCCTCCCTCAACGGCCTTTCAAACCCCTGAGGCCGCTCTCAAAGACCACCATCAGTTTCTCGTTCCCAGTATTGGTGGCCCCAACTTTCAACTCTATTCCAGTTGGAATCTTCCAGCTGGAATCTTCCAGCCATCCGCTTGCATTTAGTCTGTCAAAGCCACAGTGTCATGTCCAGAAGTCAATGTCACGTGTGGAAATAAATACAGCATGTGGTCTAACCAGTGCAGAACAAAGAGGGACTCGGAGCTTTCTTATTTGGGAAACTTTATTTCTATTAAAACTGTCATCAAGTTGTCTATTCTCTGTAACCCTGTCCCACTACCAGCTCCTACGGCACACGCTCTGTCAATGGCAGCTCCTCGGGCTCTCTCCCGTGGCCCTCACCTGGGCCCCTTCTCCCCATCTTGTACGTACTGGGGATTAGCTGGAGCTAAGAGCCCAACCCCGCATTATCTGGCTACTATGTCAGGCGCTCCAGGTACTTCGGAAACCTGACTCTGGCACCCTTCATACTGGCATTCCCCCTGACTTCATATCCCTGACAGAACTGTTAGGCTCACCACCAATGTCCTCATCCCAGGCTTCGATTAAACTGTGAACAGGGTAGGGCCAGACTGACAAACTGACCTCATTACTCTTTGGGTATGCTCATCCACCAATTATAAATCAACCCAACCATTCCATCACCAAGCCCTTCGCCTTCCTGGATGCTCCGTGGATGTTTTTCCTTCTTGCCAACAATGATGTCAGAAGACATCCTGAAAATGTCTTGCTAAGCCCTAGAGAAGGTCTGTAGCACTTCTTTGTCTACTAGGTTGAAATAGGTAACTATTTCTTTTTTGTTTTGTTTTGTTTTTTTTAAAGATTTTATTTATCTATTTATTTGACAGAGAGAGAGAGAAAGAGATCACAGGCAGAGAGACAGGCAGAGAGAGAGGGGTAAGCAGGCTCCCTGCCAAGCAGAGAGCCCGATGTGGGGCTCGATCCCAGGACCCTGAGATCACGACCTGAGACGAAGGCAGAGGCTTCAACCCATTGAGCCACCCAGGTGCCCCTTCTTTTTTGTTTTTTAAGGTAAATTAAAAAAAAAAAGTTTTCATTTATCCATTTACGTAACCTCTACACCCAATGTGGGACTCGAACTCACGTCCCAAGATCAAGAGTCTCATGCCCCTCCAACTAATCCGGCTAGGTGACCTGGTAACTAGTTCTAAAAATAGATGAGGATGGTCTGGCAGGCCTGATTGTTCATGAATCCATGCTGACTCTTGGGGCTCACTGTTTCTCTTCAAAGAGTTTTCACAGCCTGCTTATTGAATAATCTAGTCCAGAATTTTCCCTGAGAGTTGACACTAAGCTCACTAGTTTGGAGAGTGCAAGCTGCTTTTTGTATTTTGAAACTTTGGAGAGCTTTCAGTCTGCCAACACCTCTCTCTTACTCCCTCGAAGATTCGGGACACCGGCTTCATAAATCTCATTTGCCAATTTGCCCGGTGTTCTGGGGCACAAGACATGTGGACCAGGAGGCCTGAAATCACGGCTTTAGTCTTCTCATCAATGCCTGTGTGACTCTTCCTACTCTGACAACCATTCTTTTTGAGATGGAGGCATGACAGAGCTTGGGTAAGTCTTGCTTTCTCTCTGCCACTGATTAAAGTTACTCTGTCCAAACAATGAGGCCTACGTTTTCTTCTTCTTGTTGTTTCAAACAGAAGTACAAAAAATAAAGTCCTTTTTGCTGGTCATAGCACTTTTTTGCAAAAGACATGGTTCTTGAGTTTCAGCCTTTCTTGACGCTGTTCCTTAATAATGTGTGCTGCTATAACATACTTCTCCTTCCAGATTTTGCTCAAATTCTTCAAGAAATCCGAGTTATGTAAAAGATTCTCTACATACCCATCCTGGTCCCTGGAGATAGACTGGTCACAATATGATGTTAAGGGGTGCCTTTTACTGAGTGCCGACTCCTGGGCCAGCTCCTCTGCTAAGCCCTTTCAGTACTTGGCTTCCTTCCTTTCATTTTCATGACAACTCTATCAAGAGGTATTGCTTTCCCCATTTTACAGATGAAGAAACTGAAACTCAGAGACTTAGTTTGTGTAGCCCAAGGTTACACAATGAACAAATAAAGGACTGAGACGAAATCCCCAGGTCTTCCTGAGGCCAACTAAAGCAACCACAATGTTTCTCCTTAAGAACTTCCCAACCCTTTGAGTGGGCTTTCCTTCTAGGGTTTCAAGGCCAGGAAGACACATCTATTCTTCCCTGAATTCTTAAAAAAAAAAAACTGCTTCCTAGAAGTCAAGGCAGGACTTCCCAAAGGGTATTTGATGGAATTTTAATTTAAGGGAAGCTTCTAGAGAAGCAGATGGGGCAAGGGCTGAATGCAACACACTGTGTTTCGGATGAAAGACTAAAACGTTGGCATTTTGAGGACTGAGGAGGATTGGAGAGGCCAAACTAGCCAGTTTCATTCTATGTGAGCCGGCATCTTCCAACCGTAACCACAGAACTGCCTTTTCCCTTAACACCCAATGAAAGCCCCTAAAAGGCTGTGGGGACCCTCCGTCTGGGGACGACGGGGCACAGGGTTTTCCTTCCCGATCTCACTGTCCAAGGTGCTTCCTTCCAGCACCCTGCCATTCCCACTCCATGTCCAGTCCAGCTCCATGGTGGACAAGTGCCCCTTGTCGGTCCCTTCACACCAAGACAGATGCTCTCGGGAGACCTGGCAGGCGGTTACGGCTGCTGACCACCCGCTCCTTGCCCGGTGCCGGGGCAGTGGAAGCATCTCTGCATGACCAGGACGGCCTCGGTGCTGCGTCTGTGAGTTTCGGTCGGAGCGGGGTATCCTTCCCTTTCGCTGGGCAGGGTGGGCTGTAACAGCTCCTACAACATCGCTTCTTGGACTTTTATTTACAATTCTTTTTAAAGAGTCTCAGGGTCATATCAGGACCCGTCTTCCCAGCCTGCTCTTCAGGGACAACCACTCTCATCTGTTAGTGGACTCTTTTGGTATTTTCTCCAGACTTCATTCTTTATCTTTTTTTAAGATTTAATTTATTTGTCAGAGAGAGAGGGAGGGAGAGAGAGAGATCACAAGCAGGGGGAGTGGCAGGCAGAGGGAGAGGGAGAAGCAGGCTCCCCACTGAGCAGGGAGCCTGATGCGAGGCTCCATCCCAGGGCCCTGGGATCATGACCTGAGCCACCCCGGAGGCCCTCCAGACTTCTAACATGCTTCACTGACTTCCCCATTTCCCCCTCTCCGGCTTCACCTACTGACTTCCCACAAAGGAATATGAGCTCTTAGCTCTCTTCCACCCCCCACCCCTTCCAGGAGGACTGTATCCTGAGTTTGTTTGGATCAGCACTGTCTACATTATTATATGAAACCAATGCTATTTACAACTGAGGCATGTACTATACTATCATGTATACTTTCAGAAAATTATACTTTACTTTTGTGGCTCAGTTTTCTATTTTCCTTGGATTTAAATCTTTTTTTTTTTTTTTTTTAATTTTATTTATTTGACAGCGAGAAACAAAGCAAGAGAGGGAACACAAGCAGAGGGAATGGTAGCGGGAGAAGCAGGCTTCTTGCCGAGCAGGGAGCCCGATGCGGGGCTCGATCCCAGGACCCTGGGATCTGACCTGGGCCGAAGGCAGACGCTTAACGACTGAGCCACCCAGGCGCCCCTTTTCCTTGGATTTAATAACAGTCTTGGTTTTCTATGTGTTTATCACTAATTCGATCCTAAACTAACTACCAATCAATGGTCTACAGATTTCCCCAAGATACTCACCTACATCAAGGATTTATCAATTTTATCTTTTTCCAAGCCCTTCCTCTGGAGAGCCCTCCCATCTGGCTGCCTTCTGTCCCTGCTGCTCACCGTCACCCTGGTGATCCCCTCGGCCTCGTCTCCAGGCTGGACCCCAGCATGTCTTCCTCACTCATTCTGGGGGAGTATATCCTCCACCAGATTTCTCCGTAATTTGGAGACACGCTTTTCTCAGCCAAACGTTGCCCACAGACCCGCCACCCTCGTGGTTTTCGAGGCAAACCAAAATACCAGCTTTCTTCTGTACAGTGGTGTGTAAACTTCCAGGGCCTACTTTCCAGTTATTTTCTCCCTATGAATTGGCAGGAAGCCCCTCCACACATACCCTCTCTTTCACAGGCAGTCCCTCCCCACAGGGGTGGAGAGGACTGGATCAGCTAGTCCAAGGTTCGAATCCTGGCTCCAACACTTATTCCCGGCTTACTGACCCGAGCTAAGTCGTATCGTCTGCCTAAGCCTCCGTGTTCTAATTTGTAAAATGGGGACAAGAGCAGTTCACACCACAGGGCGCAGCACGTGGCAATCCTCCATAAAAACTGCCTGCTCAGCCATGAGACCTTGTCTGGCCCAGGATTCTTCCTGAAGTGGGAACAGTGAAGGGTGGATTATGGGGTGGCTTCGATGCGCATCTCGGTAATTCGGGAATCGATCTGAATCTTTTCATTTATTTCTTCTTCCCCACCTGTCCATGTAACACATTCTATATTTACACTTCCCACTGCGTAAGGTGACTTGTTACATATCCTAAAACATACTCTCTCCTTCCAGCGTCAAGATAGATTCCTGATTTTCTAGCACCATACGGTTTAGAGTACACGCCCCTGTTTGTCCTGCTCACATTTTACAGATAGACAGACTGTATCCACGTTTCCTCTCCACCCGGGTCTCTTTGGATTGAAAACCCTTCATTTTTCCATCCTAGCCGAAGGGTGTTTATTGGTCAAATTCTATCAGTGACAGCAGGCGTGGAAAGGAAAGGAGCTGAACCACCGAGCCTTTTAGCCACAGTCCCAGTCCTGTGACAGGGGTGACATCTGCACTGGCCACACGACTTGGGACCTTCTCCTTGGGGATGCCCGGGAGTGGGAAGCAGGGCATCAGGGTTGGCAACTGCTCAACAGTGATGTGGCTTTGGCCTGCTGAGCCAGCCCAACTCCAGCCTCGCTTCTAGGCTGGGAGATTATTCCTTTTGCTTTCAGATTGCTGACAAAGGCTCTGAACTTTCCAGAGAAAGAACCACTCGAAGGTCCCTCTCTGGGGCAGGACTGGGATGGGGCAGAGGTGTGGGGTGGCGGTAAAGGCCCCAGGTCCACAACTACTCCTAAGCACAAGGCTGTGTTACCAGGCAAACACCCAGAACCAGAGGGTAAAGCAGGGTGCTTTGTTGTGAGCGCCCGAGGGTAGGCTGTGAGGTCGGACAGTGGGGCCGGGAGTGGCCGAGGGCAGAGGGAGCGAAACTGGCAGGATGATGAGAGGACGCTTTCATCAACCAGAGGCGTTAACTCGGGACACCAGGACCTCGGGCCCCGGCCCAGCCCTCTGAGGGTGGGAGACGAGGAGGCCGGCTCTCCCGCGTGAGCCCACGATCCCCGGAGTGCTTGGCTTTCCGTTTTCTGAGACACTGAGTCATTTCCTCTCTCCAGCTCTCACCTTTGAGCCTTTCTTTTCCCTTCCCTGGAGAAGTGACTCACTGCTGAAGTGTTAGGTGACACTGAGGATCAAAGATGGGCGATAAAAATACTTCTGATTGTGCGACTTTGGAGAAGGGGGCTGCCCTGCGGACCGAGGCTTCAACACGCTGGCCACGAACTCCAAGGCTGTGGTGCAGACAGTGGCCACGGCTCCCTCTCCCTGGGGAAGTGGAGTAGAGAAAGGAGTTCAGGCAGAAACGTCCCTGTGCCAGCTTAGCTGTGGAGCGTCTCGTTCTGCCCTCTCCCACGTGTGTCTCTGAGACAGGCACCCAAGGCAGGCGCTCAGCGGGACACGTGGGAATCACGGGGGCCTGCGCCCTTCCTCCCGGCAGCCCTGCGGGACCCGGCTGGGGCCCCAAGAGCGGGGCTGTCTCTTTCTGGTCTTTCTTTCATGAAAATGGCATACTTGGCCAGCACGGCAGTGGTGAGGGAAACAGGTGTGACAGGCGCAGGCCCCGGGCTGGCCGCGGCGCCGGTGTGCTAAGCACTTAGAGCGGGGTCCTCCAACTGCCCTGTGTGCGAGCCGTGAGTGCCGGCGGCCTAGCTGTCTTCCCCGGGTGGAAACTCACCTCCCTTCATCCAGTTCACTGGGTGCAAACTGGATATTTTCTTCCTCTAATTAAGAAGAAGGGCCTCAAAGGGTGAGTAAAACAAAACACAGGTTTCTCTAAAGGGTAACTCCCTGGCCAGGTTATAAGCTATTTAAGATGGGAGCAGAGGCAGCAAAGTCACCCCATCCAAAAGGCAAACAGATGGGAGCAGAGACACTCCTAAAAGTGGAGAGAAATATATGTGCAAGCATGTGTGTGTGCTGGCGGGGGGGTTGTGCAGTGGAGAAAGCCACAACCAGGGAATACATACTACATAACCTTAATTCTTCAGGAAATTAAGGAAAAAGGCAACAAGGAGGGGAAAAAAAAACCGCCTTAAAGCTGCTGGCATGATTCCAGAAGACCAAGAAACTTGGCTCAGAAATGATGGTTAGTTTGCTTTTTAAAGGTGCCTCAACTACAAAGTGCTTTTCTCACAGTTGGGGACCTCCCCCTGCCAACGCCGCCGCGCACACACACACATGAGTGCTGCCCCTCTCGGGGAGGCTGTGTGACCCAGAGAGCTTCGTGAAGGTCTGACGGCCTCGGGCAGGAAGACCCTGGCAGAGGGAGGAGGAGGTCCTGGAACACTGCCGCAGGTTCCCAGCATCAGAGCAGAAGTTTATGGAAATGCAGAGACTCCCTGCCCCCCATGCACCTGACCACACACGTCCTCTCAGTCCTAAGTCCAAACTCAGTAGAACAGTTCAGGCAACCTCAGAGAAGATGCCCGGGGCCTTTTCCCCGCCTCTGGTCCCTACAGATGTTGGCAGGCACAGTCCTCAAGCCAGGCTCTCCTCAGTGACAGAAAGGAGTGGCTTCCCATGCTTCCCAAACTCACCCGGGCAGGCAGTGGGAAGGGAGGCGCCAGCAAGCCGAAGGAGGCTTTTCTCAACTGATCATCTTGGGAAAAGCCAGATACAAATTTCATGGCTGGAATGCAAGGGTTGTGAAACCCTGAAAGAAGCCCCAAAAAGGGCCAAGGACTCTCTTTCTGGGAAGGCGGTGGGAGGAGGGCCGGCGAGGGCAAGTGGGAGAGGAGCAGGTTACCCAGAGGGGCCTGCCTTTCTGGGAAGCAGGAAGTAAGGCCTTGAGAAAGAAAGAAAGAAATCCCCTAGCCCTGAGGTGGTAGAGGGGACAGAGATAGGGTTGGTTTTGTTTCTGAACAAGAAGAAACCACTCTCTACCAAATCAGAGAGTAATTCTGGCATAAATGAACCCATTACGATATACTGCCGCTAACCCCGGGATTTGGAAGCACCAAAGCTGACCCCGCGTCTGCCCTAGAGTTAAATACGCACCGCAAGCTTCTACCACGGGGCTGGGCCTTGTCTTCAGTGTCACCTGAGAGGTTCCTATTGCTGCTCCAACTGGATAGGGGAGGTCCCTCAGTGAGGGTCACTACGACCTCAGACACAGCCTTGTGTGTCCCTCATAGGGCCCCTGATGATGGGGTAAGGAAGGTCACACTAGGGACCTGCCCTAAGTGCCACCCTTTCCTAACCTTGGATAAGTTATGACTGGCCTCTCTGTACCTCGGTCTCCTCATCTGTAAAAGGGGAAAAGTAAGATTACCTACTTCACAGAGTGTGAGAATGAATGAAGGTCGTGAGAATGAATGAAGGTCATGCGGTGTAAAGCACTTGGAACGTTACTTGGCACACGGTCGTGACCGTGTAAGTGTTAGCTGCTAGCAGGCTATGAAAAAAGCAAGTGCTTGACCCCTTCCCCCGGCCCCCACAAGTAGGCCAGAGCCCGGCTGCTAGTGCCCGGGCTCCATCAGCCCTTCTCAGACCATCCCCAGAGCCGTGTGGACCAGCACGTCCCAGCCCAGAAAGCCTGATGAAGGAAGATCAGAAGCGCTGGCTGCCCCCCCACGGGGAGAGGAGCAAACACCAGTGCCAGCACATTTTGGGTCGGCTTTCTCAGTCACAGTCCGTGTGGCTTATCTGAAACGGGGTCAGGTCCCAGAGTGGGCAGCACAGATATTACAATTGTGCTTGCTGATCTAAACGGAGTCCGTCATCATCGATCGTATGATAGCTGCGAGCCAGAGCCTTGAGACACTTGAGGGGTGTGTTGGAAAGGATCTTGGCACAGCAGGAGGAACCACTGCTCAACCAATGGCTAACAAGTTGGTAATCAGCACTGAGAACCTCAGAAGAGACATTCTGATTCCCTCCGGCCTGCAGATTCCAGCACTGTGGAGACCTGGCCGGTCACCTGAGCTGCAGGGAGGGGAGATGACCCCAGGGGCTGGCACCCCTGATCTATTTCCGCCCCTCTATTTGTAGCTCAGTCACCTCAGGCCAAAGGTGGAGGCTGCGGCTCCTACCTGGTGTCTGCGGACAGCCCTCGGACCGGACGCAGTGCCCCTCTGCCCAGTCAGGGGTGGGCTGAGTCTGGGCTGTGTGTGTGCATCCGGGAACCCTGGGCCTTGCGTCCCCTTCCCCCTGGAGTGCAGCAGCCGAACGTGTGCCCAGGATGGCGAGAGAGATCGCAAGCCTGCTCCACGTATACAGGAGCAGCAAGTGGGGGTGTGTCTCTGTAGGAGCCCTGAGGTGCCACCAGAGGGGACAGGGCCACCTGAACTGAGACTGCCTACCTACAAGTCACAGGCGATACGCTTGAGTCTTTAAGCCTTCAAGTGCCACCCAGCCTCCCCACCAGCGCCAACGGGGCCTAGAGGGTGAAGCCAAGCTCAGGGCATGGGAAGGAGCATGGCCCCGGGACACGGTCCAGAGTCCTAGGTGGAGAGCTTCCAGATGCCCCGTGCCTCAGCCTGACCATCTGCTGCTGCCAGGGGAAGATCACGGTGCCTCACAGCCAGCTACTTCAAAGCAGATGGCTGGAGAAACCCACTGGCTGGAGTGGAAAGCTGCTCGGAGGTGGCAGTGGAGGCTTCTCTAGGCTCTTGCCAAGAAGCTCAACTTGCAAGACTTCTGGATGGCAGATTCCAGGTGAGCCATATCTTGGGCATCCAGAGTAACTCTCCCTACCGTGCAGTCTGCTCCCAGGTTGCAGCCGTGACTTTAGCTCACCAGGCCTCCTCTGTGCCAGCCCCGTTAGCTCCTGCTCCTGCTTGAAAATTCTAGGTCTGTCTTTAAGGTCCGTCTCTGTCTCTTGTTCTTCCTCCTCCAAGAAGCCCTCCCTTACTATGCCAGATCATCCCGACTTGTCTTTTCGGTAGACTATTAGATCATTACCACTTCCGGGGGTTGTGGGTGAACAGCTGGAGCTAGAATTCAAAGACGTAGCTATTTCCAACAAAATGCATCGACAGCCAGACTCCCACCAATTTCAGCTCACACACCTCCAAAGGAAGAGCCTACATCCTGGATGGCCCCCTGGGCCCTGAGCTTTCCACACAGCAAGTGTGTAAAAAGACTTCTCAGAAGGAGGACAGATCACCCTGGTCTTGCAGGAGTGCTGTGCTTCCTTCTGAGCCCAGGGCACAGCAGCCCCCTGGCAGGCAAGGCTTCTGCTCTGGGCTGCCAGCTCCCAGGCATCCCCTGCCAACAGCGCTCCCCTACAGCTTCCCTGATTCAAAGGACAGAAGGGGGTGCCCAGTTCCAACCCTGCCTACCATTCATCCCCTATCAGAGGAAGAGAGGTCGGCAGGAAGAGGATCTGACCTCTGGGGGTAGCCAAGTCTCTCCCAGAGGGCTACAGGGGCCCCCAGCAAAGGACTCCCCTTCCCTTCTCTGGGCCCCATGGAAGGGAGGCAGGAAAAAGGGCCTCAGCAGCAGGCATCCACTATGGGGCTGGCCAGACAGGGAGGCCCCTGGGGCCGCAGCTATCAGCCGGAGACCAGGCTCCAGGAAGGAAGGAAGGGCAACTCTGGCCGAGGCCGAGATAAGGAGGGGAGTCGTGCTCAGCACAATGGGCTCCCTCAAGGCTGGGATTTTGCCCCAACTGGGCCTCCTGTCTGCTCACACAGCCCGTGTAAATATTTACTGATGTTTATATTCCTGGTCCGCTGGGTCCCCTGTGAGGCCCTTTCCTATGACCCACAGGTCTGTGTGCCCCAGAGACCCTGGGCCCATCCAGCAAGGGCTATGGGCATTGTTCTCTCTCAAGCAAGCTCCAGGGACAGATGCTTCAGGACAAAACTGCCCCCCCTTGTAACAGCCCTGGGACACTGCTCTCAGGAAGCTCTCTAAACCCCCTCTGTGGACAAGGAACTTACGGGGCCCGGTCGTGGGTGAAGCCATTCTGCCGCTGAGGGTTGATTGGCGGAAGGACAGGTTTGCTGTTGATCTCAAGTCCTCTCCTCAGGGTCTCCCGGATCTGCTCCGTGTCTGCAACGACACCACTAAGTTGTCGGATGGCCCTTTGGTCTCCTGACACCCCTCAACCCTGTGCTTGGAACCGGGCTCTGCAGACATGCTAGGAAAAGGGCCTAGGAAAGCCCTGAACCCACTCTAGACATCAGCCTTGACAGCTCAGTGAGAGCAGCGCGAGGACACAGGGAAGATGAGACAACAGCACTCTCAAGAAATTTCTGGTCTGAAGAAGAGCACCATTCTTGCGAAAGACAAGGGGATGGCCTCTGGACTTCAGAAGGGCACCTCCTAAGATAGGGCTCTTCACTGTCCTTCCCCTTCCCTCTGCCTGTGCTACAGGCCCCAGACTGACCCTTACCATAGCTCCAGACAGTGACTAACAAGGCCTTTGCCACTGCCCAAGCCCACCTGGGGTCTGCCCACGGCGAAGACTGCCACTAGGGCTAGCCGCAAGTGCTTTGCCGTGAATGAACTCTCATGTAGTTTCTGGGCTCCGGGTGGTCGGACGATACCCTGCCACCCTTCTCCTTGGGTGGGCCAGGGGGATGCTGAGGTCATCCCCCCATTTTGGTCCCAGGGAACCCTGCCTGTCCCTGGGTCTGTCAAGGGCCAGGAGGGTGAGAGAGGAACCTCTAGGTGGGACTATTTCTTTGCAAGGTGCTTTGCTGCTCTTTGGGGTAAAGGTCACTATTCTGGTCTGCTACAGGGATTTTGGTCTGAGAGTAACCCACACAAACAGCAAACACATCCAAAAAAGCCAATTAATGCTGGGCTTAGAGAGGACTACAGAGGTGATAATACTAACTTTTCTAACTGACTGTTACAATGGTTAAGTGTTACTTCTTTAATTTTTAAAAATTAGCCAATAATGGCTGAAATTTTGGATAAGACTATGAATCCTTCATTAAATTACCTCTCGTCAAAAACAACTGAATGATTTTAACGACTGTATGCTTTCTCTCATAACCTCCCATGGGCTTATTAGCACACCATCAGAATAAGCAGGAAGGCAAAAGGGCGTCAGATATTGGCACTAGGAGCTTGAGTTGTCTGTTGTGCAAAGAGTAGGGTTTCCATGAGTGCTATCACAAGTGCAGGCATTTTGTTCAGGACTGTAGGGATCTTATTCTTCAAATAATAAGAAAAGGAGGAGGAACTAGACAAAGAAAGCAGGAAAACAAGCTGTCAGCATGCATACAGGTAAATGGCTGCTTTCCTTCTGGAGCTAAGCAGGGATGTCCTTTGCTAAGAACCACAGCTGTTTCTACAACCAAGACCACCTTGGTGAGCTCCTGGCAAGAGAGCCACGTCCTTCTTGCCCAAGACCCCATGCAGAAGGCAGTGGGGACAGCGTGCCCCGCACACAGCCCCTCACGCTGTACCTGCAGGACAGGGAGGTTTGTGAGTCCTCACTCGGGCCTCTCTCAGCTAAGGCCTGGGAGGGCCTGAGGCCAGAGGGATTCTTGGGTCTGGCATGGCTTTCAGGCCAGAGCTGGGCCCTGTTTCAATTCTGTAGGTGGCCGATGCTTGTTCTTTTGCACTTGGGTGGACTGTGGCCTTTTCCTGTAACTGTTCTGTGGCTTCTACACCTCCATGACCTCAGATTGCAAGGGGACAAATCTAAAATACAATGGTCACCGCGGGCGGTGCATCTGAAATACACATAGGAAACACAAGAGAAATGGGCCAATAAAGCTCCCTCATGTCACCCCACTGGAAGATCTCTCTTGCTGTTTCAGTCCCGCCAGGAAAGGAACTACTGGATGGGCTGCCGACACTGGAGCCCTATCGCGGAGAGCCTGAAAACCGGGCCTGGGGACGGAAAGGGAAGGCGGGCTGGTGGCAGCTACCTTTGCCAGAGAGCCGCCGCGGCTGCGTGCCGATACAGATGCTCCGGCTGTCCTCGTCGTCCTCAGGGGGCCGGCTCAGGTCATCCCAGGCACACTTAGCGCTGACACCACTCAGGTTGGAGCCATCCGTCTCGATGCCTTTGTCAACTCTCTCCTGCTTGGAAAGAACCAAAGAGCCAGAGTTCCTTCAGCGAACCGGTGGCCCAAGGTCACCACCACCTCTCTGGCATTTACTGAGTTCTCGTAGGTGCTGAGCGCGGAACGGGCGCTGGAAGAACAGGATGTCTGATCTTGTTGTGCCCTGGTTGCTGACACATGATGGTCTCTGGCAGCCACTGGACTCTTCTGGGGGAACCAGGGATCAGGGGAAGCCAGGAAGCATGAAAATCCCAAGGAAAGTTCGTCCTCTACCTGGACCTTCCAGTAAAACCACCTGCACACCTGTTTCGGGGCTCTAACTTGGGCCACCCCATGCTGGCCCGTGGAGCTGAGGTGGCAGAGGCAGGAACTATAGCCCTGAGGAAAGGCACAGTCCAGTCCTTCCTCTCCCACCCTGGTCATTCAGGAAACCCCCCAGTTACTGCTCCAGAGGACAGGGTGGAAGCCGGCCACAGGCAGGAGAGGCAGGGACTGGGCCCAACTTCTCAGACCTCACCCCTGCAGTTCCCTCTTCTAACAGCAGAGGGTGTGGTCACCCAGAAAAGCGCCACCAGAGAGCAGCAGAAGGGCAGGACTACCCTACCTGCATCACTGACTCATTTGGCAAAGGACTCTGGATGGAGTTTCTTTTCCATTTCTTAGACTGAGATGGGGGCCTGGCGGGCAGTGGCCATCTGCAGACCCCATCAGAGGCCCTGCCTTTGTGTAGGCCTTGGCACTGTGGAGTCCCAACACTCTCCAAATGGCCTCAAGGAAGAGCTGTACCCAAACATCCCCGGGATTTCTGGTAAAGCATAGTTCTGTGATGCTGGGCGTTGGATTAAAGGTCATGTGGAAGGCTCTAGCAACGCTGCTTATAAACAGCCATGAGGGCCAAATAAAGCTCGTGAGTGAAAGCACCTCAGTGAGATCTGTAGCTCCCTGTCCACCCGACCCTCCACCGGGGCCTCCACAGGCACCACACGGGCCTGCGGCTCAGCCAGAAAGCCTGTCTGGGAGCAAGAGGGAAGGTCCTTATTTCTTGAGACCAGTCGGCAGATGGCCCTGCCCTGATGCCTCCTTTCCAAAAGTCTTACTTTCCTCCTTTCCAGTGCTACGATCAGTCTGGGCAAAGCTGGGATTCTTTTTTTTTTTTTCCCCTTTCAAATAATCTCTACACCCAACATGGGGCTCGAACCTAAAACTCCAAGATCAAGAGTCCCATGCTCTACTGACTGAGGCAGCCAGGTGCCCCAAAGCTGGGGATCCTGAGCACAGACAGGGAGAGGCTGACTGGACAGGAGCAACTCTGTGCTCCAGGCAGGACTGGGTGGGCCCGGCTTTGCTCAGGGTAGTCTGAGCTTTATTTATCCTATCCACGGGCGGCCCTGAGGCCCCTCACCTAAGCAAAGAGCTGAGGATGCCCCTTGACTCAACTAGTTCAGCCCACATATTTTATACGTAAAAAAGAAAGAGTTAGGCCCCAGAGATGTTAAGGGACTTTCCTTAGGCACACAGCTGGCTAGCAGCGGAGCTCGGAGCAAAGGAAGAGAAGTCAGCTCTACAATGAACCGCCTGCAAGCAGGCCCCAGACAGCTACAGAAGAGCACAGAAGAGTTCCCACTTGGTGCACAGGGCCACCAGGAAAGAAAGCTGGGCTTTCTCACTGATGGCCCCTGCTTGTTTTTTTGTTTTTTTTTTTAATTTTTTTATTTTTAAGTACATTCTAGGCCCAACGTGGCACCTGAACTTATGATCCCTGAGATCAAGAGTCAAATGCTCCACCTACTGAGCCAGCCCCCCCCCCACCACCACTTGATTTTAAAGACCACTGGGTGTTCTGGGTCCTGCTGGCTGGTCTCAGCAGAGCCCGAAGACTAGGACGGAGAAGTGTTCTTGGCATGCAGAGGATGGGCTGCTTACCCTACTAGTTCAAATTACCAAGTTCTTTCTTAGTGCTTGGCACTTAGGACCGGGGCTAACCGACAGCACACGGGGCCCCATGCTGGATCCCAGTGTGGCTGCAGAACAAGGACATGGGGAAATGGAGCCTTCATGGTTCCTGGTTTTTGCATAAGCAGAAGCTATAGGGAAACCAACTTAAACAGACAGCTAACAGAGGATCCCGGTAGCAATATGAAAACTTCAGTGTTCAAAGCATTAGGAAAAGAGAGGAGCATCACGTGTGGATGAGTAGGGCTTCTGCCCAAGAACTCACGGGTCTATAGTAGAGAACCCACAGGGACTGCTGGCTGTACGTCTGCCTGCTGCCTCTCTCCTGCCACCTCATGTCCCTCCTAAAGGACATGGAGCTCCTGGTGGCTGCCCACAGCCTGCCGGATTTTGAGGGACGTGAAAGGTTCAGAGACGGCAATGGCCTACAATTGGTCAGGGGAAGTAGAAGGAAGTGTATACATGCTAGGATCATCCTTAGCTGTCTACGGCCCTGTTTCATGAATAGCCCGTTAGGAAGGAAGTTATGCTTTAGTGGTTTTCAAAATTAATTTGCACGCAAAGCATGTTTCTTCTAAGAAACCAAAGATGTCACTGCACAGCTGGGCCACTGTGAGTGGGCAACTGCAGGCCTGCAAGTATACAGACTTCCTTTCTATATCCAGGAATGCCGGCCTCCCCTGGGGAGGAGCTCGGAGTCTGGGTGCCCAAGCTGAAGCTGTATCTAAAAGGGGCGTGTGACCGCTTGGCCAATCACAACTCCCACTGCAGTGGGGCCGTGGGGTCAGTATCACCCACCCTGTGTGCTACAGGGTGCTGGCGGTAGGGAGGTCCCTACATGCCCCCTCCCAAAAGAAAGTCTATGTTCTCTGAAGAGGGGGGAAATGGGCGGATGAATACTGGACAAGCAATATTGATTTTCTATAGTGAAAAGATGGTGATCTTATTTTTTTTAAGTTAGGTTTATTGATGTATGACTTGCAAACAATAAAATTCATCCTTTCCCCCCCCCTTTTTATTGCTTATTTTTTTTTATCAGTACAAACAATTTCTAGTTTGTTTTCTTTGATGTAGTTCCTTTATCTCAAGAACTGCTCTTACATTTTAACGTGTCAGAGTAAGCATGGATCCTTACTTCTTTATGATTCCAACCAAGATATGACTGTAGTGTCATCCCAAACAATCTCAAAATTATAAATTTCCATCTATTTGTAATATCAAAGTCAATTTAATACCACCCTTATTTTTTTTTATTTTTAATTTTTTAAAAAATATTTTATTTAGTTATTTGACAGAGAGAGAGAGATCACAAGCAGGCAGAGAGGCAGGTGGAGAGAGAGGGGGAAGCAGGCTCCCCGTTGAGCAGAGAGCCTGACGTGGGGCTCGATCCCAGGACCCTGAGATCATGACCTGAGCCGAAGGCAGAGGATTTAACCCACTGAGCCACCCAGGCGCCCCAATACCACCCTTTTTAAATCTAAAAAACCATATGTCTGAGGCAAGCTTTCCTGGCCTGAAATCTCTGCTCCCTATGTGCTCTGCAGAATTCAGGAGACAAGTTCCAAATCATGCCAGAGTTCTACTCATTCACAAATAAAGCTCCTCCGTTTTCCCAGCATGAAAGTCAGTGTTATTTGGAAGAGGCCTAGGCATAGTGTGCTAGAAAGGTTTTCCTCACTCAAGACATACTTGCAGGTGTGGATCGATCTCAAATATGGTCTCTCCCCTCCGCATGTCAGTTATCAGCCAGGGGCCGCCAGCGCTGTGGACAAGGAAAGGGGACAGGATGATAACTGAGGGTCTGGGGCTGGTGGGCTGGGCCTTCAGACTTCCCTGTTTGCTGCCCCAGGCCCATAACAAGGGAGTAGTTGGAGGTCAGGGACAGTCAGGGAGGGAATCATCAGGAGTCCCTGATGTGAAAAACCAGTGCCTGAAAAACAGTGTAAAGGGAAGCCCAACTGCCGGGGTAAGGAGGAACTCCCACCCCCAGGCCCAGGAAGCCAGGCCCCACCTCACAGGGCGGGCGTGTACTCACATCGGCACTGTCCGCAGCAGCTCCAAGATGCCCTGCCCATTCCACTGCTGCGCTGCGTGGAGCTCCTCGGTGCAGACGCCAACAATCTGAGGCCCAGGGACAAGATGCCATTGTGTGGTAATTGCCATTCCTCCCACCCATCCGGGAGGACCACCGCCTAGGCTCTTTCAGGGTCAACTCAAGTGGGGGGACCACAGGCAGGATCTAGGGTCAGGGGCTTGTCTGTCCAAAATGGGATGGTTTCCCTAGGAGATGGAGGAGTCCACAGACAGGGGCACTGAGGCCTGACCCTTGTCCTCCTGCAGTGGGTCAGGTGTCTGGGTGACACGATGACTAGCCCTGTATTGCAGAGGTGAACATCAGAAAGGGGCCTCAGCCCACATCTCTGGAGGCAGGGAAGGTTTAGGGAGATGTTCTGGCCTAGGTTAGGATCACAGGGAATGTAAACACAGGCGATTCTGAGGCCCTTCAAGCTCCGAGCCACAACCAAAGGGCCCCAGAGGTTTACGGAAAAGCTTTCTTTCCTCCTTAGAGGCGGTCCCTTTGTGTAAGCCTCAAGGGAAATAAGCAAACTAAACCCAGCTGCAGCGAGGGTGGATGCACACTCCTCCTGGGTGAGTGAGGGCAAGGCCGGCCCAAGGCTGCCTTCCTGCTGGCTGGTCCCGTGCCTACGGCTGTCTGGGTCTTAATCAGTTCACCAAAATACCCACCTTGTTAGCCTTAGCCGCTCAACTACAGCCATCCCCCGCCCCTACCATGGCCCCTTCCCTTTCCCCCTTCTCCCATCTCAGCAAGCTAAATCAGAGCATCTGAATCTCATGAGCCAGCAGAGGGAAGAGAAAATGCAAGAAGAGAAGGAAATCTGTTGCCTTCACACTCCCTACCCAAGCCCTCCTGTACTACAAAGGCTTTTCCCCCAGAGAAGGCTTGAGCCCATGTCCAACCCCAGCCTCACCTGGAGGAACGTAACGACCCCAAAGGGTGTCTGCACGGGTTGCATCTGTGGGTCCTCGGTTAGCAGCATGTGCTGAATCCTTGACTCGCTGTTATCCAAAGGGCTGTGCCAAGACACGTGGTCCCCGCTGCAGAAGGTGTTCTCTGCGGGACAGACAGGAGGATGCTCAGTGTCGGAGGCCTTGCACCCAGGCCTGAAACCCTGGGAGCAGAGAAGCCCAGGCTGGGAAGCTCCCCCCTCTTCCAGGGGAAGCATTCGCTCACACAGGAGGAAAGATTTTGGCTATTTCCCCCAAACCAAAAGTGTTCCTGCTTGCCAATTCTGCCAGTCTTCAGGAGAAAAGGACAGGCTGCTACTGTGGCCTGGCGCATCCAAAGACTTATTTGGGGCTGGGGAGCCATGATCAGGTCTGCCAGGAAGGAACAAGGCGCTTTCGTGCAGGGCCACATGGCCAGAAATCCAGGGTGGCTGGGAGGCAGTGAGAGCACTTCACCGCGGGGGAGCAAACCCCAGGTCCCGGTCCTTGCCTGTGCTGCTGGAAGTGTTTCTGAAAGGAACGACCTGAGGAGGGCCCTTGAGTCTGGCCACTGGTTTCCCACAGGTGACAGATGGAAGGATTCCTGAATAACACTGGAGGCTTCAAGTACATGGAGGTCTGGGCGGTGCCCCCACACACCTCTGCCCAAATGGACAGTCTGGAGGGGGGTGCGTTTCCATGAAATCACTGACACGGTGCCCGGGCTGACCGAGGCAAATGTCCAAACGCGGCCAACTCAGAGCCCCACCACTGCACTTCACACAGGCTCAGTACCTCAAAAACACTGCTGAGGACAGCACAGCCACAAAGAAAACACCCATGGGGTATGAAGATCCACCCCCCCAGCCCTGACTCTTCTGTTCGGTATCCTTCCAAAGGTACCTTCCAAAGGTGCTCTGCATTTATCAGCTTGTGTGCATCTACAGGTCCCTCCACCTTGTTTTTCTAACACAAATGACAGCACACTGGGCGCCTGGGTGGCTCAGTGGGTTAAGCCTCTGCCTTCGGCTCAGGTCATGATCTTGGGGTCCCAGGATCGAGCCCCGCATCGGGCTCTCTGCTCAGCAGGGAGCCTGCTTCCCCCTCTCCCTCTGCCTGCCTCTCTGCCTACTTGTTATCTCTCTCTCTCTGTGTCAAATAAATAAATAAAATCTTAAAAAAAAAATCCTCACTAAACAGTAGCAAACTGAGCACAACAACATATAAAAGGGGTTATACATAATAACCAAGTGAGATTTAAGAAATACAAGGTCGATGTAACCTAAGAAAACTGATATATCAACAGAATGAAGATTTTAAAAATCCCACATGATCATCTCAATAGACACAGAAAAGCATTTGCAAAATCTAATATTCTTTTATGACAAAAACACTCAAACTAGGAAGAGATAGGAACTTCCTCAATCTATAAAAGGGCATCTACAAAAAACCTACAGCTAACAGCACACTTGATAGTTAAGACCGAATTATTTTCCTCTATGATCAGGAACATAACAGAGATGCCACTCTTATCATTTCTATTTAATATTGTATTAGGGGTTCCAACCAGGGCAATTAGGCAAGAAAAAATAAACAAAAATCCAGGTAAACTGGAAAGCAAATGAAACTATATTTGCCGATGATATGATCTTGTACAAAGAAAACCCTAAGGAATCCACTAAAAAACTATCAGGATAGACAAGCTCAGCAAGGTTACAGGGTACAACAGCAATGTAGAAAAATCACTTGTGTTTCTGTGCACTTGGAATAAACAATCTGAAAATGAAATTAAGAAAACTTTAATTTACAGCAGAGTAAAAGGAAAACAGTGCTCAGGTATAAACTTAACTGAAAAAATGTAAAACTTGTACTCTGAAAACTATAAAACACTGTTGAAAGGAATTAGAGAAGACCTATATAAATGAAAAAATATACAATATTCATGGACAGAAAGACTTAATATTGTTGACATTAATATCCCCCAAGTTGGTCTATAGATTCATTGCAATCCCTATCAAAATGCCAAATGCCTTTTTTGCAGAAATTTAAACGATGATCCTAAAATTCATATGAAAATAATAGGGATCCAGGAGAGCTTGAAACAAGCTTGAAAAAGACAAAGTTGGAAGACTTAATTTTCCTGATTTCAAAACTTGCTACAAAGTTACAGTTATCTAGACAGCGTGGTACTGGGATGCCTGGCTGGCTTAGTCAACGGAGCTTGATCTCAAGGTTATTGATCTCAAGCTTCATGTTGGGTGGAGAGATTGCTTAAAAATAAAGTCTTAAAAAAAATGTAGTACTGGCATAAGGATAGGCATTTGATCAATGTAACGGAATTTAGAGTCCAGAAATAAACACTCACACTTATGGCCAATTAATTTTTGACAACAGTGCCAAGACAATTCAATATAGGAAACACCGTCTTTTCAGCAAGTGTTACTGGAACATCAGGATATCCACATATGGAAGAATCAAGTTGGCTCTCTTCCTTAGACCATAAACAAAAATTAATTTAAAATAGAGCATAGGCCTAACTAACAGCTGAAACTGCAAAAACTCTTAGAAGAAACATAGGAATAAACCTTCTGACCTTAAATTAGGCAATAGTTTCTTGGACACCAAAAGCACCAGCAACAAAGATTGGTCCAAAAATTGGACTTCATTAAAATAAAAATCTTTTGTGCTGCCGACAGTACCACTGAGAAAGGAAAAAGAAATGCAAATCCAAGCCACAATGAGATACCATGTCACAACCATTAGAATGGCTACTGTAAAATAAAATAAAACAAAAAACCACCCAGAAAATGACAAGTGCTGGAGAGGCTGTGGGAAAACTTTCAACTTGGGTGCACTGTTCCTGAGAGTGTAGGATGGTACAGCCACTGTGGAAAACAGGGTGACGGTGCCTCCAAAGGTTAAACATAGACTTGTCATAGGATCTAGCAATTCTACCCCGGGGTATATGCCCAGAAGAATTAAAGAGACTCAAACATGTACTTGTACACCCATGTTCACAGCAGAATTATTCCCACAGCCAGAGAAGGGAAGCGAGCCAAGGGTCCATCGATGGATGAATGGATGAACATAACGTGGTATTTATTTTTCAGGCTTAAAAAAGGACATTCTAACACATGCTGCAAGATGGACAAACCTTGAAGACATTATGCCAAGCAAGCTAATCCCCAAGAGTGACTCCACTTATATGAGGTACCAGAGTAGTCAAATTTATAGAGACAGAAGGTAGACAGGTGGTTCTGGGGGCTAGGGGAGGAGGGAGATGGAAAGTTAACACTTGGAGTGCCTGGGTGGCTCAGTAGGTAAAGCATCTGCCTTTGGCTCAGGTCATGATCCCAGGGTCCTGAGATGAAGCCCCGCATCGGGCTCTCTGCTCAGTGAGGAGTCTGCTTCTTCCTCTTCCTCTGCCTGCTGCTCCCCCTGCTTGTGCTCTCTCTCTCTAGTTCTCTCTCTGTGTCAAATAAATACAATCTTTAAAATATGGTTAAAATGGGGGCGCCTGGGTGGCTCAGTCGTTAAGCGTCTGCCTTCGGCCCAGGTCAGATCCCAGCGTCCTGGGATGGAGCCCCGCATCGGGCTCCCTGCTCCGCGGAAAGCCTGCTTCTCCCGCTGCCATTCCCTCTGCTTGTGTCCCCTCTCTCGCTGTGTTTCTCGCTGTCAAATAAATAAAATCTTTAAGAAAAAAATAAAATAAAATATGGTTAAAATGGCAAATTTTGTGTTATGTATATTTAACCACAATTTTTTAAAAAAGAAAATGAAAAGGCAACCTACAGAATGCAGTATTTACAAATCATACATCTGATAGGTATCCAGAATATATGAAGAGACTTACAGCTCAATAATAAAAAAATAAATAATCCAACTTTAAAATGGTTGTGAAGGATATGAACAGACCTTTCCCCAAAAAAGATATAAAAATAGCCACTAAGCACATGAAAAGATGCTCAGCATGATTAGCCATTAGGGAAATGCATATCAAAACCACAGTGAGATACCATCATTTCACACTCACTAGGGTGGTTACAATTGCAATGACAATAACAAATGTTGGCAGGGATAGAAATTGGAACCTTCATACACTGTTGGTGGGAATGTAAAATAGTGGAGCTATTTGGCAAACAGTTTGGCAAGTCCTCAAATGACTAAACATGGAGTTGCCATATGACCTAGCAATTCCAATCCTATGTATCTACCCAAGAGAAATGAACACACATCCACATAAACACTTGCACATGAATGGTAACAATAGCTGTGTTATTCACAATAGCCCAAAGGTGGAAATAACCCATTGTCTATCAACCAATGAATGAATAAATAAAACATGGTGTATGCACACAATGGAGTATTATTTAGCAACAGAAAGAAAGTATTGATAAATGCTACAGCATGAACCTTAAAAACATACTAAGTGAAAGAAGCCAGTCACGAAAGGACATATGTGATTCCACTTGTATGGAATGTCCAGAATAGGCAAATCTATGGAGACAGAGATTAGTGGTTGCCTAAGGCTAGAATGGTTGGGGGGATGGGGAGTGACCTGTATGACATTGCTTTTGGGGGTGATGAAAATGTTCTGGCGTTCATTGTGGTGATGGTTTCACAACTATGAATTACATGGTATGTGAGTTATATCTCAATAGATATGTTTAAAAAAAAGAAAGTATAGTAGGTGAAAGGGAGGAATCTTGGGAGAAAGGCAAAGTGGGCAAAGCAAGGCCAAAGTCCTAGATTCTTGGGTTACTACGTTCTCAGGGTAAGCAGTAGCCTGGGAGAAACCGGACTTAGAAT